>JARQOC010000002.1:99731411-100178911 GCA_033576535.1 Allobates femoralis | reverse complement strand
TATGATACACATCGGGTTACTAGGCACCGCACGGCACTTAGTAACCCGACGTTTACCATAGATACCATCTCCCAGCATAGGCTCTGCTGCTGGGAGATCGTTCATCGTGGTGTCACACACCACGATGATACAGATTGATCAAGCGATTATCGCTTGATATGCGCTCCGGCTCACAAATCTGCAATCAAGCGATTTTACATTGTAAAATCGCTTGATTACACGCAGCGACGCACAAATGCTATCGCTTAAGCGATCAAACAACAGATCGCTTAAGCGATATCGTTCAAGAAATTGATGCGTGTGACGGCCGCCTTACTGATACAGTGGCTGTCTGACAGATTCTCAATTAACTTTTGTTAGCTAGCAATATCCAGTACAATACAAATGCTATAGAAGGCAAATGGGGCAAACCTTTTAATGAAACCCAGTTAAAAAGATGGTTAACTCCAAATACATGTATTTAAATAAGAAAAGAAAAGTTGGCCCCAAAGGTGTACAGCCAATTTCGAGAACTCACAAAAGATAGTAAAATAACTTCTACTTACCTTATAAATCCCCCGAACCCTGTGCAGCAGTACTGCTTGGGTGGAGCAGAGTTTACCATGAGCAAGATTTTTTATTTTTTTTTAAATATTGCACAATTCCTTTTAGGGCTCGCTGACTCTAATGTATAAATTGTACAAGTGCAATACAAAAATAATCAATGATGCAGTGCAGATCTGCGATTTGTTTCTCAGCTGTATTTGGCCTGAGGAAAAAAAATCACAGCATGCTGTGACTGAATCTGTAAATTAGACTAGACCCACCAACGCAAGTCAATGGGTGTGAAAGAAAAATCAGCTGCCACACGGACCATCCTAGTGGAATCTGTTTTTGAGAGATACATTACCATACTGTAGCATAATCAGGGCCGGACTGGGACCAAAAAGCAGCCCTGGAAAACAAGCCCCACCAGCCCACATACAATATCACCCATCAGCCCCGACCAGTGAATGTCGTTTTTACATTGTCGTGGCCTCATCACTTTCTTAAAGGAGTTATCTGAAGAGCCACATGTGAATGGTGCAGAAAAGGGAAATCAACCACAGCTCCATTCACATGTTACTCTTCAAAGCCACGATTCTCAGGATTGTGGGGTCCCAGCGGTCAGATCTACAGCGAAGGGAAAGTCATCACCTGTACAGAAGAGAAGCGATGACTTCCATATTGGGAATAATTAATTCAAACAACAATTAAATGCTGAAAATCAAAGTCCAATACCGCCTCTGATAACAGGACAGGAGAAGTGGCACTGTCCAGTGTATATATACATAATAATAGATACTGAGGATTACACCCAGTATACAGGACAGGAGAAGTGGTACTGTGCAGTGTATATATACATAAAAATAGATACTGAGGATTACACCCAGTATACAGGACAGGAGAAGTGGTACTGTGCAGTGTGTATATACAGAATAATACAGATACTGAGGATTACACCCAGTATACAGGACAGGAGAAGTGGTACTGTGCAGTGTATACATACAGAATAATACACATGCTGAGGATTACACCCAGTATACAGGACAGGAGAAGTGGTACTGTGCAGTGTATATATACAGAATAATACAGATACTGAGGATTACACCCAGTATACAGGACAGGAGAAGTGGTACTGTGCAGTGTATATATACAGAATAATACAGATACTGAGAATTACACCCAGTATACAGGACAGGAGAAGTGGTACTGTGGAGTGTATTTATTCAGAATAATACAGATACTGAGGATTACACCCAGTATACAGGACAGGAGAAGTGGTGCTGTGCAGTGTACATATACAGAATAATACAGATACTGAGGGTTACACCAGTATACAGGACAGGAGAGAGGTACTGTGCAGTGTATATATACAGAATAATACAGATACTGAGGATTACACTCAGTATACAGGACAGGAGAGGGGGTACTGTGCAGTGTATTATACAGAATAATACAGATACTGAGGATTACACCCAGTATACAGGACAGGAGAAGTGGTACTGTGCGAGTGTTATATACAGGTATACAGATAGTGAGATTACACATATAAGGACAGGAAAGTGGTACTGTGCAGCTGATTTAACAGCACGCCCTTACTTGATACGCAATAAAGACAAAGTACTTGATTTAAGTCAAATAGTGAACTATTCACAAAGCACCTAATTGCATATTAAATAAAGTAGATGTTTCTGCAAATATTTAAAAAGCCCCCTAAATCTGTGTAAATGTTAGTGTAGTGTGAGGTCTCTGTCCTAATATACTCACCTGATCGCTGTTTTGTCACGTGCCCGACTCCATAATGATTTCACATCCACAGCTCGTCTCTGCAGGTTTCCCTCTTCTCCGATCTTCTGCAGCACATCCCGACACAATGCCCTTAAAAAAACAACATTGTCATTATAATGCTCCTGAATAAAAAATAACCACCTATGCTGTGTCCTAAATAAACCCTATGCTGTGCCCCTGCAAATAAAGAATTACTCCTCACCTCACTGTCCCTTTTACGGGACATGGCCTCCACACTATCCTCTCCTATAAAATAATCCCACCACACCATCCGCTCTTGTATAGTGTGACCGTCACACTGACCCCTAATAATCACCACACTGTGCCCCTTATAAATTATACCTACACTTTCCTCAATTATGAACCATGATCTCCACACTGTCCCCACATCACACTGCTCCTTCTTCGCAATGTCCCACTCATGTTGTCCCAACTTCATACTGTGTCCTCACTGCCCCTCTCTATACTGTCCCCCCAATGCTGCTCCTTCTCAATAATGAAACCCCTCACACTACCTCCCCGCCATACAGACACCACCACTCTGCCTCATGCCTAATGCCGAGACCCCCACACTGTCCCACTCTTTATACTGATTCCCTTTCATTTTTCCACTCCATATTGATCCCCACACATTGTCCTCCATCTATTTTGTCCCTTGCATTATCCCTCTCTCTGTAAAACACCCTAACCCCCTGTCTACAGTAAAAGTCCCTCTCAGCCCTAATTACAGTAATAGCCACCTCATAAACCCCAGCATATGGTAAAAGCTACTCTAAAAACTTTTCTATAGTAATAGTCCCCCTATGTACAGTAATATGACCCCTAATCCCCAGTCTAAAGCGTCAACCTTCCTCCCCATCATCCCCAGCCTATAGCATCGACCTCCCCATCATCCCCTGCCTATAGCATCGGCCTCCCCATCATCCCCAGCCTATAGCATCGGCCTCCCCATCATCCCCAGCCTATAGCATCAGCCTTCACATCATCCCCAGCCAATAGCATAAATATTCTTTTCCATTTCCCCCTGTAGCATTAGCCTTCTTGCCCCATCACCCCCCTTAGCCTGTATCATTAGCCTCCCCATCATATCTCCCAGCCTGTAGCATTAGCCCTCCTGCCCCATAATCCCCCCAGCCTGCAGCATTAGCCCTCCTGCCCCATAATCCCCCCAGCCTGCAGATTAGCCCTCCTGCCCCATAATCCCCCCAGCCTGCAGCATTAGCCCTCCTACCCCATAATCCCCCCCAGCCTGTAGATTTAGCCTCCCCGTCATCCCCCCCAGCCTGTAGCATTAGCCCTCCTGCCCCATAACCCCCCCCAGCCTGCAGCATTAGTCCTCCTACCCTATAATCCCCCCCAGCCTGTAGATTTAGCCTCCCCATCACCCCCCCCCAGCCTGTAGCAATAGCCCTCCTGCTCCATAATCCCCCCAGCCTGCAGCATTAGTCCTCCTACCCTATAATCCCCCCCAGCCTGTAGATTTAGCCTCCCCATCATCCCCCCAGCCTGCAGCATTAGCCCTCCTGCCCCATCAAGCCCCTAGCCTGCAGCATTAGCCTACCCATCACCCCCCCCAACCTGTAGCATTAGCCTCCCCATCACCCCCCCAGCCTGTAGCATTAGCCCTCCTGCCCCTTTCCCCCTCCAGCCTGCAGCATTAGCCTTAGTGACCCATCCCCCCCCCCCCTCCAGCATAAGCTCTCCTGCCCCATCTCCCCTCCAGCTTGCATGATTAGACTTCCTGCCCCATCTTCAGGTCTAGGAGCAGTGCACTCACCTGCTCCTTCTCCTGTGTCCTGTCCTCCTGCTCCGGGATTGTCCTCCTCCTCCTCAGTCTGTGTTGACTTCCTGCAGTGTGGTGAGATGATGTCACCTCACTCCACACACGCTGTAGCTGCAGCTTCTCTGACACAGGAAGCTGAATGAACTCAGAAGTGCAAGGCTGCTACTTCAGGGTCATTCAGCTCCCTGTGTGAGGCATATGGAGGTGCGCCCCCGCCCCACACAACCCTCCCCTCTCCCTCCGAAAAGACAGCTGATTACATTGTCTAACGGAGGGGAGAGGAGGAGAGGGTGCCGGCCAGCAGCGATCATGGCCGGAGCGGGGACTCCGGCAATTCATGTATAAATCCCTGCTCAGCGGCTGCGGCCGCCAGGTGATTCAGCGGCGCAGCACTTCAATCACCAGCGGCCACATCATCTGGAGGCTTGTACAGATTATAATGCGGCCGCTGGTGATTTCAATGTGCAAAGTTTCCAGGGTACCTGGCGGCCCAGAATGGTCCATAAAGGACAAACTCCTCTTTGCTCCATCACCCAGTCTGCCACTAGGCCCCGCCCACTCCACAACCAACGGCCCAGCGGGAGAACTCCCGATGCTCCTGCCTCTCAGTCCGGGCCTGAGCATAATGCACTATAAATGGTCCTAGAAATTATTGTAAATGAATAGCTGTTGATAAAAAAAATGGATTGTACCCTGACATCACACAGATTTTTCTGAGTAAAAATGAGTCACATTTTTTTATACACTAGTGTGAGCAAACACTAAATGTTTCTCATTTTGATGTGATCGGTAGATTTGCTTTAATCTACATTGTTTCCATTAAAAGAATCTGTACAGATGCTTACAGCTTCTTAGATCTGAACTTCTTTATTATTTTGTGGATAGGTGTGATATGCGCCTATATCCAGATTATGTTATGGGCTGCTAGAAAACTCTTCACTTGTAGAAACATGAATATAATGAATTTTCTTGCAGTGCCATAAGCAGGGCCGTATTTGGAGTTCCTGCTGCCCTAGGCACTCTCAGCAGGCCGCCGCCCCCCCCCCTGTAACGGCCCCTCCCCCCTGTTGCAGCCCCTCCCCCATCATGGCTCCTACCCCCCGTTACAGGGCAATTTCCCCCCAGTCGCAGCCTTCCCCCCCCCCAAGCTTCATGTAGCTTCTCCCCCCACATTTCATCATGTAGTACATATAAAAGGTTTGTCCAACCACACTACAGAGACATACTGATAGGAGGTTTACATTGTGAGCCCCAATGGGGACAGTGTTGATGATGTATGTAAAGTGCTGTGGAGTTCATAGTGTAATATAAGTGCAAAAAATATTATTCTTAATATGATGTCACAATACCGGGATCAGAGGATCTTGTATTTCAAGGTCAGGGGCTCTCTGATGCCGTGTTGCTGCCTGTCTCGTTGTCTTCCTCTTTTGACACTGTAGTGCGGTGGACAAGAGAGCATTAACTGGTTAATAACAAGAAGTATGGAGTGTGTACTAACTGAGCCTTAAACCCTCCCCATACCATGTCCCGCAGACATTGTAGGATTACTATATGGATTTTATTATTAGGGTACGGACACACTGGCGTGAAACTCGGATGAGTGCAATGTGTGATTTCATCACATTGCACTCGGACCAATGTTAATCGATGTCTGAGAGCACTGGCGAGTGTCGGACGCTTTTTTCTCAGCCAGATTCAGGATGAGAAAAAAGTCGCAACATTCTGCGACAGCCTGCAATTCACACCGAGACTCACCAATGCAAGTCTATGGGTCTGACAAAATTACATACCGCACACTGACAGCATACGGACCATCCGAGAGGTATCAGGTTTTTTCACTGATACATTCTCATTCTGTAACCGAGAACAATGTAACATGTTCCTGTAAATGATTCTACACTAATAGCTGCTGAGGAAAGAACAGATTGCACACGGATGTGTACCACCATGTCCTCAGCTCTGTGCATAGACAGTGTACCACCATGTCCTCAGCTCTGTGCTGTGTACCACCATCTCCCCAGCTCTGTGCTTTGCACAGACAGTGTACCGCCATATCCTCAGCTCCATGCTGTGCACAGACAGTGTACGGTACACTGTCTGTGCACAGCACGAAGCTGAGGACATGGTGGTACACTGTGCACAGCACGGAGCTGGGGAGATGGTGGTACACTGTCTGTGCACAGCACAGAGCTGAGGACATCCCAGAAGAGACAGACAGGCCACAGACGGACGGCAGGACAACACTGAGCCCACCTGGAAGAACAACAACACCCAACACACTGACCAGAAATCATATAGGACAGGCAGGTAGGAGAACTACACACCCTGCCAACTCAGGAAGGTAGCAGCAGCTGCATGGAGGCAGACACACGGTACAGCCGCCATTATCACCACACACAGTGCCAGCCACAGCCTCAGTCCTCATGCACCCCTATCCTTCTCTCCTCTGTCCCTTCTGCTGCTCCTGTCCTCCTGCACCCCCGTTCTCCTCTCCTCTGTCCTCCTGCATCCCCGTCTTCCTCTCCTCTGCCCTCCTGCACCCCCGTCCTCCTCTCTCTGTCCTCCTCACCGTCCTCCTCCTCTGCCTCTGCACCCCGCCTCTCCTCTGTCCTCCTGCACCCCTCCTCCTCTCCTCTGTCCCTCCTGCATCCCCGCCCTGCTCTCCTCTGCCCTCCTCCACCCCTGTCCTGCTCTCCTCTGTCCCTCCTGCTGCTCCTCTTGCACCCCGTCCTCCTCTCCCCTGTCCCTCCTGTTGCTCGGCTGTCCTCCTGCACCCCCGTCCTCTTCTCCTCTGTCCCTCCTGCACCCCCGTCGTCCTCTCCTCTGCCCTCCTGCACCCCCGTCGTCCTCTCCTCTGTCCCTCCTGCACCCCTGTCTTCCTCTCCTCTGTCCCTCCTGCACCCCGTCCTGCACCCCCACCCTGCTCTCCTCTGCCCTCCTGCACCCCCAGTCCTGCTCTCCTCTGTCCCTCCTGCTGCTCCTCTTGTACCCCGTCCTCCTCTCTTCTGTCCCTCCTGCACCCCCATCCTCCTCTACTCTGTCCCTCCTGCACCCCCGTTCTCCTCTGTCCCTCCTGCATCCCCGTCGTCCTCTCCTCTGCCCTCCTGCACCCCCGTCGTCCTCTCCTCTGTCCCTCCTGCACCCCTGTCCTCCTCTCCTCTGTCCCTCCTGCACCCCAGTCCTGCTCTCCTCTGCCCTCCTGCACCCCCGCCCTGCTCTCCTCTGCCCTCCTGCACCCCCAGTCCTGCTCTCCTCTGTCCCTCCTGCTGCTCCTCCTGCACCCCCGTCCTCCTCTCCTCTGTCCCTCCTGCACCCCCGTCGTCCTCTCCTTTGCCCTCCTGCACCCCCGTCCTGCTCTCCTCTGACCTCCTGCACCCCCGTCCTGCTCTCCTCTGCCCTCCTGCACCCCCGTCCTGCTCTCCTCTGTCCCTCCTGCTGCTCTCTTGCACCCCCGTCCTCCTCTCCCCTGTCCCTCCTGCTGCTCGGCTATCCTCCTGCACCCCCGTCCTCCTCTCCTCTGTCCCTCCTGCACCCCCGTTGTCCTCTCCTCTGCCCTCCTGCACCCCTGTCCTGCCTCCTCTGCCCTCCTGCACCCCCGCCCTGCTCTCCTCTGCCCTCCTGCACCCCCAGTCCTGCTCTCCTCTGTCCCTCCTGCTGCTCCTCTTGTACCCCCGTCCTCCTCTCCCCTGTCCCTCCTACTGCTCGGCTGTCCTCCTGCACCCCCGTCCTCTTCTCCTCTGTCCCTCCTGCACCCCCGTCGTCCTCTCCTCTGCCCTCCTGCACCCCCATCGTCCTCTCCTCTGTCCCTCCTGCACCCCTGTCCTCCTCTCCTCTGTCCTCCTGCACCCCCATCCTGCTCTCCTCTGTCCCTCCTGCACCCCCGCCCTGCTCTCCTCTGCCCTCCTGCACCCCCAGTCCTGCTCTCCTCTGTCCCTCCTGCTGCTCCTCTTGTACCCCCGTCCTCCTCTCCCCTGTCCCTCCTGCTGCTCGGCTGTCCTCCTGCACCCCGTCCTCTTCTCCTTGTCCCTCCTGCACCCCCGTTGTCCTCTCCTCTGCCCTCCTGCACCCCCGTCGTCCTCTCCCCTGTCCCTCCTGCACCCCTGTCCTCCTCTCCTCTGTCCCTCCTGCACCCCCGTCCTGCTCTCCTCTGCCCTCCTGCACCCCCGCCCTGCTCTCCTCTGCCCTCCTGCACCCCCAGTCCTGCTCTCCTCTGTCCCTCCTGCTGCTCCTCTTGTACCCCCGTCCTCCTCTCTTCTGTCCCTCCTGCACCCCCATCCTCCTCTACCCTGTCCCTCCTGCACCCCCGTTCTCCTCTGTCCCTCCTGCACCCCCGTCATCCTCTCCTCTGCCCTCCTGCACCCCCGTCGTCCTCTCCTCTGTCCCTCCTGCACCCCTGTCCTCTTCTCCTCTGTCCCTCCTGCACCCCCGTCCTGCTCTCCTCTGCCCTCCTGCACCCCCGCCCTGCTCTCCTCTGCCCTCCTGCACCCCCAGTCCTGCTCTCCTCTGTCCCTCCTGCTGCTCCTCCTGCACCCCCGTCCTCCTCTCCTCTGTCCCTCCTGCACCCCCGTCGTCCCTCTCCTCTGTCCTCCTGCACCCCCGTCCTGCTCTCCTCTGTCCTCCTGCACCCCCGTCCTGCTCTCCTCTGCCCTCCTGCACCCCCGTCCTGCTCTCCTCTGTCCCTCCTGCTGCTCCTATTGCACCCCCGTCCTCCTCTCCCCTGTCCCTCCTGCTCGGCTGTCCTCCTGCACCCCCGTCCTCCTCTCCTCTGTCCCTCCTGCACCCCCGTCGTCCTCTCCTCTGCCCTCCTGCACCCCCGTCCTGCTCTCCTCTGCCCTCCTGCACCCCCGCCCTGCTCTCCTCTGCCCTCCTGCACCCCCAGTCCTGCTCTCCTCTGTCCCTCCTGCTGCTCCTCTTGTACCCCCGTCCTCCTCTCCCCTGTCCCTCCTGCTGCTCGGCTGTCCTCCTGCACCCCCGTCGTCCTCTCCTCTGCCCTCCTGCACCCCCGTCGTCCTCTCCTCTGTCCCTCCTGCACCCCTGTCCTCCTCTCCTCTGTCCCTCCTGCACCCCCGCCCTGCTCTCCTCTGCCCTCCTGCACCCCCAGTCCTGCTCTCCTCTGTCCCTCCTGCTGCTCCTCTTGTACCCCCGTCCTCCTCTCCCCTGTCCCTCCTGCTGCTCGGCTGTCCTCCTGCACCCCCGTCCTCTTCTCCTCTGTCCCTCCTGCACCCCCGTCGTCCTCTCCTCTGCCCTCCTGCACCCCCATCGTCCTCTCCTCTGTCCCTCCTGCACCCCTGTCCTCCTCTCCTCTGTCCTTCCTGCACCCCCATCCTGCTCTCCTCTGTCCTCCTGCACCCCCGCCCTGCTCTTGTGGAGTCCCAAGGGACGTGGGGTACTCGGTACCGGACCGATCTGCTGCTGGGATGTCACTGGTGGCCTGGTCCGGACCGTGTCCCTGGCTCAGCACAATAAAAGGGGAATATTTACAAGGGATATTGTCACGGGTGACGCCACCCACTTGGTGCGGCCAGCGATGGGGCCGCCGCTGCTGCAGAACCTCCGGGGGTGATGGAATGGCAGCGGAGATGGTATAGTTCTAGTGGGGAGAACTGTATCCCCCGGGGCAGTAAGGAGTTAAAGTCTCTGGTGTGTGTGTGAGGCTGTTGGAGCACACTTACTTTGCAGCTGCAGGGATCTCTCTTCCTGTGCTGGTGCTGACAAGCTGTGGCTCTGCAGGTTGAGGTCGTGCTGATGCAAGCCTGTATGGGAGAGAGGGTCTGCAGATGGAAGCAGGCAGGAGACAATGCAGGGTTTCCAAAGCTTTACTTAGTTCCTTCAGTCAGCTTACAAGTTAGTTGTTACACAATTCAAGTACACGGCACATTCTCCCTCTCCGGGTTCCCTTTCCTCCTGCAGCCAGGCTCCTCTCTCCTTGTGACCCCTCACACAGTCTTTAAGTGTGCCTTTCCGGGCTATTACTCTCTTTCTCCGTCTTACACGGGTGTAGGCGGACGCTGAACAGTATGGCGGTGACTCGGGCTTCTGTGAGTCCTAGTGTGTCACTGAGCTGCCTGTTCTTTGGGTTAGGAACTCCAGCATGAAACTAAAGCTCCCCGTCAGTGAATCTGGGGATACCGGGTAAATCGTCGGTCCCCTTCAGAGCTGACACTCTGCCTTTGCCCAGCCTGCAACAGTCCTCCAGCATGAGGCTCTGCCAGGCTCCTTCCTCTGTTTCCTTCGGTATCTAGGAGGGCTTCTCCACCTGCCGTCAGTAGCTTCGGCTGCTGTCTAGGGCACGGGTTGCACCGTCCCTTCTCTGTCTATCACACTCCTGGTGGTTTCAGCATCTTGGACGGGCTTTCCCCCCCATCTGGCTCGCATTGGCTCAGTACGGGTCTGCGCTCCTCAGCTTAGGCACTTCCAGGACGTGCAATCTCTTTCAACCTTTACATCTCAGCACCATGGCTTACTAGCTTCCTTCACTCCTCCCCCTCTCTATATACTGTCAGTCACCTGACCTTCTGGTGTGCCCAACCCACTCCTCATCCACCACTCCTCTGGTCTCATATAGTGTCCGACCTCAGAGCTGGATGTGAACCCTCTCTATACGTGGGGATGTGGGCTGTGAGGGTGTAGTGTTTACTATGTCCTAACTGCCTGGCTGCAGTTCCCTTCTGTGGCCACCTGTACGCAGGGGCGCCACACTCTCCTCTGCCCTCCTGCACCCCCAGTCCTGCTCTCCTCTGTCCCTCCTGCTGCTCCTCTTGTACCCCCGTCCTCCTCTCCCCTGTCCCTCCTGCTGCTCGGCTGTCCTCCTGCACCCCCGTCCTCTTCTCCTTTGTCCCTCCTGCACCCCCGTTGTCCTCTCCTCTGCCCTCCTGCACCCCCGTCCTGCTCTCCTCTGCCCTCCTGCACCCCCGCCCTGCTCTCCTCTGCCCTCCTGCACCCCCAGTCCTGCTCTCCTCTGTCCCTCCTGCTGCTCCTCTTGTACCCCCGTCCTCCTCTCTTCTGTCCCTCCTGCACCCCCATCCTCCTCTACCCTGTCCCTCCTGCACCCCCGTTCTCCTCTGTCCCTCCTGCACCCCCGTCATCCTCTCCTCTGCCCTCCTGCACCCCCGTCGTCCTCTCCTCTGTCCCTCCTGCACCCCTGTCCTCTTCTCCTCTGTCCCTCCTGCACCCCCGTCCTGCTCTCCTCTGCCCTCCTGCACCCCCGCCCTGCTCTCCTCTGCCCTCCTGCACCCCCAGTCCTGCTCTCCTCTGTCCCTCCTGCTGCTCCTCCTGCACCCCCGTCCTCCTCTCCTCTGTCCCTCCTGCACCCCTGTCGTCCTCTCCTCTGTCCTCCTGCACCCCCGTCCTGCTCTCCTCTGTCCTCCTGCACCCCCGTCCTGCTCTCCTCTGCCCTCCTGCACCCCCGTCCTGCTCTCCTCTGTCCCTCCTGCTGCTCCTATTGCACCCCCGTCCTCCTCTCCCCTGTCCCTCCTGCTCGGCTGTCCTCCTGCACCCCCGTCCTCCTCTCCTCTGTCCCTCCTGCACCCCCGTCGTCCTCTCCTCTGCCCTCCTGCACCCCCGTCCTGCTCTCCTCTGCCCTCCTGCACCCCCGCCCTGCTCTCCTCTGCCCTCCTGCACCCCCAGTCCTGCTCTCCTCTGTCCCTCCTGCTGCTCCTCTTGTACCCCCGTCCTCCTCTCCCCTGTCCCTCCTGCTGCTCGGCTGTCCTCCTGCACCCCCGTCGTCCTCTCCTCTGCCCTCCTGCACCCCCGTCGTCCTCTCCTCTGTCCCTCCTGCACCCCTGTCCTCCTCTCCTCTGTCCCTCCTGCACCCCCGCCCTGCTCTCCTCTGCCCTCCTGCACCCCCAGTCCTGCTCTCCTCTGTCCCTCCTGCTGCTCCTCTTGTACCCCCGTCCTCCTCTCCCCTGTCCCTCCTGCTGCTCGGCTGTCCTCCTGCACCCCCGTCCTCCTCTCCTGTCCCTCCTGCTGCTCCTCTTGCACCCCCGTCCTCCTCTCCTCTGTTCCTCCTGCTGCTCGGCTGTCCTCCTGCACCCCATCCTCCTCTGTCCCTCCTGCTGCTCCTCTTGCACCCCGTCCTCCTCTCCTTTGTCCCTCCTGCTGCTCCTCTGTCCTCCTACACCCCTGTCTTCCTCTCTGCTGTCCCTCTGTCCTTCTGCACCACAGTCCTCCTCTCTTCTGTCCCTCCTGCTCCTCCTCTTTCCTCTCCTCCTGTCCCCTTGTTTCTGTCCCCGTGCCCCTCTGTCCTCTTCTTCTCTGTCCCCCTGTTTCTGTCCTTCTGCCCCTCTGTTTCTGTCCTCTTCTCCTTGGACCTCGGCTCCTTTGTCCTCTTCTCCTCTGTCCCCTGCACAGTTCCCCCACACTTCCCTCACCTGGTGCTGGCTGCTCAAATTGGCCGGGCCGGGCTCCCTCTGAGCACATTGATGCACCAGCCGCACAATCCTCCAGTGCCTCCAGCCGGCTGCTTCCTCGTTTCCCTGGGCCTGGAGGGGGCGGCTGGGTGCAGGAGCCGCTGGTGCAGGAGCCGCCGGTGCAGGAGCCGCCGGTGCAGGAGCCGCCAGAGCCGCCACTGCCGCAGCACTTGGGCGCACGGGAGAGGAGGAAATAGAGCGGGAACTTCAAGTTTCCCCTCATTTGCGGGCCCCTCCTTCTCTCCTCGTCTCTTCCGGGTGTCTGACAGAGGTGGGTGGGCGGGAAGGCAGGCGGGGCGGCCGTAATGATGAAGGGAAGGGGGGGGTATAGGGGCGGGGCTTGCGACCCGGCCGGCCCGGAGCCGGAAAAAAAAAAAGAAAAAAAAAACACGATGAGACGCCGCCCCCTATGAGAATGGCGCCGCCCTAGGCACGTGCCTACGAGTGCCTAATGGCAAATACAGCCCTCGCCATAAGTGTTATCTTTTGACCATATAAAACGTTGCTTTATTTTACACAGAACTGCCGTGTATCTAATGCAGAGTTATACAAGAAGTAAAGTATCTTTACATACATCATCATCCATGGCCGACGTCCTACATTCCAGCACTGCGGACAATGACTGTATGTAGTGTAAAGGCCCCCTTACACATTGGGCAGATCACTCTACCAACAATCATCTCAGTTGACTCTCCCATTGATCGGAAGTGTTTGAGTTCAGACTACCAATCTTATTGTTCTTTTGGAGATTGGCCGCCTGAGCTGTCAGTTGGTGGCTTTGTCATAGAGAGTGCAGGAGCACTATGCCGAGCAAGAAAGCTGTCGGATGATTTGGCTGTTGGTGGCTTATCTGTAGTTCAACAATTAGATCAATATCTCCCCCAAATATCAGTTGGCTGACACCCCCATGTCAAATGAACCTGGGTTCGGTTGTCACTTGTCTACTGTATATAGGGCCTATAGTTGTCTTTGGGCACTCTATCTGCCCTGATAGTCAGGACACGGGAGCAAAAGCCAAGTGAAGAGTCTGTAGCAATGTATGGGATATACATGTGGCACCCCAGGAGTCCGGTTGCCACAGTGGCATTGCCTTTCTCACAGGAAGTGATGTCATGCCTGGAAGTAAGACGGGGTCCCCTAATTAGCTAACACCAGCATTCAACACTTTTCCTGACTCTAGACCAGAAGGGGAAGCTCTGAACCCAGATTCAGAGAAGCTTCCCTATAAATTCTGGCCTGGGGTGGGGTTAAGCAGAAGTTAGGGAGGAGGAGGAAGTGACAGACATCCTGGGGACTGGAACCGGAGGAGCTCGTCCCAGGACAGTGGAATGTTAGTGAACCAGAGGAGTCGAGGAAACCTGGGGAGTGGAGCCGTGACCGGGCTCGCCCCAGAGGAAAGCGCTAGAAACAGGACACCGGAGTCTGTGGTTGTTTGGGTACTGAAGTCCCGGCAGCCAAATCCGGAGGGCAGAGGTTTGCAAGTCCCCTGGCCCTACTAAACACCGATGGCAAAGCAGGGTAGCAGAGCCCAGAGCTGCTATGGAGGAGCAACACCTGGAAAAGGCTCAAGCTGCCTGCCATATGGGCAAAGACTAGACCCACAGGAAAAGGGCTGCAGCAGAGCTTTAGGCAGCGAGGTCCATGTTGCACCGAGCATAAGGAAGGCCTCTACAACTACCTGGCTAGGTGGATCCCCAATTGCTTCCAAGCTGCCCGGACGTCCATTACCATCTGTAACAAGTGCCCTGGACTGCACCTGCAACTACCAAGTAAAGGTAAAGGAAAGTTCAATCGTTGTGCGCTGCAGTTAGTTAACGGGCCCTCAGTCCTGCACCCCAGCGTATCCTATTCCAGGCACATGCTTTGTAAACTGCCTGGGCCCTTGCTCTACCCGTGGAGAGCAGAACCACCTCAGCTGCATTACCAACGACCCAAAGCTTCTGTATTGCAGCGTCGGCCATTTATCCCAATTGCTGAAATCCACTGGTGGCGTCACGAATCAAATCCCATCAAATATTCCCCCTTTTTATTGACAAAACCAGGGCCACGGAACTGGGTCACGACCCCGTGACCTTCTCAAAGAACTGCCCCAACTCGGTTCCGAGTACCCCACGGTCCCGATGGGCGTGTCAACTTGGCATCACGAACAGAATTTCGTGTTCGGTATCAATGGGTACTGTGTGCCATAGCCTTTATTGAACTGTGTGATAGTCATCATTACCGCGCCACGTGGCATGCGGGAAGCCAAAGGAGGTGTGTTGTGTGGGCGGAACCCTAGAAAGAGTGCGAAGAGAAACCCTGCCCCGCGCTATGATGTTTGCCGGTGGGAAGCAGGAGGCCCCGGCCCGGAAATCCCCTGTGCTCTCGATTTCCCCACCAGCAGAGCCGCAGGCTGATACACTGACAGAGACTGAGAACCTGGTTGCGGTTCACTAGGGGGAAGGAAAATGTCTAGCTCGGGTGGAGATGTAGCGCAGTAATGCAGTTATCGATGCCGTATATTCCCGGGGTGACTTGACTGCCTCACTACTCAGGGGAGTCGCACACCTGAGCAACTTTAAAGAGAGACTACATAGTTTATTTGAAGTATACCTCCTGACATCGAGCCAAAAGGTCAGCATGTTGGTGCAGCTCAGAGGGAGATAAAGACCTGGCCGGACATGGATAAAAGTAATGTTAGACAAATATTGGCCAGGCTGAAGGATACCTACACAGCAGCGGAGATTAAAATGAAGTTCTACGGGTGTAAACAAAGGGTGCAGGACAGTGTACGGGACTATGCTCTAAATCTGCAAGAGGCATTGCGGGCTGATAAACAGGTGGACCCCGACAGTGTGAGAGACCAGGATAGACTGCTGACCAAGCAGTTTATCGAGTGCCTCCTGTCTAACATTCACCGGACACAGCTGCACATTATGGCCCTACAAAATCTGGACCTAGACTTTGCACAGTTTAAGGAATGGGCCATCAGGGTGCTGCTATAGGCAACCCCAAGCGGTAGTACAGCATCCACCACGGCACCCCGCTTGAGTGTACCACACGAAAGGAGGCGGCAACCCTTTTTTTCCCCTGCACCTAGTGGGAGCTGATGATCAGGCCCTAGATGATAGCTCTCTACGTGCCCAGATCCAGGAGCTGACCAAAGGTATGGCTGCGCTAACCAAAACTGTGCAGTCCATGCAAGCTGCTCCCCAAAAGGAAAAAATCCAGCTGGCATCCAGTCCAGATGTCGTTCTGTGGCGATGACATAAAAGAATCCCACCAATCAGGGGAAGAGAAAGCAATCGCTATGATGTCGCTGGACAACCAATTGTGACAAGGCGGGGCATCTGGCAAGATACTCTCCTTTAAACGAGCAACCCCTGGGGCAGAGGGCCAATCCCCAGACATAATGTGATCAAGCCCACAGAATTGATGAGACAAGTACGTAGGGGGACGACGGTCCTCCCAGTCGTGAATGAATGGCATCCCACTGAACGCTTTGCTGGACACTGGATCCCAGGTGACAACGATGCCACATATCCTTTATAAGCGTTATTGGACTGACTCTGAACTGACCCGCAGCCCAGATGATGACTTGACAATAATTACCAGCAATGGCCAGCCTCTACCACAAGTGGAGTACAAAGAGGTGACCATAAAGGTTGGCCAAGTAGAGTTAAAATCTCATTGTTGTAGACAGAGAATGCAATGAAATGATGACCGTTATGTACCAATGTGATAGAACAATAATCTCTGCAAGACAATTTTCTATTACAACAGGTAGCCGAAACTGCTAGTTCCAGTGAGCAGCGAGTCCTGCAGAAGGAGATCAGGGCTCTGAGGCAGAGGTAGCAGGTAGTGTCAATGTAGAGAACAAATGCACTCTCAGAAAGCAATTTTTGCTGGTGAAAAAGTTGTGTTCTTTTTATTTTGGTGCTGTACACATTAGGCTTGCGACCTGGGGTGACGTTTCGGCTATACTCCAATAGCCTTTATCAAAAGTCGCTGTTCAGTTGCACTTAGGTCTTAGTGCTGTGTGACCATGGTGTCCAAAGTGGCTATACACATATTGCAGTGTGCTCCAATTGGAGCTGGTTAGCCTGCTGGGGTATGGTGAGTGCCCCTGTGTGCTGGACAGGTATTATATTGGAGGGTTCTCCTCTGATGTTGCCGGCGCCTCCCGCGCTGTGGCTGGTATCCAGCCACAGCGCGGGAGGCGCCGGCAACATCAGAGGAGAACCCTCCAATATAATACCTGTCCAGCACACAGGGGCACTCACCATACCCCAGCAGGCTAACCAGCTCCAATTGGAGCACACTGCAATATGTGTATAGCCACTTTGGACACCATGGTCACACAGCACTAAGACCTAAGTGCAACTGAACAGCGACTTTTGATAAAGGCTATTGGAGTATAGCCGAAACGTCACCCCAGGTCGCAAGCCTAATGTGTACAGCACCAAAATAAAAAGAACACAACTTTTTCACCAGCAAAAATTGCTTTCTGAGAGTGCATTTGTTCTCTACATTGACACTATATACAGGGTCGAATGACCCCTACAAATAGCACCTCCAAACCACACAAGGAGTGCACGCCAACTCTCTATATATAAGACTGAGGTAGCAGGTAGAGCTGTCTGATGGAGAAGTCGGCAGTTTCAGAGTAAGTGATCCATTTCCCTTTGCAATACCACAAAGGAGTGAAATGTTAATCTGGTGTCACACAGCCATGGGCCTCAGGGGTCAGGATTATCAGGGCCCTGGTAGAACCCATGTACTCAGACAGTAGGCACAACATCCTGACAGCCAGAGGGGTGGTTGATGTCCACAAGGGGAGAGTACCAATACGCATCCTCAATTGTGGGGAGGATGAGGCCAAACTACCCCGGTATGCTACCATTGCTAAGCTGTTCACTGTCAGTAATAACGTGATAAAGACAGTGGAACCCTTGATTCCATCCGACCAGGTGGAGGACAATGGCGCCAAAGAGCAGCTAGGGGATTGGTGTCAGAAGCTACAAGTAGGCACTGATTCCACCCCTTTACACCAAAAGCATGGAGTTTACTGGGTATTGTGAGAGTATGAGCAGGTCTTTACTAAACACTGACTAGACTTTGGGCAGGTAAAAGGGGTCAAACATCATATCCCCACTGGAGACCATCCGCTCATTAAACAGAGGTACCGACCTATGGCTCCGACTCATTAGCAATGTGTCAAGGGAATATTACGGGAGATGAAGGAGGCTGGGGTGATAAGAGATAGTTGTAGCCCCTGGGCTCCATTAGTCCTCGTTAAGAAAAAAGATGGCACAATGAGGATGTGTGTTGATTACAGGCAAATTAACCGCATTAAACATAAGGCGACATAACCATTAGTAATGGGCGAGTCCTAAATTACTCGGAATCGCTTGACTCTAGCGAGTCCGAGCCCGGGACTCGCTACTAGTTGCGAGTCTAGCGAGTCCAATGTTAAAGAATGGGGAAGCGAGTAATAGCGAGTAATGTGCGATTTACAAATCGCAGATGTGTCTCGGAAGCTTCAGGCTCTATCTGCTACAATAGCTAAATCATGTTTAATAGGCTCCCACTATTACTTCCGGGGCCGCCTATTAAGCTCATTACATATTCACTGCACTGTCAAACTAACAGCCAATCACAGGAGCTCACACTCTGTGGGAGCCTCTGTGATTGGCTGTTTTAATCAGACTGGATTTTCTCAATCTGGACAGTGATTCTGCTTGGTTGCCATACACATTAGTGTATGGCAACCAACCTGGCGTTGTAGGGTGTAAAATAAATAATTATTTTAAAAAAAACCGCGTGGGGCTTCGCAGCATTTTTAAGTCCAGCCCAATGAAAGCAGGCAAACTTCGAGCTGCCACCCTCAGCTGCTTAATTTCCCCTTGGCTGGCAAAAAAAAATGCGTGGGCTCCGCCCTATTTTCCATGCCAGCCAAGGTAAAACTAAGCAGCTGAGGGCTGGTATCCTCAGCGGGGTGAGGGCCCATTGTTATAGGGCCCCCCCACGCTAAAGAATAGCAGCCCGCAGCCGCCCCTGAAAATGGCGCATTAATAATAAGCGCCATTTCCAGGCGCCTTACCGGGCTCTTCCAGCGGCCCTGGTGGCGGTGGCACGCTGGGTAATAAAGGGGTTAATACCAGCTTTGTTATACAAGCTGGTATTAAGCCCGAGATTCTTAATGTCAGGCCAAGTTTGACCCGTCCACTAAGAATCTCCAATAAAGGGTTAAAAAAAAACACCACACAGAGAAAAATTCTTTATTAAAAATAAAGACACAGACAGCATTAGGGACACCATCTTTACTACCACCACATATCCCTCCAAAGATCCAGGTCTTCTCTCTTCTTTCTTCTGTCTTCTGTCTTCCTTCTTCTTGTCGAACTCATTCAGCTCTGCTACATCACACATCACACCACAGGGGGCGGAAATGCGCTCCCCTGCTGTGTGATGAGTCAGTGAGGCTGTGAGCATTAAGCGGTGACGTCACCGCCGGCCCCGTTGCTATAGTAACCAAACTATCGGTTACTATAGCAACGCTTAAGCAGTGCCGACTGCACAGAGCCGACTCATTCATAAGCTGCTGGATTTAACTCCCTGCTTACCGATCACTGCAGCGCCGGTAAGCAGAGAGTTAACTCTGCTGTGACCGCGGCTGCAGTATGAGCGGCGCATATACCAGGGCCGCTGGAAGAGCCCGGTAAGGCGCCTGGAAATGGCGCTTATTATTAATGCGCCATTTTCAGGGGCGGCTGCGGGCTGGTATTCTTTAGCGTGGGGGGACTCTATAACAATGGGCCCTCACCCCGCTGAGAATACCAGCCCTCAGCGGGTTTTTTTTTAAAATAATTATTTATTTTACACCCTACAACGCCAGGTTGGTTGCCATACACTAATGTGTATGGCAACCAAGCAGAATCACTGTCCAGATTGAGAAAATCCAGTCTGATTACAACAGCCAATCACAGAGGCTCCCACAGAGTGTGAGCTCCTGTGATTGGCTGTTAGTTTGACAGTGCAGTGAATATGTAATGAGCTTAATAGGTGGCCCCGGAAGTAACAGCGGGAGCTGTTATAACAATTATACAGGACTCGGATTCGTAGACTCGCTCAGACTCGCTGCTGACAGCGGGTATCCGTGAAGCGGTGCGATTGTTTAAACGATTTGGGGAGATTCAAGCTACATAGCGATGTGATATAGCGAGTCTAGCGAGTGAGAAAATGTAAACTCTGACAAAACTAGGATTGCCATTGACTTGCATTGGACTCGTTACTGTGCGAGTAATCGCTGGGAAACTCGCTGAGTACCGAGTCCTGCGAGTCCCTTACTACTCGCCGAGTAACGAGTCCTAGCGAGTAGACTCGCCCATCCCTAATAACCATTACATAGAATTGATGAATCCACTATTTCTTCACTTTAGATCTCATCAGTGGGTATTGGCAGGTTCCCGTGGCAGAGGCGGACAGAGAGAAGACCGCATTTACAACACCAATGGGGCTCTATGAGTTCAACTGCATGCCATTCAGGCTCTGCAACGCATCGGGAATGTTCCAGCGGTTAATGAAGTGCTGCCTAGGACACAAAAACTTTGAAACGGTCTTGTTGTACCTGGAAGATGTCATCATCTACTCCAAGACGCATGAAGACCATTTGGAGCACCTAGCCGAGGTGTACGAGGCCTTATCCATTTATGGCCTGAAGGTAAAGTCATCCAAGTTGAAGCCCAAGCGCAGTACCTAGGTGACGTGGTAAGCACAGAAGGCTAGGCACCAGACCAAGATAAAGTCACCGTGATCAAGGACTGGCCAAGACCCTCCATTGTCAAGGAAGTGAGGCAGTTCCTCTGGCTGGTAGGCTACTACAGGAGATTCATAAAAGGCTTCACCAAGATAGCAGAGCCCTTACAGGACCTCTAAGTGGGCCAGTCCAAGAAGGCCAAGAAACCAAATCCACCGTTCGAGTGGAGTAAGAAAGAAGAAGACTCCTTCACCAGGTTGAAGATGGGTCTTACGGGAGACGAGGTCCTGGCCTACCCTGACTATCGCCAACCCTTTCTGCTCTATACAGACACCAGTAATGTGGGATTGGGAGCCGTGTTATCCCAAGTGCAAAAAGGCAGAGAACGAGTGATTGCCTATGCCAGCAGGAAGCTTTGTCCCACGGAGAGGAACCCTGACAACTAGAGTTCCTTTAAGCTGGAGTTTCTTGCCATAGTCTGGGCGGTAATGGAGCACTTCAAGCATTACTTGGCTTTAGTGACGTTTACCATCTTTACAGACAACAATCCGCTGACCCACCTAGAGACGGCGTAGCTGGGTGCGCTGGAGCAGCGATGGATGGCCCTGCTTTCTAACTATGAGTTTACCATCAAGTATCGGGTAGGGCATAAGAATACCAATGAGGATGCGCTGTCTAAGATGCCCAACCTGCCAGATGTGGAAGAAGACCTGGAAGAGCTGGAAGAGATAGAGCTACCGGCTTTATCGGTGAGTTGTTGCTTCCTGTTCACATAGCTCCGTGGACCTGGAGCGGTCTAAAAGGACCATATGGTACTATAACCATTTCTATTACAAGACACATTATACAGAATTAACTTATAATCAGAGGAGATACCAGGTTGCGTGATACCCTACTATTAACCTACAGTATATATTGAACTACCTTAAGAGGATGGACAGATCAAAGGGATCATTCTGCTTTTCACCATGAAAGGAGCTGCCGGCCCCTTTACCAACCTAAAGGAACAATTGGAATAGGGACAAAAGAGGGACTGTTACTATAAAAACATTCTGGGAGCTGAAGGAGACTTATACTGACACCTAGTGGGATTTGACTGATTGTGGGCTGTTTGGAAGTACCGTATCTGTTTGCTTTGAACCACTGATGAACCCATAGGAACATTATTATATCCCCTGGGAAACTTAAAGAAAGACTTCACTCTGGAAAAGCCTCAACAATCTGTCTGAACTCCCTTCATTCTGGCATTTTGTGGGTCTGGGTATTAGACCAATAACACACGGGCCACATATGATTGGTGTGACCTGTTTATAACTTTTTCCGATGCCCCTGATGAGCCTCTCAGCTAATGGGAGATGCGAAAAGCGTTGGGTGGGGTATTTTCATACCATATTAATGGTTAAAGATTGAAGAGTTTATCTGGTTTTCACAGCCATAGGACTTTGGACAGAGGGTCGGGTTGGACCTTTCACCTAAGAACAATATAAAGGAACTACACAACCTAGAATACCATTTATACAAACACCAAGCGGCTTTGCCCGGATTGGTCTGTTTTGAAGACGGATTGTGTTCAGACAGTCTCTTCCCCCCAAACCGCAAATACAAACATAAACATTAGTATACTGATATTTCATCGGAACAAGACCCCCAAAGAACTCTGTGTGAACAGTTGCTTGTCTATGTGTGCTGGGGGGGGGTTTCGATTGTGCATCTTCACTATTATCACTAATCCACATTCAATTTTTAATTGTACAAATAAAATACATCAAGAATAACGAAGTTAATACTTCCTTATTTTTTTTCCAGTGGGAGGCAGAGCCATACACCGTCATGCCTTCGAGCTTTGACAATCACAAGGTTTGCCTCATTAATAAAGATGGAGAAGAGACCTCAGCAGTATCAAGGGATCATCTGAAGATATGTTGTAATCAATTGAGACAAAAAGAAGAAGAAGACTGCCCCCAACACACAGAAAGGACAGAAGGAATGATTTGTACGATTCTTGGAGAATTTCCCCGATCCTGGACACAGGTGAATAATGCCTGACGGACAGGACCTTCAGCGTCACCCACTCCCACACCACCTCCTCGCCCCACCCCCTCTCCGTAGGTGTCCCCCAAAGCTCGGTCCTGGGACCAGTACTCTTCTCCATTTACACCCTCGGCCTAGGCAACCTCATCGAGTCACAAGGCCTCCATTACCACCTCTACGCCGACGACACCCAGCTCTATCTGTCTGGCCCCGACATCTCCTATCTTCTATCCAAAATTCCTCCATGCCTATCCGCCATTGCATCCTTCTTTTCCACCCGCTTCCTCAAACTCAACATGGACAAGACTAAATTCATCGTCTTTCCCCCTAACAACCCTACCCCCCTTCCTGACCTATCCATCACTGTCAACGACTGCTCCCTCTCACCCATCCCCCATGCCAAATGTCTCGGGGTAATCCTTGCCTCCTCCCTCTCCTTCAAGCCCCACATCCAAGCCCTCGCCACCGCCTGCCGACTTCAACTAAAAAACATTGCCCGCATCCGCTCCTTCCTTGACCACAACACGACTAAGACACTCGTCCACACCCTCATCATCTCCCGCCTGGACTACTGCAATCTCCTGTTCACCGGCCTCCCTTCCACCTCCCTTGATCCTCTCCACACCATCCTCAACTCTGCTGCCCGACTCATCCACCTATCTCCCCGCTACTCCCCCGCCTCTCCTCTCCGCCGAGCCCTCCACTGGCTCCCCTTCCCCCAGCGATCTCGCCTCAAAACCCTAACCCTGACATACAAAGCCATCTACAACCTGTCCCCTCCCTACATCTCCGACCTGGTCTCCCGCTACCTCCCTTCGCGCAACTTGCTCTCCTCCCAAGAACTCCTCCTCTCAACCCCCCGCATCTCCACCTCCCACAACCGCACACATGACTTCTCTCGTGCTTCTGCCAGACTCTGGAACTCCCTCCCTCATCACATCAGACACTCCCCGACCCTGGGAACCTTCAAGAAAAACCTGAAGACCCACCATTTCCTACAAGCCTATAACACACACTGAGACCCTATCCACTGCACCATCTTACCTGTCCCCCTCCTACTCTCTCCCTCCCCACTCCCTTTAGACTGTGAGTCCTCGCGGACAGGATCCCCGGCCCTATTGTACCCGTACGACTAATTGTGATCTGTCATCGTTTGTCGCCGCTTGTGGCCGTCGTCTTCAACCACTTGTCTATGTCTACCCTCTAAATTGTAAAGCGCCATGTATCCTAATAGCGCTATATAAATACTACTAATAATAATCATGCAATTGTTGTACCTGTTCTGACTTTTCCCCAAGTTGTAGTACCTGAAGCAGCAGAGACTCAAGAACATTCCGAAGACCTGTTGGCTCCAGAAGTAGATGACGTCTCACAAGTGGACTCGGAGAATCAACCCCTGTTAGCGGTGAACCTGTCATGCCCATGGTGAGTCTAAGGAGTCATAGCTGCCTAGACTACCTGTGACCATAGGTCTACATGTAGTACCAACACTAGTGGTTACATCACAGACACAGTAGACCAGTATAGGTCAGAGGAAGCACCTGTATTGCGAAGGTTGCAATGTACCAAGCAGGGTCAGACCCCCGTACGCTACACAGAGTAAACAGGTAGTTTACTAAAAAGGTCAAAAATTTAAATATGTTTAATGTTATGCAACCGTAAGCCTGAGCACCTACAGAGACTGCTGTAAGAACTTTTTTAATATTTGTATATTAGTTAAAAATGGACAAATGGACCACAGGACTAGGTGTGGTCAGGACAATACCTGTAAATAAGTTCAATTTAAACCTAGGAAATAGGCCGCCTGCGTGGCCGAAAACCAGGCCCATCGACAGAGTGCCATATAGCCACATCCAGGCACGACACTTGAAGTGGGTTTAGGAGGTTCCGTTCAACCAAATCCAGGTACACGGAAAAAGACAATTCCTGGAGAGTGGCGTAAAGACTAATTTTTCCAGTTTTGTTGCTTTTTATAATTCTTATGTTTTGAGACTCTGTAAATTTCAATTGTTATAAAATGCTTTACTTTTCTTTATGTTTCCTCAGTCCAGGAGTACTGAATTTAACTAGGGGGGAATGTGGCACCCCGGGAGTCCGATTTCCACAATGGCATTGCCTCCCTCGCATAAGGTGATGTCATGGCCCCCTGACGAAGGTTGCGAAATGGCCATCGGGGTGTGTGGCTCCTGATGGTATATTCACTGTGGTGAGGATTCCTTCACTGATGTAATACCATTGATCGATCCTGCAGTTCTGATAGGTATACTTTGCATAGGTTTAGCCTGGATTCTTCCATGCCTGCTTTTTGTATGGGCTACATAATGCTGTGATAAATATGTATTTATGCATTAACCCTATGTCATTACAAATATATGATATGTGTGGACATCAATTGTTGTTCATTAGATGCTGGTAATATCATATGTATACCTATACCAGCTATCAATTCCTTTGCAGTATGAATAGATAACAAGCACTTGCACTTTAATGATTCTATGTCTATTGTTTACTTTTCAGAGAAATATTAACTATAAATAGTGATCATATCTTCTATATATACTGCATAAAGGTCTTTTTGCTGGCGACAGTAAGCTGTAAATATCTCTTGTCATGATAAATGTTATTTTTGACATGATATGAAATACTACTTGAAAAAATTACCACAGGAGCCTCCCTTTGTGGGTTGTTCTTCCTCTGTGTATGTCGTCCTTGTCTTTCTTAATTAAAATAAATCATTTATACAGATGTTTGTCGCTTGTTTCATGGTTTCTATTAGATATAGCGATTTATCTGTTCCATAGTGTATACCCCTCCAGATGTGGAGGTTACTTGTAATATCTTGATGAAGATATTTATGCTGGAAGCAAGAAGTAGTCCCCTAATCAGGTAACAACAGCATCCAACAACACTTTTCCTGACTCCAGACCAGAAGGAAAGCTCTGAACCCGGATTCAGGGGAGCTTCCCTATAAATTCTGGCCTGGGGACGGGGTTAAGCAGAACTTAGGGAGAACTTAGGGAGAAGGAGGAAGGGACAGATGTCCTGGAGACTGGAGCCGAAGGAGCTCCTCCCAGAACAGTGGAAGGCTAGTGAACCAGAGGAGTCAAGGAGAACCTGTGGAGTGGAGCCGTGACCAGCTAGAAACAGGACGCCAGAGTCCGTGGTTGTTCGGGAACTGAAGTCCCGGCAGCCAAATCCGGAGGGCAGAGGATTGCAAGTCCCTTGGCCCTATTTAACACACGATGGCAAAGCAGCATAGCAGAGCCCAGAGCCGCCAAGGAGGAGCGACACCTGGAAAAGGCTTGAGCTGCCTGCTATATGGGCAAAGACTAGACCCGCAGGAAAAGGGCTGCAGCAGAGCTTTAGGCAGCAAGTTCCAAGGTGCACCGCGCAGAAGGAAGGCCTGTACAACCACCTGGCTAGGCAGATCCCCAATTGCTTCCAAGCTGCCCAGACCTCCATTACCATCTGTAACAAGTGACCTAGACTGCACCTGCAACCATCAAGTAAAGGTAAAGGAAAGTTTTATCGTTATGTCCTGCAGTTATTTACCACACCCTCAGTCCTGCACCCCACTGTATCCTATTCCCAGGACAGACTGTGTAAACTGCCCTGGGCCCTTGCTCTACCCTTGGAGAGCAGAACCACCTCAGTTGCATTACCAACGGCCCAGAGGTTCTGCATGGCAGCGTCGGCCATCCATCCCAATTGCCAAAACCCACGGGTGGCGTCACAAATCAAATCCCATAAAATATTCCCCTTTTTTATTGACATAACCAGGGCCACAGAACCTGGTTACGACCCGGTGACCTTCCCAAAGAACTGTCCCGACTCAGTTACCAGTACCCCACGGTCCCAGTGGGCGTGTCACATACATACATTGCAATATGCATAAGCCTGGTAAGGGCACATTTCTGAAGATTAATAGTATCCAGAGTGGGCATGTGCTATTGTGGCTCCCCTATGGCAAGGCACCACAGGGAGGTACTGCACCCTAAACAGAAGGTGTAGTGCCTGTGTAGCCGTGGATGTGGAGGACCCTACAGAGTCTGCACCTTGCATCCATACAGTAGGCCACTTTAGGACAGGGGATCGGATATTTAGTAGGTCCCAGGTGGTGGAGCCTAGGGAGCGGGAGACAGGGAGTGACAGTAGTGTCAGGCAGACTGTGTGGGACAGCGAGGAAGGCAGACGCAGGGGACCCTGCGGCTGTAACAGAAGGGCACCTCTTAGGAGAGGGGTGACCCAGACATGAAAGGGGGTCATTCCAGGACTGGTTGGAGCCAGCTGGAGACCAAGGTCACCACTGGCATACCGGAGCTGGGGCAGCTAGTAAAAAGTCTAACCCTAACTGCAGACCGGCAACCTGAGGGCCCGACACAAGGGAGCCACAGCACCCCTAAAGAAGCCCAACATTGGTCCCGCAGCTGGGTCCACGACACCGACAAATAAGAGACTTTAGGTAACAGACCCCGAGGACTAGAGACTTGGCTCAAGAGGGGAAAGCACAGACAGAGGAACAGGAGCAGGAACGCCATATTAAAGGCACCACTGCCAGACTCTGGAAAGTCCTCCAAGATCTGCGGCTACAAACCATGTTCAACCAGACTGTACCGTGTACCCTTTTCTATCTGGTGCAATTAAAGAAGTGTTTGAGCTGATCTGGTGTTTGGTCTCCTTCTATCTGCCGCCCGGAGGGCTTCTACAATATCATCGAGGTGAGGACTCCTACTCCCTTCATCCACCCCGCTGCCCTGAGGTAAAGCTCCACCTGTGGGGAGTTGTACTACCAAAGCTGCATTCACATCACCTCAGCGGCCGGCCGCAGCGCTGGTAACCCTATTACCAGGTACCACAGGTGGCATAATGTTACCATTCCCCAACCATCATCACCCCCACACCGCCATTGAAGGTCCAGGGCACGGAACCGGGAACCGACCAGCCGTGATCCCCCATTGAAGTAACCCCCTGTCCCGGTATCCGAGTATCCCCTACCCTGTTGACCAACTCACTAGCAGTGTTGGGCATGGATGTCAATGGCAAACACCACTTGTTTACACAGCAAGAAATATTTATCTTGTCTTTACTTGCCTAGTGTAATCTGCAATAGGAAATGTGTGAAATGACTGACGTGTTTATGTAGTGTGTAGTGTGCTCCAATAGTAAATATACAGATGAATTATTGAAATTGTATGAGATTATGGGTACACATATACTCTGACACAATAAAATTGGTCATCCACTTTCTCTTGTTAGTGCAGCGTCCCTCACAAGCTGGCCAGCTCTCCTGCTCAAACAATGGCTGCTGGTAGAGGAGTAGGTGATCAGATCTGACTATCTGTCTCTTCCGATAGTGGCATTTAGAAAATATGGGAAGCAAGGTGTACCACGGTCCGCGATGCTGAGTCCACAAAATCACCTGAGATGCAAGATGTTGTAGCAGTATACTTCTTTATTCCTTCCTACGCGTTTCGGCGCCCTTCCCGGCACCTTCCCATATTTTCTGGCAGTTTTTCCACGTTGGAGTGGTCGGTGGAGGTCCTGCAGCAGCTGATACTGTGATATGCTGTTAAACCAGTTGTGGGTCTCACAACTGGAATAGGTGAGTGTAACTGCATTACACCACTCACATCTGAGTGTTACTAGTGATAGGGCACTATTGCGCCCATTATGATGGTGGGATTGTCAGCAGAGAGAAAGTATAGAAGCCAGATGGAGAATTGGTCTATGAAGGCAGTGGTCGGGGCCAGGGGTCAATAAATGACGGCCACTTGGAGGTTGGAAGGAGAGTAGATACGGACAGAGTGCACTTCAAAACGTGGGAGGAATTGGGTTGAAGGTGCAGTTGCTAGAAAGGAGAAGACCCAGTCCACCATGTCTGTTGCCTGTGTGAAGTGTGTGGATGAAGTGAAGGCAGCCGTAACAGTGCAGCAAGGGAGGCCGTGTCGGAGGGTGTCAGCCATGTTTATCTGGGGCCCAGGAAGAATAGTCTGTGAGAGGTAATGAGATTGTGAATGAAGTGGAGTTTGTTGTAGATGGAATGGTCATTCCAGAGCGCACCAGAGAGAGGAGGCGATGGAGAGAGGGTCAGGGGAATGGGTTTTATATTTAAAAGATTGCAGTTGTTTCTTGCAGGTGTGGGGTGATAGAAAGGAGAAATAGTGGGGAATGTTAGTTGTGGAGGTCCAGGATTGGGAGTATGTCACCAGCTGATAGGAGAAGCAAAGTCAGAGCAAGCAAATAAAATGTGAGTGGCCGACTTGTTTTGTGTTTCTGCAGGAGGGTTGTGAGATTGAGAAGCAGGTCAGCAGAGGGGCTCAGTCGGGGAGGTAAGGCTGGCTTCACATTAGCGTTTGTGTCTGCATGCTGATGGCATGCAGACACAAACGCTGTCAGAAGCAGTGTCCTTATGATGTGTCCGCAGCGGATAATGTCCGCCTGCGGACACATCACTATGGAGCCCGGCAGCCAATCGGCGCTGTCCGGGGGCGGGCCGGGGGCGGAGATCAGCGCCGGAGATCTCCGCCCCCTGGCCGCCGGTAAGCTCCGGGACTGTCGGCGGGGAGAACAGCTGATGTGACAGCTGTTTGAATCTTCCCGCGCCGACACTGTGAGGAGATGTCGGCGCGGGAAGATTCAAACAGCTAATTATACGCATATTCTGGAACAAAGTGTTTACTATCATTCACTCAGCTATGGGACAGAGTGTTCCATCGGACCCACTCATCTGTGTACTGGGGTGTACTGAACCACTCTATGGTGATGACCTCTCTCTACTAGCAATTACCAGAATGCTCTTTATTGCTCGTAAGCTGATCGCTCTGTATTGGATATCTGATCGATCCCCTTCCCGCAGGGAGTATATAAACAGGATTAATCTCAATGTTCGCAGGGAGAAAGCCATTTACTCCAAGCGAGGGAAGGAGAGGGTTTTCTCTAATATTTGGAGTGGCTGGCTGGATTCCCCGGGACTGGCCTCTCCTGATTTGTAGTGATTTACTCAGAAGGTGACTCGTGCTTGATTCTTGCATGTTACTTTTCATGGTTTCGTATTTACCTACGTCTGGCTGCCTGAGGGAGAATGGGATCGTCTTGGGAGGGGGTGGGAAGGGGAGGGGGTCTGTTCTTTTCATTTTTCCTTTACTAGCTCTGTTTTTTGTTGCTTTATTTCAACTGTAGTAGTTTTTCTTTTTCCTTTTTTCTTTTGGATGCCAAGGGTTATGCTTTACTTTATTGGCATTGTCATACTATCTGTAATGTTCGTTTATGTTGATAAAACAATAAATACTACCTGATTAAAAAAAAAGATTCAAACAGCTGTCACATCAGCTGTTCTCCCCGCCGACATCGCTATGAGATTACAGGCGGCGGGGAGAAGGAGGACAGCAGAGGGTCAGCTGATCTCCCGGTGGCCGTCAGTGAGCTCCTGTGACATCACCGGCGGCCACCGGGAGATTTTTCAATGGGTCCGCAGCGTTCTCCTGCTGTGTCATGCAGAGGACACTGCGGACCCATTGAAGACAATGCTTTTTTTGTACGCTTGGGGACGCTTGCTGATTGTCCAAGGTCCCCAAACGCACAAAAAAAACCAACATGCTGCGTCCCGGGTGCGGATGCTGGACACCGGAAGGAGCAGATATCGTCCGCATCCGCACCCGAACGCAGCAAACGCAGGCACCATGCGTTCCTATGTTAAACATAGGAACGCAGTGTGCATGCGTTTGACTGCGTATGGGAACGCAGCAAAACGCTGCCTTCCCATACGCAAATGTGAAGCCAGCCTAAGAGGGATGGTAAGATAAATATTTGAGTTGGGAGTTTGGGGGTAGTGAAAGAGAGTAAGGACTAGTAGAGCAGTTACTGTTAGGGCATAAGTAAGCATGGTTAAAGTGTTAGTGGGAAAGCAAAGTATTAGAGACAGTTAGTGTAATATTCACACTATATGAGGCATTCACAAGAGTAAACTTTAACTGTACTGTTCTATCTTTCTCCATCATATTGCAGAACAGTCTTTCCAGCAGCATGCTCCAAAGTGAAACCAAAACTTAATTCCCCACCTCCTTCTTCTCCTTACCCATCATACAACAGACCTAGTTTTCTTAAAGAGGCAGATCTAATTATTGTACATTACAGTTAGCAGATGGGTATAGCTGGTACCTTCTGGTTACGTCTGGCTTATTGCTGGAATATTTTTGCAGCCCACCTTTGTTGGTGTTAAACAGAGGGGTTGGGGACCAAATGGAAGAACCAGGTAGAAGCAACCTGCTTCAAGCAGGATCTTACTCAAACTTGTGCTCGTAGGTATACGGGAGCTAGATTTGCCACTTAGCAGAGGAGGACAGACCATAGCAGTCAATATGAAACTGGAGAGAGATGGGAAGCAACAGAGATTGAATGCAAGCAACTACTTTTTAGGCAAGAAATGGGAGAAGAAGCAGAAGTGATGAAGAGCCTGATTTGCAGTCATTAAAGGTGCTGACATTAAGGGTCTGAACAGTTGATCTGTGCTCCTTCATGGGCTCATTTACATTAACATTTAGTCAAAGAGAGCCGTAACGTTATTCCCTCAGTGATGTTTAATACTGGTATGAAGAGAGAAAGATGAACACACTGGACAGAAAATAGGTTCTACTTATGGGGATAGATTATATCCCTAGAATGTGTGACGTCTGAAATACAGTATACACATTCACAAAGTAAGCTACCGGCCCTAAAAGGCCCGGGTTACACTTTCTGGAGTTAATGAGCAACCATCATTTTTATTTGTTTAAATTAATTGTTCAGACTCTGCCTTTACAAACATTTGTGAAAGAACGGTTTGTTCTAAACAGCTCAATGAGGAAATGTTGCAACAAGTCCAGTTTGTGAAATTTCTTCCCTCCTAAATGGTCCACGCTTGACAGTAAACGATGTTATTGAAAAGTGGGAGCGTTTAGGAACTACAATAACTCAGTAATTGTACACCAAATAAATAGAACAGAATCATTGAGTGCTGTGGGGTATAAAGATTGCCAGTGCTATACGAACTCAATTACGGCACAGTCCCTAATCTGCTGTGGCAATAAAAAAAAAAAAAAAAAAAGCGCATATGTGGCGCCCACTATGTAGGTGCCACAAAAGAGGTACTACACCCATAAAGGCGGTGTAGTCGCCCCACTGTAAGTGGAGTTATGGCCAGTAGGTGAAACCCTAGAACTCACACCCCACACTAGTCAGCAAGTGGGAGGGACCACGGGAGGATATATAGTAGCCCCCAGGGGGAGAAAGGAGGTCTTTCAGCAGAATGGTGACTTAGAAGCAAGATTAGTCTCCCTCTTTTTGGGCGAGAGGGAGAGAGGGTCTGGAACAGCAGGAAAAGGAGGAATATAGAAAGAGTGAGAGTCCAGAGTAGACTAGTGAGAGTCAAGAAAGAAAGAACCAGGCAGTCGGCCTGGAGGGAGCAAGAAGGGTCTCCTCGGCTCAGGGACCCAGGACAGGTGGAAGAGATCCCAGAAGGAGGGAAAGGAGAAGTAACTCGAGGCGGGAGTTCACTCAATGTGGGGAGCACAGTAACTAAAGAGTTTGCCCCAGGAAAGAAACCGGGTACCAGGGCCCGTACCTGTGAGAACCTACAAGGCTCACAGAAACCCGATGACCAGGGAGATCTCCAGATACAGCCCCGACTCCCAAAAAGGTCGCTAAGAATAGTTCACCTGACGGGTACAAGGGAGAGAAAGACGAGGAACAGCAGGAGGTCCGATTTAGTCTTTATGAGGTCAGACTTCACAGCCACTGGGAGGCAAGGGAAAGAAAGGAACATGAACGGCACACAGTGAGGGATCCATCTATCAACCATAAAATCCACTTGCAGCACCCGTAGCATTTGTCACTGTAACATCTTACTGCACCGAAGGACTGTAATGACTGTGAAAGGTTCTTCAGTAAAGTACCCGGTGAAGTGACTATCGACTCTGCTGCATCCTTTCTTGCATGAACTGTTCCCTTACTGAATCGCTGCTCCGGTGGTCCAGTCCTGCCTGCGGAGGACTATAACATCATTGCCGCAATACCACCGACCACCGGAGGACTGTAGCGGCGCTGGTGAGCATCATCAGGTACTGCAGGTGGCGTCACAAACTTATATACTTTATTTTCTTTATTTTAACCATTGACTACCAGGGCCACAGCCTCAGGCAGCCACCCGTGACATCCCAGACCGAGCATGCGAGCTGAGTACCCTGCCCTGGGTGCGTCACATAGCTAATTAGCTTCATGCAAGACTTATGTAGTGGCCCGGTCCAGTTTGTGTCTGTCCCTTTAAATACCCCTGGACCGTGAGTAGCTCCTGCAGACAATAATGGACTCTCTAGCTAGCTATAGCTATTCATTTCATTTGTGAGCTTTAGATACCCACTTCCGTTTTATATTTAATACATTTCTCAGATATTTCTCATTTGTTCTGTTCCAGCACCATCTACTGGTGAAAATGTGTAGTTTATAATTATCTTGCATAGTAAGAATCTGAAATGTAAATTGGGTGTTGTCTTATTGGCCAGTTACTCAGTCACAGGGCTCAATAGGTGGAGCTGCTTTCAGCTTCTGTCTAGACACAGCTAGAATATCCCCAGTTCTTGCCAAGACTCCACAAGGAGCAGAACACACGTCAGGGGTCCCCTCACCATTTCCAGGTCAAAGCCTGGAAGTTCATCCTTTCCTGTCTTCCACGGCTAAAGACTTTTGACCCTGGATCCTTGCTGTCTGGATCTACACACGCTTCTTCAAACAGTAGGGCATACTGAGTATAAAGAACCTACTGCATGCGTGTTGGGAAAGATTGAGGGTCTCCCATCCCACCGCAACCTATCTGCATTTGCTTCAACTATTTTTGCACGTGCTGTGGCTAGCTGCGAAATTACCCCAGGATTCCAGGTCTGTACAATCTCCTTATTACATCTACCCTTCTATTCTAATCTAGAAAAGCCTCTGAACCTTCCTGTCTAAGCATCCAAGTATTCCCTCTAAAGCAATCCATGCTCATAAAGCTCCAGAACCCCAATTGCAATTTAGGATTCAACAAGTTGTGTTTGCCGTGGCCTACCCATGTGAGACTGTGCAACAGCTATGCCATGTTAGATTTGTGGAGCCCACCGGGATAGGGTACTTGGTGCTGGACCGGGTATCATGGTGATCTTCGTCTGGACCATGTCCCGAGCCCACAAGTAAAAGAATTTATTTACAGGGAATAGAGTCATGACGCCACCCATGGTATGTGGTCAGGGTGACCACCGCTGCTGCAGAACCTCCAGGGATGATGTTTGGCAGCTGGTGATGTAAGGGTTCTCCACAGGCAGAGCCTGATTCCCCGGGGCATTAGGGATGGTAACAGTTTGTGAGGGAGAGTAGGGCTCGAGCACAAGGATTACACAAACTCACGGTTTTATAGTTTTCCAAGTCTTTTACTGAAGATCACATTCAGCTGAGTACTGTCCACGGAGTCTGTACAGGGGCCGGGTTGCTTCCCACCCTGTCCTGGTTTTTGACTTCCTACTCCTGCGCTGTGTGTGTGTAGCCATGCTGCCGCTTTAGCTAGGCTGTCGGCCCTGTCTCCCCTCACGGGTACCAACTTACTAGGCAACTTGAGTCTTATCTTTATGTTCCTGACCCCGCCGTGTTGCTTCGCTGTGGTACAGTGAAGATATGTAACCTTCACTAATCCGATGTTTTCTGTGCTGTTTGTGTCAGGCACAATTTCAGATCCGGTATCCGGTCTTTGCGCTCCTCCGGGCCTAACACAGCTCTTTTACACCCAGGTCCTTCTTCCTCAGTCCTCCCAGGAACTGAATTGCCCACTTCCTCTCCACACCAGAATATATAGGGAAGCAGCTTTAGCTCCCCCTTTGCTAGTGTGGTGTTGTGGGTTGTGTGGGGAGTTAACCCTTTGTGGTGTTACTGTGGCACATGAACCCTGGGGTGCCACAGATTTACCCATTCCTGCTGAAGTAAAAGCAACTGTTATCCCCAAAACCAGTGTTTATGGTAATTCCATTGGTTGTGGACACTGTTCGCAGGGCGAATAGCAGGGAACAATCAGCCTTGTAGACCACCCAGTGCCCTTCGTGCCAGAACAGCAACAGTAGCTGTCTATAGGAGTGCTAAAGGAAGGAGCATTAGATAGATTTAGAGTATCCAAACCTTTATTAGCTGTCCCTTATATGCCACAATGAGTTTCGACAGGCAGGTAGCTGTCTTCATAAGGTGTATCAGGTGATAAACCTGATGAAGACAGCTACCTGCCTGTTGAAACGCGTTGTGGCATATAAGGGACATCTAATACATTTCGGACACTCTAAATCTATTGCTCCTTCCTTTAGCGCTCCTATAAACCACTTTTGTTTTCTGTGCATTGTGTTCCTCTTTGGGGGAAGTCGGCAGGAGCTGCAGGAGAAAAGGAGTAGGAGTAATTACCGAAATCGCGTCCCGAGGACTGAAGGACCTGCGGTTGCCGGGCAACCGGGAATCAACGGTACAGGACCCACGGTGACGAAGTACCGGTCATGTGATGGTCTCTGCCGGAAGGAGCGATAAAGCGGCAGCTGGAGTCAGTGCCTGGAAACAGGAGCACCCGAGCATTAACTGGTGTTGAGCGAGGAGGCACAACACCATAAAGTGAGCGGTCATATTGCCTATTAATGCCACATCAATTCTCCACAGATGCTCCTCAATGCGCCCCTCTCTCTCTTTTTGTTACATAGAACAGCAGCAGTGTGATATCAACCATTTGGGGTCCCCTGCTCCTGGGCTCTTACACTTACATCACCAAGCACAATACCAAAAGTCTGAAGGAATGGTGTGAAGTATGCGGTCACTGGCCTCAGGATCAGTGGAAAGATGTGGAGACACAAATCCCTCTTTATTCAAGAGAATGATATCTGCCTGAATGCATTGTGTCAACTGTAAGGTGTGGAGGAAGAGGAATAATATTATGGAGTTGTTTTTCAGGAGTTGAGCTAGGCCCCATTTGATGACAACATATATTTAAAGGAGACTGGCACAGCAATGGGGAGCAAATGGCACCACAATATGCAAATCTTTTCATGGCCAAGCTTGAAAGTGACTTTTTATCCTCTTGTCTTATCAGGCCTCTGACCAGCGGTACATTGATGATATTTTAATCATCTGGACGGAGTCTGAGCAACAGCTGAAGACGTTCCATAAACCACTTTAATCAGTTTCATCCAACCATGAACTTAACACTCAACTACTCCTCCACTGAAATAAACTTTCTGGACACCATCATCAAGCTACAAAACAATGAAGTAGAGACATCCCTGTAACGGAAGTCAATTGACCGTTCAGCATATCTTCAATGGGACAGTTTTCATCCAAAACATAAAAACTGTATTGTGTACAGTCAGGCCATCAGATACAATCAGAAATGTTCCAACCCTACAGATAGAGACAATCACCTTGGGGGCCTCAGAAAGACCTTTTTGATCCAGGGCTACCATCCAAGAACTATCGAGAACCAGATAAAAAGAGCCATGCGAATATCAAGGGATCATCTCCTACATTACAAATTTAACCCCTTTCCGACCAATGACGTTATAGAGATGTCATGGAAGGCTGTGCGTTCCCGACCCATGATGTCTCTATAACGTCATGGCTTCTTTGCGGTCCTGCAGCTCCGGTGACAGTGTCAGTAACAAATCACCGGAGCTGCAGGATCGCAAGGACCTGTACTTTAGGGCAGGGGGGTGGCTTAGCCCCCCCGTGGCTAAAGTCGCTCTGATTGGCAGTTGAAAATGAAATTGTCGATCAGAGCGAATCATAGGGATTCACCCCTCCAGATCTGATTGGAGCCCTCCAATCAGATCTGGAGGGGTGGATAGGCAGGTGCCCTCCCCCTCCTCAGCCCCCTCCCACTCCAGAGCTGATCAGAGTCTCCCCCTTACCTCCTATCTGCCACCCCGATCATTATTTATCTCCGGTGCACCCGCCGGCCAGCCTCATCTGCGCGCTGACCCCAGAGACTGTAGGAAAAAGACACTTGATCCCTTCCTGCAATCTCTGGATGTAGCAGAGGCGATCGAGCATCGTGGGACCTTCGTTGTGGACTTCGTCAGATCTATATAATAAAGATGGAGTCCGAATTTTGTTTGTGTTTTTTTTTCAAATAAAAAAATTTTTCTCTGTGTGGTGTATTTTTGACTATTTACTAGAGATTCCTAGTGGCCGGGACTAACATTGGCCCGACATTATGAATCTCGGGCTTAGTGCCAGCTGCCAATAAAAAAGCTGGCATTAACCCCTTTATTACCCAATTTGCCACCGGCATCAGGGCAACTGGAAGAGTCTGGGTACAGCGCCAGAAAATGGCGCATCAATGAATGCGCCATTTTCTGGGGTGGCTGCGGGCTGCAATTTGCAGCATGGGGGCCCAGAACTCTTGGGCCTCTCTATGCTGAGGATTTCAGCCCCGAGCTGCCAAGTTGTACCTGGCTGGGCCAAAAATATGGCGGAGCCCCACGTAATTTTTTTTTTCTAAAATCAGTTCTAAAAATAAAAAAAAAAGCCTTCCCTGTATTTTTGGTAGCCAGTCAGGTACAACTTGGCAGCTGGGGGGCTGGAATCCTCAGCGTGGAGAGACCCACATGTTGTGGGGCCCCCACGCTGCAAATTGCAATCCATAGCCAGCCCAGAAAATAGCGCATTCATTAGAGTTGACATTTTTTGGTGCTGTACCCAAACTCTTCCAGTTGCCCTTGTGCTGGTGGCACACGGGTTCTCCATACGCGACATGGTGTCCGCTAACAATTTCAATGGAAAATTAGCTCCAATTGTTAGCAGAAACCATGTCGCGTATGGAGAGCCCCTTCCTGTGTGCCTGAACACTGGAGCTCCCCCACAAGTGACCCCATTTTGGAAACTAGACTCCCCAAGGAACTTATCTAGATGCATAGTGAGCAGTTTTAACCCCCAGGTGCTTCACAAATTAGTCCATAAAAGGGAAAAAGAAGATTTTTGTGAAAAAAAGTAATTTTTCATTTTTACGGATCAATTTGAGAAGCACCTAGGGGATGAAAATGCTCACTATGCATCTAGATAAGTTCCCTGGGGGTCTTGTTTCCAAAATGGGATCACTTGTGGGAGAGCTCCAATGTTTAGGCACACAAATGGAATTGTTAGCGGACACAATGTCGCATATGGAGAGCCCCTGTGTGCTTAAACATTGGAGCTCCCCCACAAGTGACCCCATTTTGGAAACAAGACCCCAGGGAACTTATCTTGATGCATAGTGAGCACTTTGATCCCCCAGGTGCTTCACAAATTGATCCGTAATAAGGAAAAACTACGTATTTTTCACACAAATTTTCTTTTTTCATTTTCACGGATCAATTTGTGAAGCACCTGGGGGTTCAAAGTGCTCACTATGCATTTACATACATTCCTTGGGGCAAGGGTGTAGTTTCCAAAATTGGGTCACTTGTGGGGAGCTCCAATGTTTAGGCACACAGGGGCTCTCCAAACGCGACATGGTGTCCGCTAACAATTTGAATAGAAAATTAGCTCAAATTGTTAGCGGACACCATGTCGTGTTTGGAGAGCCCCTGTGTGCCTAAACATTGGAGCTCCCCCACAAGTGACCCCATTTTGGAAACTAGACCCCCCCAGTGAACTTATCTAGATGCACAGTGAGGACTTTGAACCCCCAGATGCTTCACAAACTGATCTGTAAACATGAAAAACTACTTTTGTTTTCACAAAAAATTTATTTTAGCCTAAATTTTTACATTTTCACATGGGCAACAGGATAAAATGCATCCTATTGGACAATTTCTCATGAGTACAACCGATACCTCATATGTGGTCATAAATCACTGTTTGGGCGCACAGCAGGGCTCAGAAGTGAAGGAGCGCCATTTCACTTTTTGATTGGAAAATTAGCTTCAAAAGACAAATTGCGCTCCATCCCTTCTGAGCCCTGCAGTGCACCCAAACAGTGGTTTATGAGCACATATGAGGTATCTGTGTACTAAGGAGAAATTGCCCAACAAATTTTAGGATGCATTTTATCCTGTTGCCCAAGTGAAAATGAAAGAATTGAGGCTAAAAGAACATTTTTGTTAGAAAAATTAAAATGGCAATTTTTTCCTTCCACGTTGCTTTAGTTCCTGTGAAGCACCTGAAGGGTTAATAATCTTCTTGAATGGAGTTTTGAGTAGCTTGAGGGGTGCAGTTTTAGGAATGGTGTCACTTGTGGGTGTTTTTCTATCATGTACACCCCTCAAAGGGACTTCAAATGTGATGTGGTCACTAAAAAAAAAAAAAAAATGGTTTTGTAAATTTTGCTGGAAAAATGAGAAATTGCTGAACTTTGAACCCTTAGGGTGCGTGCACACGATCCGGAGGAGCTGCATGTTGGACGTTGCTCCTCTGGACCTAAGTGAAGCCGCGGGTGGCCGCAGGGAGACCGCAGCCGCCCTGTACTCACCACGTGCGGCGGGTGCGGGGCGGCTTCTCTCTGCAGTCACCCGATAGGAGCTGCTTCGACTCCGCAGCATGAAATGAACATGCCGCGGAGGAGCGGACTCCTGGCAACCCGCACCACAGCTCCAAACACGCTGCAGGCGGGTTACACATAGTGAGGATGGCATTTCTTGAAATCCCATCCACTATGCTATTACTGTACTACGCAGCGTTTTGGACGTAGCGGCAAGATTGTGTGCACGCACCTTTATTACTTCCTACCAAAAAAATTATTTTTCCAAAATTGCGCTGATGTAAAGTAGACATGTGGGAAATGTTATTTGTTAACTATTTTGTGTCACATAACTCTATAGTTTAGCAGAATAAAAATTCAAAATTTGAAAATTGCTAAATTTTCAAAGCTTTTGCCAAATTTTAGATTTTTTCACAAATAAACACAAAAATTATTGACCCAAATTTACTACTAACAAGAAGCCCAATATGTCACGAAAAAAACAATCTCAGAATCGCTAGGATCCGTTGAAGCGTTCCAGAGTTATTACCTCATAAAGGGACACTGGTCAGAATTGACAAAAATGCCTCGGTCTTTAGGGTCAAAATAGACTGGGTCATGAAGGGGTTAAACAAGAAAACAACTGGCTCCCTCTAGTAGTCACCTACAATACAAATCTGGAGGTGTTAAGAGTTCTGTGTTTTTGGTAGCCCCCAAATCTAAAAAGCATCATTGTCAGAAGCTCCCTGTCGTCTACCAAAACAACAGGAACACTTCCATGCAAGCAGAATAGGTGCAAAACCTGTCCATGTATAATGAAAATGGACAAGATAAAGATTCCCAGCTCATATCAGGACTACAAAATCCCAGGTAACTTCAGCTGCACCACAACCAATGTGGTGTACTTAATTATATGCACAAAATGTGTGAGCAGGAAGCTGTATGTCGGAGAGACAGGGCAGAAACTTAGAACAAGAATGAATTCTCATCGCCAAACAATAAAAGAAAAAAGAATGCCTCTACCTGTGACCAATCATTTTTGCAAATTACTGTAAGTATTGAACACATTACCAATTTAAGAAAATAGATTTCTAAAGGTCCTGATGAAGTAGGGCGTGACCTACGAAATGCGTAGACCCCGCCCATCCTGTGCATTTGCCGCCAACAGCCCTTGACTGACGGACACTACGTCACATCCATAGCAACCACTCACTGAATTCACGTGATCGCAACAGATCATCTGACTGTGGACGTCCGGTGATGCCACCAAACCCAGAAGCCTGGGGCATCACCGTCAGCCACGGTGTTTGCAGACCCGCTCGGGATTCACAGTTTTGCTGGAGAAGTGACTAGTCGTTCCTAAGGACGCCAACAGAACATGATGCAAAGACCCACCACCACCAACGAAGAGTGAGTATGTATTAGCACACTAGATTAGGTTAATTATACAGACTGCAACTAATCTCAAAATCAATTGATAAGCACTTAGAAACAATTGGTTTTGTTGGTGGGAAAACAAAGCCAATGACCATTGTTTATGGTAATCAAGATCCTAATCACATTAGGAGTTCTTACCAGTGTAAGGCTGGTTTCACACTACGATTATTTTAAATCCGACGCTGTCCGATAGAAATCGGACAGCATCGGATCCAAATTTGGCCCCATGTGATCCTATGGGGATCGGACCAATTTTGATGTGCACTAATTGCCATCCGAATCGCGTCCGATCCGATTTTGTCCGATTTCTTTCCGGTGCAAAAATCGGAGACTGCTCCGATTTTTGCATTGGAATCAAAAATTGGAAAAAATCGGATCTGACAGATCGGATGGCAATTATGCCAAAATCCGATCTGATCCGATTCCTTTAACATGGGGCGCTATGGAGCAGGGTCCGAGGAAACATCTGATGTCTCCTCGGACCCGATTTTAGTGTACTGAGCATGCATTGAATTTACCAAATGGCTGCAATGAAACAAAAAGTGAAAAATTTAAGGGTCTGAATACTTTCCGTACCCACTGTATATCCTTTTCTTTGTATGATTCAGACAGAGGGGAAAAATCATTTTCATAGGAGTTGTCCAATGACCAACTGTGGAGAGCTACAGAAAGACATGGAATCAGCAGATACAATTGTTTCAAAGAAAACAATAAGTAATGTACTCACCCTCCATGGCCTGTATGCACGCTCACCACCATTGCTGAACAAAATCTATGTTCAAAAGCATTTAAAGCGCATCGGTCACCACATTTGAGCTATATAACCTATAAATGTGGTCATACAGGTATAGAATGCTGAAAAAAGTAATACCTGTATGCTTAATATCAGATGCCTTGTTGTAGATGAATCAGGTGTTATGTAAATTAGTTCTTCCAGGCTATGGGGAGGACGTTGCCGGTTGTTTGGAAGATAACTCTGCATCCACACACCCATTATCATATATATCGACAACCACAGCATTACTATGATGTCTTGTAATCTGGCATCTGCTCATTGTTGATGTCGTCATTCCTCTTCAGCGTTCCGCCTTTCGCTAGGAATTGCCTTCATGTTGCTTCTGTGCAGGGAGTCAATGGAACTTCTGCTCTCAGTGTTCTTTAGCACACAGAAAAGGTTCACTCAAATGAAATTAAATGCTTACTTTGCAGGGCAGAAGGTAGGAAGTTTGAAGTGTACCTTTTATGCGCAGCATAGAACAAATGGAGTGGAACGTCCAGTGACTTGCAGGTGAGAGATTACAACACCGAAAATCAACATCACAGGAATACATACATATGATAATGGAAGTGTGGAAGTAGAGTTATTATCCAGATAGTGTCCTTCCTATAGGCATACATGTAGGATATTTCTCAGCTTTCTATAGCCTGTATACTCATATTAATAGATTACATAGCTCAATCAATGACAAATTCCCTTTAAAGTTTGATCAACAACAATTAGACAAGCCTGTGAAATACTGGAAGAATATAGTCTGGTCAGATGAGAAAATGTAACTCTTTGGATGCCATCATACACATCATGTTTGGATGCCAACAGGCACTGCATATCACCCCCAAAACACCATACTAACAGTGAAGTTTGGAGGGTGAGGGAGGGGGCGGTTTTTCAGCATAAGGCATTGTCAAACTTCAGGTGATTGAAGGAATAATGAATGGACAAATGTACTTAGACATTCTTGATAAAAATCTGCTGCCATCTTCCAGGATGGTGAAGATGACAAGGGTTGACATTTCAGTAAAGGGGGTGTCACACGCGTCAATGTCGTCAGCGAGATGATCGCTGACGACATTGACGGCTGATTGCTGGTGAGCTGTCACACAGACAGACTCACCAGCGATCAATTGACCAGTGACATCATGGAAACGATTTAAATATCGTTTCCACGATGTCCTGCTCCCGCTGCCAGCCTGCTGGAAGCGGGAGCAGCCTGGTCTCCAAGGTACACTGCGGGTAACTAGGCAGCGCGCGCTGCCTAGATACCCGACGTGTACCTTAGTTACCAGCCTCCTCCGCTCACCCGGTGAGCGGAGGAGGCTGGTAACTAAGGTACACAGTCGGGTATCTAGGCAGCGCGCGCTGCCTAGTTACCCGCAGTGTACCTTGGAGACCAGCTCCCAGCGCTTGTGACAGGCGCTGGGAGCTGGAATATCGCTAGTCCCGGTGTCACACGCAGCGATGCTGCGTGTCCACCGGGCGACAATCGCCAGGTTTCAGAGCTGGTTCTGAAACCTGGCGATCATCAACCAGCGATTTATCGCTGGTTGATGCAGTATGTCACACGCGTCAATATCGCTGCAACGTCACGTGCAGCCGATATCGTGCAGGCGATATTGACGCGTGTGACACCCCCTTAAGACAATGATCCCACACTCACAGCCAGGAAACCTCTCAATGGTTTCAGAGCAAGAAAATAAAGCTACTAGAATGCACGCAAAGGAGAGAAGAAACCAACGGCACTCCTGGTCCATAAAAACTTCCAACTTTATTCAATATAGGTAAAACAGCATATCAGGGAAATGTAGAGTGTGAGGAACGACAGCCTGCTTCGCATCACCTGGTGCTTCAACAGCTGGGACCAGTTGAAGCATCAGGTGGTGCGTAACAGGCTGTTGTCCCTCACACTCTACATTTCCCGGATATGCGGTTTTACCTGAATTGAATAAAGTTGGACATTTTTATGGACCAGGAGTGCCGCTGGTTTTTTCTCTCCTTTCCATGGATTTGATTGTCTTTCTTTCATGATGAAACTAAATGGACGAAGTGCCCAAAGATCTGCGCTGCTGGAATGAAAACCAGGATCAATGCAGTCTGGTCGAATGGTGCCTTTTATTTTATTTTTTGGAATAAAAGGCACCATTCGACCAGACTGCATTGATCCTGGTTTTCATTCCAGCAGCGCGGATCTTTGGGCACTTTGTCCATTTTGTTTTCAGTTTCTTGTGCCACGTATATCGTGGCAGTGTGGATCCTGCAGCAAGCTGGACAAGCGCATATACTGGTTGTGAGTTGTCACAACCAACCCAGGTGAGCAAAACCATATTGTGCCACAGCCTCCCTTTGCCCATTAAAGGATAAGACCCTATGCACTCTTTTGTCTCATTTATTTAGTTTTTGATGCTGGCACCCGGCTGCCCTGGATGTGATTACTGGAGCTCTGTGACCAGATTTTACTCTACAGAAGAAAGTGGCAGATTTTGTTTCCCTTTATCCTGTAAAGCTGTTGGAATGGCCCAGCCAATCACCAGACTTGAATCCAATACAAAATGTATTAAAGGAAATAAAGCTCAGAGTTCATAGAGGAGCCCAAAGAGAATTTGAAGAGTGTTTGTGTTGACAGTGAATGGGCAAAAATGAACCCTGAGCAATGCATGCCACTAGTTTCTCTATACAGGAGGTGTCTTGAAGCAGTCATCACCAACAAAGTCTTTTGTATAAATTATTAAATACATTTCATTAAGCGTGTTCAATACCTTTATCTAACCAGAAATACAGAGCTGTATGTTTGTGTATTTATATTTTGAGTGTGTAAATTTATTATACATCAAACCCTTCAAAGTTTCAGTATTGGTCAGGATTTACCCTTCAAAAGACAAAAAGAACAATGCTATAAGCATGGAAAAGTACTTTATAAAGTGGAAAAGTTCAGATGCATCATTTACATATACAGGTGAGTGTCAGGAACTAAAACTAATTATCTTTCATATTCACTTTTGCATTGTGATTTTGGTTGGAAATCAGCTGAAACCACATGCACAATCTTTACTTGTAATAATAGCCTGTAACAAGTCTATTGTATCCTATTGGGGACAGCACAGATCTTGAAAGGGTTAGGCTGTAATGTCAGCTTATAGATGGCTTTTGTGTTGGCTTCAGTCACTCCTTCTGGTAGGTGGAAGCTGAAAGATTGCATCAGAGTGCTGAAGAAGATAAAGAGCTCAAACCGTGCAAGTTGTTCTCCCAGACACACCCGAGAACCTGCATGTAAAAGAAATCAGTTATACAATAAGGAATACTATAGAGCACCACAAAAAGGAAAATTAATAGATTGTCACTGCACCAATAACTAGATCATTGATCTCTAAAAAGTATGAGACTGGTTAGAAGACATGCACTAGCGTATACAGAGCGTATTATAGGGACTTGCACACGTGTTTATGGATCACCCGCCAGGGCAGTGGGACACTCGGAACTGGGCCTTCAATTCTCTTGGAGGGGGATGTCACAATGGCTCACCCGGTTCCATAGCCCCGGTGGTGCCAATCAAAAGGGAGGGAAATACGTTTTATTTGAGGAATTATTGTCGTGACGCCAAACGTGGGTTGCGGCCAACGATGATCGCCGCTGCTATTTAGGTCCACTAGGGCCATTGGTGAAGCAGCAGAGTTGGTTTAGCTCTCTTCACGGGTAAAGCGTGGCCCCAGGGCAGTTATAAAGTCAATAGCTGATATTATTAAGGTAGTGCAGGGCAGATGATGCAGTAATAAATTCGAGAACACAGCAGGGTGCAATTTCCACAGTTTACTCACTGTTATTGGTTTCAACAACCAGCTGGGTGCTGTGTCCTCTGGGCCAAGGATCCAGCTACTCCAAGTTGGTGGCACTTGACCTGTACGCCCTTTTTATATACCTCACCGGGTCGTCTTCCCTGTGCTGGCTCGCTCCCTTCTGCCCAGCACCTCACACTCAGGGTCCCATCCAGTGGCCTCGGACCCTCACAGGCAAGGTCCTTCGAGTCCCTTGGCCCAATGCGGCCACCTTCTCAGCGATTAAGTGTGGATTTTGGCAGATGTACCTGAAGTCACAGTCGCCTCTGGATTATTAGCTGAGTCCAGTAGCTCCTCAACTAGTCTGGGCCCAATACCCTCTGCGGCCCTGGTCCATCCACTTGCCAGCGACCGGTAATGGATGCGGGCCCCACAGGTGGATTTCTCACTTCCCGTGTCCCTGGGACCCCTGCTTGTCTCTGAAGCTCCTGCGTGGCTCCCACCTTTCTGGGACGAGCTCCCCCGGCTCCAGTCCCCAGGTCCAACTCACTGACCGCGTGTCCTCTCAGTTTTCCTCTGACTGAGAAGATGGAAAGATAGTCAGAGAGTCAGACACCCTCTGACTCGACTCCTGGCTGCCTGACTGAACTCCCCTGACTGAACACTTTTATATGTTTCTACTAATCTTTTTATACTGTCCATGTCCCACTCTACTCCCATGCTTCTCTCTGATGGGAGCTTTTGAAAGCACCCTCTTTCCTACTGGTCCACCCACCTCCATTTCTAAGCCCCTATCTCCAGCCAGGTATGGGGTACATCAGCTGCCACTATCTTAGTGGCCTGGAGTGCTTAATGTTGAGTGCAGGTGTGTGTGGGTATTGGTTAGTGCCCCCTTCTTACCTGAAGTGGGGGTACCACACCTCTCACTAAGTTGCAGTACCTCTGTGGCGGCTGGACCCTCAGGGTCGCCACATATCGATAATAAAAAGTAAGTAATGAAGGTTCTTGTTGACTGATCGTAAGTAGAGTTATTGACAGGGTTAAGGAATTAATCCAAGTAGAATATTTGAAAAGATTTTTTAATTTTCCAGAATAACCTTTTCTGATTAAACTGAAATACCCCTTTCCAAAAGGTATATATTTGTAAAGCAAACCAAAATGGACTATACTCCTCCCTTTATCAGCCACTTTAAAATGAAGGTTTCAGACACCAGACATCTGTTCTCAAATAATCCCAAAAGAGGGTATCCTAGCCTACAAGATATTTGTGATATAACATATGGTACAATATACGGTTTAAATGAGAGCTAAGCCGGTTATTTTTTGCTTTCCGAAATATTCGACTCCTTTGAGCATCGAGAAAGGCAAGTCAGATGGACTATTTTCCAGGAGCAAATACTTATAGAGGGGGCCCCTGTTGAAGAACACTATAAGAGCCATTTGCCTTCAAATAGCTCAAGCTGAAGGTAGAAGTAGGCCCCCTTACTACTGACCCCTGTTGGACTTGTTGCAGCACTGGTATGTCCACACCTGCTAGGCTCGTCTATGAGGTCACCCTGTCATTGTTGGATGGTTTATATATTTTTTTTAGCAAAAACTATTAACCAAGTACCTCTCATTTTTATGTGTGTAGCATTAGTGGAGTTCATATTCATAGACTGCAGTGTGCTGATGCACTTTGTTAGTATATATGACTGTAAAGGCTATGTGCACACTGGGCATTTGTGATCAGTTAATTTGTACTGCATTTTTGCCCAAAAATAGCGGATCAATTTTTGTCATGCCAGCAAAGTCTATGAGATTTCTGAAGTGCTGTGCCGATGGCTGTTTTTTTCCTGATCAGATTTTGCTGTGAAAACCTGATTAGGAAAAGAAGTACCATGTCAATTAATTGATCCAGATTTGAAGCAAAAATGTAGCAATACTTACCTTCCCCGTCAATCCCACTGTGAGCTCCAGTGATTTCTTCCTCCTGGGCAGCGGCAGAATCTGTGCAAAGTGATTACAGGATCCCATGTGACTCACCCTGTCACAGGGGCGGACCGACCGCATGTGCAGCCGGTTCTATTGCATCGGGACCCCAAGCTGCTAGGGGCCCCTCAAGGCTGCAGCAGGTCTGGACTCTCTGGGCTCCCGGGGATTCATGGGGCAGGGCCGGACTGATAGCCTGGAGGGGCGGGACGTTTACCTGTGGGCCGCCCACTTGTGGGGTGCAGGAGCCGCCCGCTCCTCCGGCCACAGCTCGGCTTTAAATCATTTGCGCCAAGCGGCCATGGCATGCTGGGGGTGTAACCACGGACGTGAAGGGGCGGGGCCGTTTCCCCAAAGCAGGGCCCTTCTTACATCAATTAGGATGACAGATGCAGGTCCATGGCCCTTCCACCAGCTTAATCATATCCCTGAACCCTCCATGAGCTGATCATGTGACCCCTGATGTGATCCCCTCCATGTGACATCCTCACAGGTCCTGCATGCGAGTATCATGTCTGTGTCTGCCTGAGTGTCTTTCTGTCTGTCTGTGTGTCTGTCTGTCTCTACACAACACTTATACAGTATATACAGGTCCACACTACATGCTGTACTAGTGTGCATATATACTGTATATATAGTGTGGATCTGTATATACATTATAGTGCTGTGTATACAAGATATACACCAGCACTCTGATGTGCCCAGAGCGCGCAGCGTGCCCAGAGCCCGCAGCGTGCCCAGAGCCCGCAGCGTGCCCAGAGCCCGCAGGGTGCAGCGCGCCCAGAGCCCGCAGCGTGCAGCGTGCCCAGAGTCCGCAGTGTGTAACGTGCCACAACAAAGTTTTCCTGCAGGCAGAGTTCGCTCTCTGTTTTTCCCGATGCCTCCATGGATTCTGTTCCTCTCTGGACTTTCTGCCTCCACCTTTCATCTTTCCCCATCTTTAGGATCTGGCTGAGTCTTGGCTATCTATGTACCACAGCCTCCTATCTATAAAACACAGCCTGCTGGGTATCTTGTATATAAAACCCGAAGGCCACTTCCGGAAAACCCGAAGGTTACTTCCGTGATGGCCTCCGGACCATGGTGGTGACGTCACCAGTGCGGGGTAGCCGGCCAGCGCCCGGCTACAGGGACCGGCGGAGGAACGTTCCACTCTCGGAAGTTCCGTCTGCCCTCCAGCCTCTCCCCTCCAGCCTCCGCTCTCCCCACCCCTCCTCTCCCCTCCAGCAGCCTCTCCCCTCCAGCAGCCTCTCCCCTCCAGCAGCGCCTCTCCCCACCCGTCCTCACCCCTCCAGCCTCTCCCCTCCAGCCTCTCCCGCCTCCGCTCTCCCCACCCCTCCAGCCTCTGCCCCCCAGCCTCTGCCCTCCAGCAGCCTCTCCCCAGCCTCTCCAGTCTCCGCTCTCCCCACCCCTCCTCACCCCTCCAGCCTCTGCCCTCCAGGCTCTGCCCTCCACCCTCTCCCCTCCAGCCTCTTCCCTCCAGCCTCTCCCCTCCAGCCTCTTCCCTCCAGCCTCTCCAGCCTTCGCACTCCCCACCCCTCCTCACGCCTCCAGCCTCTCCCCTCCAGCCTCTCCCCTCCAGCCTCTGCCCTCCAGCCTCTGCCCTCCCCACCCCACCCCTCCTCACCCCTCCAGCCTCTGCCCTCCAGCCTCTCCTCTCCAGCCTCTGCCCTCCCCACCCCTCCTCTGCCCTCCAGCCTCTGCCCCCCAGCCTCCGCTCTCCTCTCCCCTCCAGCCTCTGCTCTCCTCACCCCTCCATATGCAATGTACAGTATGTGTATATATGTGTGTATGTAGGCACTTCCCTCACTTTGTCCGCACTTCCCTCACTTTGTCCGCACTTCCCTCACTTTGTCCGCACTTCCCTCACTTTGTCCGCACTTCCCTCACTTTGTCCGCACACACACACACACACACACACACACACACACACACACACACCACACACACTCTGCTATACTTACCACCGGCCCTGCGTCCGCCTGGATCCTCAGTTGACCTACTGGATCCAATATAGCGTCCAAGAAGTCTCGCCAAACTTCCCGGACGCCATACTGTATCCAGTCGTGCGGGGCCGGCGACATGTCGACTCAGGATCCAGCCGACGGGGAAGATGCAGGGTCGGTGGTAAGTATAGCGGAGTGTGTGTATGTATGTGTGTGCTGATCACTCTGCCCACAGCGCTGCGCTGACCACTCTGCCCACGGCACTACGCTGACCACTCTGCCCAAGGCGCTGCGCTGACCACTCTGCCCACGGCGCTGCGCTGACCAATCTCACCGCACTCACTGCTAACCACTGAACCACCGCACTCACTGCTAACCACTGAGCCACCGCACTCACTGCTAACCACTGAGCCACCGCACTCACTGCTAACCACTGAGCCACCGCACTCACTGCTAACCACTGAGCCACCGCACTCACTGCTAACCACTGAGCCACCGCGCAGTGCTAACCACTGAGCCACCGCGCAGTGCTAACCACTAAGCCACCGCGCAGTGCTAACCACTAAGCCACCGCGCAGTGCTAACCACTAAGCCACCGCGCAGTGCTAACCACTGAGCCACCGCGCAGTGCTAACCACTGAGCCACCGCGCAGTGCTAACCACTGAGCCACCGCGCAGTGCTAACCACTGAGCCACCGCGCAGTGCTAACCACTGAGCCACCGCGCAGTGCTAACCACTAAGCCACCGCGCAGTGCTAACCACTAAGCCACCGCTCACTGCTAACCACTGAGCCACCGCATTCACTGCTAACCACTGAGCCACCGCACTCACTGCTAACCACTGAGCCACCGCACTCACTGCTAACCACTGAGCCACCGCACTCACTGCTAACCACTGAGCCACCGCACTCACTGCTAACCACTGAGCCACCGCGCAGTGCTAACCACTGAGCCACCGCGCAGTGCTAACCACTGAGCCACCGCGCAGTGCTAACCACTGAGCCACCGCGCAGTGCTAACCACTGAGCCACCGCGCAGTGCTAACCACTGAGCCACCGCGCAGTGCTAACCACTAAGCCACCGCGCAGTGCTAACCACTAAGCCACCGCGCAGTGCTAACCACTAAGCCACCGCGCAGTGCTAACCACTAAGCCACCGCGCAGTGCTAACCACTGAGCCACCGCGCAGTGCTAACCACTGAGCCACCGTATACTCTGCTACCCACTGAGCCACCTGTATTCACACAATTCATTTCACCACACTCCCCTATTAGTAAATAAACTATATATGGATTCTAGACTACCCGATTCTTTAGAATCGGGCCGCCATCTAGTGCTGGGTATAATTCTCTTGCCTACTGAGTTTAATCCTCAGTATCTGTATTATTCTGTATATACACACTGCACAGTACCACTTCTCCTGTCCTGTATACTGGGTGTAATCCTCAGTATGTGTATTATCTAATATATAAAGCTGAATGTGTGTATATATGTATGTATGTATATCCGGGATTGGCATCTACACCATCGCAACTACAGTCACAAAATTTTGCACAGTCACACGTCTGGACCCCGAGAGCGTCATAGACTATGTTGTGAGGCGAAATTTTAACCCCGCGCGTTCCAATTCACCAAACAATTTTGGCCCTATCTACATAATGGAGAGAAAGTGACAGTTACCAGTTGACAGTTGTGAATGAGAGGGGCTTAATGACAGCACCAAAGACTAACAGCATATACCAGCATATAGTCACTAAGGTGAGGCTCTGACATGGAATATTCTCCACGCACGGGGACATGTATACACACCACATGCACACAGAGTAACAGCTAAGGTGGAGCCCCAACATTGGATACTCACCACGCACCCGAACACAAACACACACACCACAAAGAGACACACACATATACACACCCTATAGGGACACATGCACTCACCCCACAGGGACATACACACACACACACACCCCACAGGAACACACAAACCCCATAGGGATGGACACTCACCACAGAGACACCCCACCCCCCGAAAGGACACACACCACAAGGACACCCCTCCCCCCCAAAAGGACACACACCACAGGGATCCTGGGCCTCAAAGAAACATGGCTGACACCCTCCGACACAGTCTCCCCTGCTGCGCTGTGTTACGGTGGGCTTCACTTCTCCCACACGCCTCACACTGGCAACAAACACAGTGGAGGAGTGGGTCTTCTCCTCTCTAGCAACTGCATCTTCAACCCAATTCCTCCTCCTCCCTCCCTTATCCTCTCATCTTTTGAAGCACACTCTTTCCGTAAACACTCTCCTTCCAACCTACAAGTGGCCGTCATTTATCGACCACCAAGTCCGACCACTACCTTCTTTGACCAATTCTCCACCTGGCTCCTATACTTTCTATCTGCTCACATTCCCACCATCATAATGGGCGACTTCAACATCCCCATTGACACCCAGCAGCCAACAGCCTCCAAAGTCCTGTTACTTGCCTCATCCTTTGGCCTCTCTCAATGGTCCTCCACAGCCACCCACACAGACAGACACCTCATCTTTATCCGCCTCTGCTCCCCAACTAAGCGCACAACCTCCCCTCTCCTCCTCTCTGATCACCATCTACTTACCTTCTCATCCTTGTCCTCCTCATCTGCCACCCATGTCCACCAACTGGAACACCCTCGCAGAAACCTCACATATCTTGACACTCACACACTCTCTAACACCATTATACCGCTATCATCCATATCCTCCATGACACAGATAATGCCACAGCTTTCTACAACTCTACACTCACATCAGCTATTGATACAGTTGCCCCTCTCATTCATGGCAGAACACGACGAATCAACAGATAACCCTGGCACACAGATACCACTACAAATCTGCGGCGAGCAGCTAGAGTTGCAAAGCGGCTCTGGAAGAAAACACACTCACAAGAAGACTACATAGCATTCAAATAAGCACTTCTCAAATTCAAGTTGGCATTCACCACCACTAAACAGAATTACTTCATTACCCTCATATCCTCTTTATCCCACAACCCCAGGCAGTTATTCAACACATTTAACTCCCTCCTCCACCCCCCACTGCCCCTTCCTACTTATCGTATCTCTGCAGAAGACTTTGCAACATACTTCACCAACAAGTTCAACCAGATCAGACATCTCTTTGCTACCCAACCACCGCAACCCCCATGTATACCGGATCACTCCCTCCCCCACTAACCCTCCTCCCATCCATCACTGAAGGAGAACTTGCACACCTCCTCTCCAGATCGCGCCTCACCACTTGTGCACTGGACCCTATCCCATCCCACCTCCTCCCCAACCTCACCACAACACTTATCCCAGCCCTAACCCACCTCTTCAACCTCACTAACTTCCGGTACCTTTCCTTCTGCTTTCAAATACGCAACAATTACACCTATCTTAAAGAAGCCATCCCTTGACCCCACTTCTACATCCAGCTACCGGCCCATATCTCTGCTCCCGTTCGCTTCCAAACATCTCGAAAAGCATATCCACACTGTACTCTCATCCCACCTCTCATACAACTCTCTCTTTGACGACCTTCAATCCAGCTTCCGCCCTCACCACTGAAACTGGCCTGATATAAAAATTACGAATGACTTACTCATGGCCAAAGCTAACAGACAGTTCTCCGTCCTCCTCCTTTTGGACCTGCCCTCTGCATTCAACACAGTTGACCACTGCCTCTTATTACAGATCCTCTCTTCTATTGGTATCACTGACGTTGCCCTCTCCTGGATCTCCTCCTACCATTCCAACTGCACATTTAGTGTCTCCCACTCCCACACGACCTCCTCGCTCCATCCCCTCTCTGTTGTGGTCCCTCAAGGCTCTGTCCTCGGGCCCATCCTTTTTTCAATCTATACTCTTGGTCTGGAACAACTCAAGGTCCCATGGCTTCCAGTATCACCTGTACGCTGATAACACCCAGATCTACCTCTCTGGCCCAGATGTCATATCTCTGCTTTCCAGAATCCCAGAGTGTCTATCAGCTATATCCTCCTTCTCCTCCCGCTTCCTAAAACTCAATGTAGACAAAACTGAACTCATCATCTTTCTTCCATCTCACACACCTTCCTTATCAGACTTATATATCACAATAAATGACATCACACTTTGCCCTGTACCTGAAGTCCGCTGCCTCGGAGTAACCCTTGACTCTGCCTTGTCCTACCAACTGCACATCCAAGCCCTTGCCACCTCCAACTCCAAAATATTTCCAGAATCCGTCCCTTTCTCAACCCCCAATCTGCTAAACTACTAATGCATGCCCTCATCATCTCCCGCCTCGACTACTGCAACCTCCTTCTCTGTGGCCTTCCTGCTAACACTCTTGCCCCACTTCAATCTGTCCTTAACTCTGCTGCCCGACTAATCCACCTCTCTCCTCGCTATTCTCCCTCTGCAAATCCCTCCACTGGCTCCCAATTCACCAGCGTATATAATTCAAACTACTAACATTGACTTACAAAACCGTCCACAATCTGTCCCCCACCCCTCATATATCTCTGAGCTAATCTCCCGATATCCAACTCGTAATCCTTGATCCTCCCAAGACCTCCTAATTTCCTCCACACTTGTATGTTCTTCATCTAACCACCTGCAAGACTTCGCCCGAGCATCCCCCATCCTCTGGAACTCTGCACCCCATCACGTCCAACTGTCCTCTACACTCGGAACCTTCAAGTGGAACCTGAATACCCATCTCTTCAGAACAGCCTACAACCTGCAATGACCACAGTGCCGCCTCACCACCACTGGACCCAGCGCTCCACCACCATCGGACCTGGCACTCCAGCACCATTAGACCCGGCTCTCCACCACCACCAGAGCAGACCCAACCTACTGTCTCCCTCCCCATTGCCTGTAGAATGTAAGCCCGCAAGGGCAGGGTCCTCTCTCCCCTCTGTATCAGTCTGTCACTTTGTTCATTGTATTTTTAACTTCTCTGTATGTAACCCTTTCTCATGTACAGCACCATGGAATGAATGGTGGTCTATAATAAATAATAATAATAATAATAATAATAAAAAAAAAAAAAAGAAGCTCCCTGTCATCTCCAACAGCAACATTTCCCTGCAACCAGACAAAAACAGGTGCAAAACGTGTCAATTTATAATGACAACTGACAAGATAAAAATTCCCAACTCACATAAGGACTACAAGATCCCAGGTAACTTCAGCTGCACCACAACCAATGTGGTGTACTTAATTATATGCACTAATTGTGTGAGTGGGAACCTGTATGTAGGGGAAACGGGGCAACAACTGAGAACTAGGATGAACTCTCATTGCCATACAATAAAGGAAATGAGGACAGATTTACCTGTGCCTAAATACTTCTGTAGCCCTGATCACACAATATTGGATATGAAAATACTGGTTCTGAAAGGTAACTTTAGATCACAGAGAATCAGGAGATTGTGGGAATATAAACAGATGATGAATTTTGACACATTGAAAGCAGGAATGAATGTCTTGCATGGATTTATGTCTTTCTACATTCATTGAGGAATTTTCAAGTCTGGGACCAACCTCTAATTAAAAAACAATAAAACTATCTGTGCCTCTTATCTCTGAACTCTGACTTTACTTCCCCAGCTGCTCTTCCTCCCTCCCAAGACTGACCACTATATTCTGCTTCACGTCAGCTGTCTTATTTACTGTATTATCCAACCCTGTATATGTGTGTATATGTGTGTCTTCAGAAGATGTGTGAAGAAGCCATAGAGTCTTGAAAGCTTGCTATTTTTTTTACCGTATTTTCAGTTAGCCATTAAAAGGTGTCAACCACTAAGGACTCTCAGATTTTAATATTTTTCTGTCTGTATGTCTGTCTCTGTGTCTTATTTGTGCCTCATTTTTATGTGCACAAATGCAAAGCAAATGCAGCTGCATAAACTGATGTTTGTGCTGTTTTTTGTTAAAAAAAAAACTGATGGTTTTTATGCAGAATTTTCCTGAGCACAAACAGATCACCTTTTTTGTGTGTGCACATAGCCTTAGGGTACTGAGAAACAAACATGTTTTATCTTCAAGAAAAAAATGTCAGACAATGAATATAATTTAAAAATGGTGGCGATATGCAGAAACACTGCACATACCCATTGCAGTCGCTATTTATACTTGTACCATAGATTTCCACTCAATAAAAAGTTATGTAAGATTTAATAAAAACAAGGACTAATTATTCTTACCTGCAGAGAATGGCATGAAAGCTTCATTCATCAAAAAATTCCCATCGCTGTCTAAGAAATTCTGAGGATTGAACTGATTGGGCACTTTCCAGTATTGTGGATCATATAGCACAGAGTCCAAATTGGCCAGAACCATTGTATCCTATGGGAGACATATATGTAACAAAAAAGGATTTCATCACTTACAGTATCAATATAATAATAAATCTTTATTTATATAGCGCCAACATATTCTGCAGCGCTTTACAATACAGTGGGTAATAGACCAAAATACACAGTATAATGCAGTAAGCAAATACACAATATAATACAGTAAGTCCAGTAGAGAAAGAAAACAGTACAATAATAGGAAACAATACAATAAGCATAGAATCAATGTAAAAAATACAATAGAATAGATAAAGCAAAAATAAAGGTGACCCTGCTCAAAAGAGCTTACAATCTACAACGAGATAGTGGTTACACAAAGTACAGGGGCTTATTACACTGATGGTCCAGGCATCTTGAGTAAATAGGGGATAGAAATAAAGTTGCATGAATGGTCACCAGACAATCTGTGTAGACCTTTTGGGTTTGGTGGAGCTTGAAGAAGAGTTATGTCGAGAGAGATAGTGAATGGGCTACAGTATGTACAGTACAAAGGAATTTTTTTTAGGGAGCATGATAGGCCGCCTTGAAAAGATGTGTTTTTAGTCAGCATCTGCAGCCATGCAAGTTGTGGATGGTCCTGATTTCTTGGGGTAGAGCATTTCAGAGAATTGGTGCAGCTCGGGAGAAGTCTTGGAGCCGGAATTGATTAGTGCAGATGTAAGTCGAAGGTAATTTGTAGAACGTAGAGAATGGGTGTGTGGCGCCCCTGCGTCCAGGGTGGCCACAGGTAGTACTGCAGCCAGGCAGGAGGGTAGATAGTTTGTTTAACAAACACCTCACACACACATATCCACTGCATGGGGACCTAACCCTGAGTCTGGGACTCTAGGCAGATAAGGGGTAATAGGCTAGATATGAGTGGATGGAGCGTAGCCATGGTAACGGATGGGTATATAAGGGAGTGACAGGAAGCAGTTAGTCAGTAGGCAGGTGCCGAGCAGTCAAGACAAGACCAGTACCATCAGGTCCAGAGGAATAGTGAAGACAGCAACTGACTGACAGGAAATCTTCCCTGAATATACCAACAAGTTACACAGGAAAGAAAGGGACCTGGTAATCTCTGAGAAATAGAGATACCTGTGGTTTGGCTAAAAGCAGAGTGTCAGCTCTGAAGGGGACTGAAGATTTACCCAGTGCCTCAGACAACCTGACGGGGAATACAGACTTCAGGTCTATATTCCCACCTTAAGATTGGGAGCACAGCAGCATAGAGAGGACCCGGCTTACCGCCCAGAGAATTAAGGAGGAAGCCGCCAAAAGGGACCGAGCTGCCGCTCCGCAATCCACTTTGAGGAGAAACATTGAGATATAGCCTGAAAGGACACGTAGAAAGGCAGAGGAGTCTAGGAAAGTTAACCTGGCTGCAGTGGGTTCAGTATACCGGATTCAATATAGCAAAGCTGTGAAGAATTGTATTGTACCGTGTATTGTCTGACAAGAGAGATGGAGAAGTAAACCCGGGTGAACCCTGCTTCGTTGTCTGTGTCTGATTTCAGGTATGAGAAGCTGTCAGTTCTCCATCTAGCCCTGTCAGGAGCCATCTCCACATCATTCCTTTCTTCTGCAAGGCCTACAATTACCATCACTGACTTTTACTACCACTGCCCCGGGGGACCCAGTTCTGCCCACAGGAACTGTTCTATCTTAGCTGCCAAAACATCACCCCCGGAGGTTCTGCAGCAGCGGTGGTCCCCATTATTGACCACATTATGTGGGTGGCGTCACAAGTGACAAATTCCCTGTAAATAACCCCCATTTTATTGTGCGGGCCCGGGACACGGTCCGGACCAGAACCGCCGTGACATTCCCCAGCAGTACCCGGTCCGGTACCGAGTACCCCGTCCCGTGGGGCTCCACAAATTGGCGTCACGAACAGGATGTACCGTGCCCGTTACCGGGCATTGTGTGCCGTGATTATTGACTGTTTTAAATATGCCGCCATTGCTGGGCGCGCGCAAGCTGAATTTTAAGTGCGCCACAGAGACTGAAAATTTCAAATTCCGCCATTACAGAGCGCGCGACGCGCGGGAAGAAAAACCGCTCACCGCTCTGACGTCATTGGGTGGAAAGCGAGAGTCCCTGTCGCGCTGCAGAATTCAAGATGGATCCGATCCAAATGAAAGCCAAGGTCCACCCTGGCTCTCCTTAACTTCGGGGGAGCCAGCCATCAATCATGGGGAGGAACTTCCGTCTCAAGTTGTAATAGCCAGTGAGAATATGGCGAGAGAGGAAGTCGTCACCCCAGAAAGGCGGAACAAGAAACCGGATGTGGAGCAGCGGCCATTACAGCATACCCGGACGGAAGAGAAGGACGTGGAGGAGAGTGCTGCGGAGGAAAGAGCTCAACTGATCCCGGAGGGCCCACTAAACGTGAGTGTGGAGGAACCCGGCCAGGGAGAGACATTGAGTGATACTAGCGGCATGGCGGAAGGCGGAGAGGAACGTCCACAAATCCGAGATACCCGGAGGGGTGTAATGCGGCTGCTGCCCCTGCAAATAACCCGGACTCAAATAGAACAGCGAACCCGGATTCAAATTGGTTTCTGCCAGAACCAGCAATCTCTTTTGGTACAGCCCGGCTGGGCTAGTGCCTCCACTGCAACCCGGAGAAGGGAACAGCAATGGTTGGAAAACAAGGAGGATACGACCATCCCTGAAGCTGTGCCTCAGATAGCTAGTAAAGCAATTGACCCACTCGGAGCTTTGGAGGAAAGTTGCCTTGAGTTGCCAACACCGTTGATTCCGGCCCCTGCATCAACAGAGGTGAGAGGGGAGCAGCTCCGCTGTTGGTGGGAGAGGGATAAGGCAGACGAGAGCCTAATGGGATTTCCTGAGGACTCAGATAACAACGCGGGTCCTGTAGAAATCATAACCAGAAATGAATATTTAAGGAGATGTGCCCAGAAATGGGATGAGCAAGAGACAGAAAGACTAGCTCAAAAACAAATAATGATTGCCCGCACTATAAGTGCCAAAGCTGATGCCCGGCGGGATCAAAGTGTTAACCAGTCCCCACGCCATGAAGGCCAAGTTGTTAAGGTAAAACCTGAAGTAGGATATGCCTTTGTTAGAGAACCGGGAGCAAACAGAGATGTATTTATTAACAGGAGAGATGTAGAGGAACATCTTCCACTAAAACACCCGGACAAGGAATTACAGATTGGAGAATGGGTCTCCTACCATGTGGTGAAAGGAGAAAGAGGCCCATATGGCATAAATGTAAAAAAATTGTCATTAGAGGATCCAACTGTTTTCCCGGATCCAACAGAAATGACTGAACTAGAGGATTTGATTGTTTATCTGGATCCTATAGGAATGCCAGAATTGGAAAATCCAGTTATTCACCCGGATCCAGCTACCAACTTGGATTCGTTAATCCCTGAAGAGACAATTGTGGTAGAGACCACCAAAGACGCAGTTACTCAAACTACAGACAGTTATTTGTTGGAGCAATCCCTGCAAGAATTGGAGCTATTTCCAAAGAGGGCACCACAGGTTCTGCCTTGGAAGAAGCAGGAGTAAGACCCGGATTGCTACAATCAGAAGCTGTAAGTGTGAATGTGACGTGATCCTTGTTGGCCCCATCCCATTCCTGAACGAATGTTAGCCTTTTCCCCGGTTCGTCTTATATGTTATTTGAACATTGATGCCATGGACGATGATTGGGCATAAACTTTCATTGTACATAGTTGCGCACTTAGTGTGCTCCTCTTTGGTTTTAAGACCAGAGATTGCACTTTTGAAACGGTGAACAGAACTTGGACTGAACTGCTGAGTGCCTTTGAGAAAGTTTTTTTTTTTTTTTTGCACTTTTTAAGATTTTTGGCACCTTTTTAAGACTTTTTACATTTTTAGAGAGTAATATATATGTTATTTATTTTAATGCAACGTTTAAGATCCGTACCTCCGTAATAGGATGACAAATATGCTTGATGTTTAATGTTATGCAAGATAAAAATATTTTTCAGGGGGATCTATGCCGGACGGCGTGAGGACACGCCGGTTTAACTTCGGGGGAGTGTGGCGCCCCTGCGTCCAGGGTGGCCACAGGTAGTACTGCAGCCAGGCAGGAGGGTAGATAGTTTGTTTAACAAACACCTCACACACACATATCCACTGCATGGGGACCTAACCCTGAGTCTGGGACTCTAGGCAGATAAGGGGTAATAGGCTAGATATGAGTGGATGGAGCGTAGCCATGGTAACGGATGGGTATATAAGGGAGTGACAGGAAGCAGTTAGTCAGTAGGCAGGTGCCGAGCAGTCAAGACAAGACCAGTACCATCAGGTCCAGAGGAATAGTGAAGACAGCAACTGACTGACAGGAAATCTTCCCTGAATATACCAACAAGTTACACAGGAAAGAAAGGGACCTGGTAATCTCTGAGAAATAGAGATACCTGTGGTTTGGCTAAAAGCAGAGTGTCAGCTCTGAAGGGGACTGAAGATTTACCCAGTGCCTCAGACAACCTGACGGGGAATACAGACTTCAGGTCTATATTCCCACCTTAAGATTGGGAGCACAGCAGCATAGAGAGGACCCGGCTTACCGCCCAGAGAATTAAGGAGGAAGCCGCCAAAAGGGACCGAGCTGCCGCTCCGCAATCCACTTTGAGGAGAAACATTGAGATATAGCCTGAAAGGACACGTAGAAAGGCAGAGGAGTCTAGGAAAGTTAACCTGGCTGCAGTGGGTTCAGTATACCGGATTCAATATAGCAAAGCTGTGAAGAATTGTATTGTACCGTGTATTGTCTGACAAGAGAGATGGAGAAGTAAACCCGGGTGAACCCTGCTTCGTTGTCTGTGTCTGATTTCAGGTATGAGAAGCTGTCAGTTCTCCATCTAGCCCTGTCAGGAGCCATCTCCACATCATTCCTTTCTTCTGCAAGGCCTACAATTACCATCACTGACTTTTACTACCACTGCCCCGGGGGACCCAGTTCTGCCCACAGGAACTGTTCTATCTTAGCTGCCAAAACATCACCCCCGGAGGTTCTGCAGCAGCGGTGGTCCCCATTATTGACCACATTATGTGGGTGGCGTCACAAGTGACAAATTCCCTGTAAATAACCCCCATTTTATTGTGCGGGCCCGGGACACGGTCCGGACCAGAACCGCCGTGACATTCCCCAGCAGTACCCGGTCCGGTACCGAGTACCCCGTCCCGTGGGGCTCCACAAGTGGAATGATAGACAGAGATGAGGGAGGAGATGTTGCATTGTGAAGAGCTTTGTGGGTGAGAACAAGCAATTTGAACTTTATCCTATAGTATATAGGCAGCCAGTGCAATGACTGGCACAGAGCGGAGGCATCTGAGTAACGATTGGCCAGGTAGGTGATCCTGGCTGCTGCATTAAGGATGGACTGTAGAGTGCAAAGTTTAGAGAGGGGGATGCCAATTAATAGAGAATAGCAATAATCAAGGCGGGAATGGATTGGGGCCACGGTAAGTGTTTTAGTTGTTTCCATGGTGAGAAAGGGGCGGACTCTAGAGATGTTCTTCAGGTGTAAGCGACAAGAGCGGACAAGAGATTGTATATAGGAGATAAAGGAGAGATCGGTGTCAAACGTGACACCCAGACAGCGAGCCTGCTGCCTAGGTGTTATCATGCTACCGCACACAGAAAGAGATGTCAGATTTACAGAGGTTAATGGAGGGCGGGAGCAAAAGAAGTTCAGTTTTGGAAAGGTTAAGTTTTAAATAGAGAGCCAACATGATGTTGGAAACTGCAGCTAGACAGTCATTGGTGTTCTTTAAAACCGCAGGGGTAAGGTCAGGGGCTGAAGTGTATAATTGTGTGTCGTCAGCATAGATAGTAAGTTTTGCCATCAGAAGGTCATTGGTCACTTTGATGAGGGCAGTTTCTATAGAGTGAAGGGGGCGGAAGCCAGACTGTAATGGATCTAGAAGAGAGTGAGCGGAGAGGTAACTGGTGAGGCGGGAGTAGACAGGACGCTCCAGGAGTTTAGAGATGAAGGGGAGATTGGAGACTGGTCTTTAGTTATTTGTGCAGGATGGGTCAAGAGAAGCTTTCTTTAATAATGGAGAAAAATATCGAGTGTTTGAAGGAGGAGGGGAAGATGCCAGAGGAGAGGGATAGGTTGAAGATTTTGGTGAGTGGTGACAACCGGACAGAGAGACTGGAGTAGGTGTGAGGGAATGGGGTCAGTGGTGCATGTAGTGGGACGAGAGGAAGAGAAGAGCCTGGCAACTGAATGAGAATAAGGAGATTAGGGACAGTGATGAGATGAGGAAGTCTGAGTGCATGAGGGTTAATGGCCTGTAGATTTCTGTATGTTTGATAGGTAGGGGTGGGCTGTGGTGGGTGAGGGTTAGTGAGCGTGAAGGAGAGAATGTTGTGGTCAGAGAGGGGAAGAGATGAATTATCTAGGAAGGAGGTTGAGCAGAGTCGGGTAAAGACCAGGTCAAGGTTGTTACCATCCTTGTGTGTCTCAGAGGTTGAGAGCAAGTGACGTGGTTAGAGATAGGAGCTGGGATGCAGATGGGGAGATGGGGCTGTTTATGGGGATGTTAAAGTCTCCTAGAATGAGGGCTGGTAGTTCTGAGGACATGAAGTGTATCAACCATGCGGAGAAATAGACGAGGAACTGGGTGGGTGACCCAAGGGGGCTGTATACCACCACTACTCTGAGGGGAAGGGGATGGAAGAGCCTAATTGTGTGAACCTCAAAAGAGGGGAATGAGAGTGCTGGGGCTGGAGGGATGACCTGGAAAGCTCATTGTTGGGACAGGAGTAATCCAACTTCACCACCATGTTTATTCCCAGGTCTCGGGGAATGAGGAAATGTAAGCCGCCATAAGAAATAGCAGTAGGGGAAGCAGTTTCTGAATCCTGGATCCAGGTTTCAGTGAGGGCCAGGAGATTGAGTTAGTGAGAAAGTAGTTATGAATGAAGGGAAGTTTGTTGCATACAGGCCGTGGATTCGAGAGCACGCAATTAAAAGAGGGAGATGAAGGTGTGCAGGTAATGCTAATAAGGTTAGTAGGGTTTCTGTGTGAGGTGGGAGAGGGGTTGAAGTTACCAGAGGGCTTGGGAAAGATATCACCTGACAGGAGCAGCAGTAAAAAAAGAAAGAGCAAATAGTTTTTGGATTTAAGACATGATTTATTATGACAAACTTTGGAATTTGATGGGCTGAGTATCTTCAGTAAACTGAAGATAGCATGGGTGCTGTATATAGAGTAAGGTAATACAGAGGGGCTGATGTGAATGAGTGGTGATGGAAGGGGGATAGAGTGATAAAAGTTGGTGGTGAGAGCACATAGGAAAACAAACAATGAAATAAAAGACATGGTAAAGATTAGTAGTGAATAGAGTTATACACATTGTTTGAGTGGCCCTCTATGTCATTACCTTCCAGTGTATCCCAGTCAATTCTGGTCAATTTCTGGTCTATTTCATATTTTGCCAATTTAAACAGCCACTTTGTCGCAGACCTGGAGCAGACTAAAACTGGCCCCAAATATGCTCCTAAAAAGTGAATTCAGGTGAGGAGCAGGGGGGAGGGAACTGAGCTTCATTAGCCCATCACCAATCAGGCCATAGACACATGGTGATTCACAGCCAGCTATCACAAAGGATCATAAAACATTATGGGGCAGTGAAATGGAGAGGTACATTCATAATGGAATACAATATATTTCAGCAAGGAAATTGCACCACATGGACAGCAGAAATGAGTGGAGGACTGTGCAGTTACACGTATCACAGATATTTTAAGTATTGAAGACATTCAGGACAGACATTGAAGTAAAGAACATGATGAAAAAAAAAAAAAAAAAAAAAAACGTTGAATGTAAAGTAACAAAGACAGATGGGTATTGCTGGTACCTTCTAGTTACTTCTGTGTTATTTCTGGGATATTTCTGATGTGACACTTTAAAATGCCACACTTCAATAATGTCACATCTGACCAAAGTCATATCTTACCTGCTCCATTCAACTTATACCATAAATCATGTTGTCATATGAAGACAAATTTTTTTTCTGTGTTATTCTTTATCACAATCCTCACCTTCTGCAGTGAATAGTTACAAAGTCTTAAATCTTTAATGCAAGTCCTTGGAATTCCCACAGCTGCAATATTCCTATAACGTAGAATTTCATGGATCACTGCATTAGTGTACGGAAGATGCTTTCGGTCTTCATAGCAAAGCTGGGATCCATTAAGTACACTCTCCAACTCTTTCTGTACTTTCTCTGTAACACATTGCAGATAAAAAGTAGCACTTACCATATTAATGAGACTGAGCGGACATAAAATATTGATAACATATCCTTTAGACAGGTCATAAGTATCAAATGAGTGGGAGTCCATCACCCTGCACTGCCACCAAGCACATTGTAGGATGCTTGTGAGATACAGCAGGTCAGCTTTTATTCACATAAATCTGTAGTATCCAGCTGCAGCTGCGACACATTGAACAACGCTGAACAGCATAGCTCCATTCAATTTCATATTTGGAAACTGTGAAAGTTATTAACACTGACCTGGTATTAATGATCTAGCTAAGCCCTTGCCTGGGAACAGGCCCAGGGTGCAAATGCCTCCCTTCCCCCTGGCCCAGCCCGCCCCAGCCTAGTCTTAAACTATATTTGTGCAGTTACTCTATGTGACTGCAGACTTGCGAGTCCTCTCATAGTGAGCACTGCATGCTGTGAGGATTCTCCAGCGCCAGGAGCAGGCGGTGTGACTGCAAGTGTACAATTTGCAAACTTCCGACCACATTCTGACTCTAACAAATCCAGTCTCGCTCAATACACTTGTATGGAGTGAAGCCGGATACAGACTACTAGACATATGACACATACATGCAAATCTCAATTCAAACAATAGCACTAGTCTTTGTTGTGGGATTGTATTATGTGCTACATAAACTCTGGCTGGTGAGCTCTCATAAATTGGCCAATTGGTCATGTACTTTTATAAGTCTATTCTTCACTGGTAATCAAAATTAGGAGAACAACACACAATGTCCTTAATGCTAAGGTCATTGTGTTGTCCTATGTGAAAAAAAACATAACATGAGTAAATTAGCATTATTGTAAGCTTATTCCATAAATAGAAAATATACTAAAACACAGAATAAATATGTAAAGGAAAAAAATGAAAAAGAAAAAAAACTGATCAAAATTAGAGAACACTTTCAGATACCTGCAAGTTATAGGTGTTAAATCTGGCACCTGGTGCGAATTTCCATAAAGGGAACCTGTCACCTAATCTAGCCCTCCTAACCTATGAATACCTGTCCCTGCAGCCTCAAACAACTTTATCAACCATCCTTGTCTGATCTTTTATGGAGATCTACAAGTGCAATAAAGCATTTTGTAAACTTAATCTATGTCGGATGGGTGTTCCTACAGGGGTCTTTGACGAGAAGGCAGGGCCTCCTGGGCCACGCTCCCCCCGCCTCCCTGCTGAAATTACTCCCCGATGGGCGGCATTCTTCTTTCCGGAGCTCAGGCACTATTCAAACTACTCGCCCATTTCGTCATATGACACGGTCACGTGATACCAGCCCTGTATCACTTCCGCCCGTCATATTGCTGGGTGTACTAAGCGCACAGGCCCCCTTCAGCATGCCATCTGCGCAGTTTGAATAGTGCTCGAGCTCCGGAAAGAAGAATGCCGCCCAGCGGGGAGTAATTTCAGCAGGGAGGCTGGGGGAGCGAGGCCCAGGAGACCCTGCCTTTTCACCAAAGACCCCTCTAGGAACGCCCATCTGACATGGATTAAGTTTACAAAATGCTTTATTGCACTTGTAGATCCCTATGAAAGGTCAGACAGGGATGGTTGATAAAGTTGTTTGAGCCTGCAGGGACAGGTATTCATAGGTTAGGAGGGCTAGATTAGGTGACAGGTTCCCTTTAAAGTGTAAATGTTGTTTAATTGAAGAAGAAAAAAAAAACATAAAAAAAACTAATACTGCACTGGTTGTTAATGATGGGTCACACAGCAGCTAATATAATGATTATTTATGCCATATTACTAATTTTCACACATTTTTCTGTGCTCTTTAAAAAGCTGTATTTTCGATCTGTGTGGGAATGGCCTGAGTCAGTCAGCAGTGTTTGAGAGAGCAGGCTGGTAATGAGTTGTAGGAGGAGCCAGCAGACAAGGGGTTAACAAAGATTGCTGTCTGGAGATAGATGACATTACAGAGAGCTTGTATAGAGGATTTTGCATCCAGCTCTGAGCTGTAATGTGAGGCATGGTCTCCTCATGAGCTGCCTTCAGCATTGTAGGCCATGCCCCCTCTCCATTATCTCCTCAGATTTCCGTATTCACTGTGAAGACGGCTCTGACACAGAATCTGCTTCACTCATAGTGCACTGAGGACACCTTGTCGAAGGATTATGAATGGTTACCAGACAGAATTTTCTATTGACCTATATTATGAAGTTTATTAAAATCACTTGCTCTACATTATTATTAAATAAAAATTTAAACGGCGGTTATACTGTAATTATCTGACAAACCCTATTTACAAAACCTGGCAGTCTGACTTTCCAGTTTGCACTCACTTTGCAAAGATGCTGTGCCATTCCACAGTGACTGAAACTCTCTGCCAGCAAGTTGTCCAGATGAAGGCCAAAGGGGTCACCCTATGAGCCATAGCAACAGAAGTTTTTTATTCCAAGTCTGTGAGTTCTAGAATATTGCATCTTTACAACATCACAAACTCTTTCAAAGCCCCCAAGAAGGCTGGTCTCCCTCGAAAGACAAAATGCAAGAGTGGACAATATAATGCGAAGGATCTCCATGGGTAATTGTTTCAACAATGCAGCTGGAAAGGTCACCAGTTCAGCACTTAACAGGTTAAGAATCTATCTCGTCATACAGTGTAACAAATTTAAAAGCATTTGGACTGAAAGCCCACTCTGCAGTGACCAAAGCTTTTATTAGCATAAAGAATCAAAAGGTTGGACTCACATTTGGTAAGAAGCATGTGTAGACAGAGGAGAAGTGATGCACAGTTCATTTTATTCATTTTAGTGATGAAAGCAAGATTAATTTATTTGAGTCTGATGGGAAACATTATGTTTGTTGACAAACTGGGGAAAGACTGAACTCAAAGTGTGTACAGATATCACTGAAAGGTGGTGGAGGAAGTGTCTTGAAAGTGTCAAAGTTATGGCCAAGAAACCCACAACAGTCACAGAGCTGTTGAAGGGACTGGAAGAAGAGTGGTCCAAAAGCACACTAGAGCAGTGTGAGAGTCTAGTGATGTCCTGTGGCCCTAGATGTGCTGAAGTCATTCACAGCAAAGGCCTGTACACTTCCTTCTGACTGGTGACTGTTGTAACTGTCACTAAATGTAGCTTTAATCTTTCTCTGGTCTTAGTCATTGGTGTTCTCTAATTATGATCATCACATTTTGTGTAAAATAAAAGGTCTTAAGTTGATAAACTTTGATTATTTTGGAAAACACTGTTCAATGTAGATTACATTCTGTCTGAAGAATTCAAGTGATCATACATTGGTCTCCAATTTTGATCTACATAGCACTAAAATTGCAGGATGTTGCGCTTTTCAGCACATATTGGATGGTGTGCACATATTCAAGTCTATAGTTACATGGAAATCATCAGAGTGCACTTTCATGACAGTGGAGTGTAGTCCAGTTTCCGTGGACTCAGAATGGAGAATATGGAGAAATTGTGTTCTCCACCTTCTCCTGACAGTGTGCTATGATTCAATCATACAAGAGAATCGAGTCACACTTAGCTGACATTCTGATCAAATTCAGATCAGAGTTTGATTGGAGTGTTATAACTCTTGTGTGGGAGAATTAAGGCTTGAGTGATCCCGGCCTAAGGCTATTTTTAATTCATGCTGAATCCTACCTGCCCTTTAAATTTACAGACTTTTAGCCCAGGAGAGGCACGTTTCATAAATATTAGGTATATAGTCCAATCAAAGAAAGGTTTCTTTGTGAAGGCTTATGAGCTTTCATGAACTGGCCAATTACGGTATTTCTCGAAGTACCTTCATTCTATAAGTATATTCCATGTAGCAGTAATGCATTCCATATTTCATAAATTTAATGTCTGCATACATCTTAGTGCTTACAGAGGTTGCTGCATGCTTTGTCTGTATTTTTCTCTGCTTTACTCACGCTGTATATCAGGAAAAGCCACCATGTACAGAAGACTCCATAGCAGCGAAATGGTAGTTGTCTCTGTTCCTGCCCCAAAAAAGTCAGTGATAACTGCCAGCAGGTTTTCTTCATCAAATGTGGAGTCCTTGTAATTTCTGTTCTATAGAGAATAAATATCATGATAGCTACAGAGAAATGATATATTTTATTATTCAATTATTTACAGTAAAGATTTGACTTGTTATAAACTCAGTAAAATAAAAGAATCAATAATAGTAAATTTTACCTTTTCAATCTGGGCCAGATAATAATCAATGACATCTTGGGGCCCTTCTGATGATCTTTTTTCCTTGTGAATTTCAATCTCTTTTTTTGAATATTCATTTAAAAAGTTCATGTGTCGAAAGGCATCTTGATGTGGACCAGGTATATGCTTCATCAGCCAGGGAAAAGCATCATACATCTACACAAAAGGAATTACATACAGTATTCAACACCAGTTCCCCAAAGATAATCATGTACAAGAGGAATTTCTTTCTGTACTGCTGGGAGTTCTAGTGATGTATTTGTATTTCTGTACTACTGGTGGTTATGGTGATGCATTTCTGTATTCCTGGTGGTTCTGATGATGTGTTAACATACTGATGGTGGTTATGGTCACATATTTCTGTATCGATGATTGTTTTTGTAATGGATTCATGTACTGATGACGGTTGTGATGCTGTGTTGCTGTACTGATGCGGGTTCTATATTGATGATGGTTCTAGTGATGTATTCTTGTCCTGTTATTGGTTGTGATCCTGAACACATGTAAGAAATCATAACTTGTAAGATTACATGATACATGATGTGATGGCTGGTGGATATGGACCCACTGTGCCATTGGCCGGGCTTACCCTGGAGGGACATAACTAAGTGGAAACCTGGCTTTCACTAGGGCCTCTGATTGTGAGGATAGGCCTGCTCAAATAGATAGTAGCCAGGTGCTACTCCAGGGCTGTCCTTGAGACTGCAGCAGCTGATCGGAGGGTCAGGGTGCAGGAGACGTAAAGGCAAAAGCCAGAGACATGGTCAGACAGTCCAAGCATGGGAAAAACAGCACAGATACATGAAAGATATGCAAGGAAAGGCGTGGTCAGGACAAATGGAAGACAAAACAGGAAAGGACAGGATAAATAGGAGAAGCAAGCCAGGTAAAAAACAGGAGAAACAAAACGGAGAGACTAAACAGAGCTCTGAGGAGAATAACAAACACTTTACTTGATATCAGGCTTCTGTGTGAGCTGCCTGATATACCCAGTGCTGGCAAGGGATAGGCTAGGGAATAAACACTCTGCAGGACACAGGGAATATAAATTCCTCCAAAGTTTGGCCATGCCTCTTTATAGCCATGAGGAAACTTGCCAGAAACAGGCAGATGCAGCAAAGCTGGAAGAGTTGCATGAGAAAGCTCAGCTAGCTGGTCAGGCACAGGAAGGTGCCTGCAGAATAACAGCGCATACAAGCCATGCGAGTCACAGGTGTGACACATAGCTATGTTAATATGGTGTTGTGCCATCTGACAAGTTATGGATTTATGTTAGGAGCATTAAAGGACTTGTCGAAATGTGTGATTAATGTTTGCAGTCACTCTATGTGATTCTCTGGTGCTGAAGATCACAAAACTGCAAGTATTTGATTTGCTTACATGCAGTCACCTGCCAACTAGACATGGGCGGCCTCGCTCAATACAACAAGTGTGTCACGCCCCGGGGTACTCCGAACCGGGCCCTTCTGTCGTCTAGGGCTGCGGGGTGACACGGTGACGTGACCCGGCTCCGTGGTTCCAGGTTCAGCAATAAAAGGGGAAAAATATAGTTTTTATAAAATGTTTGTGACGCCACCCGGGGTTTGTGGCCAGTATGGGCCACCATTGCATTCGGGACCCCACTGGGGACGATGTCGATGGCAGCTTAGATGATGCGCCCTCCACGGGTAGGGCTGGTTCCCCAGGGCTCTCGAGACGAAAGTATATATGTGTCACGTGGTGCACACCCTCCAGCACACGTTTGGGCTGTTCAGCTCGTAAATAAATCTCACACAAACAGTTCTGAGTTTGACCGGGTACTTTACTCCACTTTCACAGTACTTCACAACAAGTACTCTGGCGGCTCTGGTCACGGGTTAGCAGCTGGGATGGCTTGCTAGGGACACTCCCTTTCTAGCACTTTTCTCCTCGATCCTTCACACATCCTCAAGTCTAGCGGTCACGGGCTTTTCGTGGTGCACCCTCCTGGGTCTCCTAGCCCTATTCTGATGGCCTTCCCATCATTGTGTCGGGGGTTTGGTCCGGGACATAAAGACCCCACACCCCGCCGGTATTTGTGGTTGGGACTTGCAGCTAGCCAGCCATGTCTACTGAGATGGCACTCGGGCTCCGGCCCAGTCCCTGGTGTTCCTGCTTCTCCGGACACACCGTGGACCTCTTCCTGCTTCCCTCGATACTTGGCCTGGGACCCGGACAGGCCATTCTGTGGCACAGGCGGCGGGTCCAGTTTCTTCCATTCTGGTGTTACAGTATCTCGGCTTGCCGGGTGTCTCTGCTTAGGAGTTTTGTTTCTTCAACTACAGCTCACCAGGAACTCGAACCCGAACCTCTTTTAGTCTCTCTGACTGGGCTCTCCTTACTTAATTTTCCTGGGTTTTAGTCCAGTTCCTCCATCCCTTCCTGGATTCCTCTCTGACTCTCTACCCTCCACCTGGCTCCCCCCCACTATCTCCTGCCTGACATGGAGTACTAGGTCTAGGGATTGGGGGATGTGTTCGGTGTTGGTGTGGGGTGACTAACTTACCAGTCCCAGCTGCTGTATCTTATTGTGGCCACTGGTCTGCAGGAACACCACAAGTGCATTGAGTGAGGCCAGACATGTCTATTCAGAATGTGGGTCGAAGAATGCAAATTGCACACTTGTGCTCATATGACTGTCCATTCTTACCACCAGCATAGGAGAAGCCTAAAAGTGTGCAATGTGCACACTGTGATAATTCAAAAGCCTGCAATTACCTAGAATTTCATCACAAACTTGGACAAGCCTTTTAATTATTAAGTAAAAGGGAACCGTCAGCTGGTTTATACCCCCAAACCTATCACTACTTGTCCCTGTACCTTCCTACTACATCCCTAATTATCCCTGTCTGACCTAAAACTGTCCTATAATTGTTATAAAAAATGGATTTGTTACTTACATCTCCGTATGCTAATAAGGCATCTTGACTACAGTATGTAGTCAGCCTGAGAGTCCTCCATGGCTCCATTTTCCTCCCTCACTGCTAGTATTACGCCGCGTGGGCGTGATCATTCATTCAGGAGCGCGGTCGTGATTTCAAATTCATAACTCCTCCTTCCGGGTATGAAGCACCAGCCAAGTGGGTGTAATGGCTAGCTTTGGAATACACACTGTTCATGCTCCAGAGGCAGCCTGTACGGCCAATAACCCCCACACTGCACCAGATCGGAAACGATGCCTGACCAGCACGTTATAACCAGAAAGAGGAACCATGAATTTGAAATCAGGAGCATGCTTCAAAATAAATGATCACGCCCACCGGGGCATGATACCAGCAGCAAAGGGGGAGAGAATGGACCTGGAGAAACCACCTACCTGTCGGGCGCCCATCTAGGAACGCCCACAGAACGGAGGAAAATGTAAGTGCATAAATAGCTTTTTTCAACAGTTGTAATTCATATTTAGCTAAAACAGGGATGGTTAGGGCTGTAGTAGGAAGCTGCAGGCACAGATAGTGATAGGTTAGGGGGGCTAAACCAGCTGACAGGTTCCCTTTAAGCACTGTAGCATGCCCAATGCTAACAGCATATAATATAATCACTGTGTGGATTCAGCTCTGCTTGCTGGTTTCAACAGTCATCATAGTCATCACATGGCCACTTCAGTCATACGCAGTTTTTATACTTACAGTCATGTAACAACTAGCTTTTTTTCTGCTTCTCAGTTCTTCCACAGAAGTTTGAGAGAATTAGTTAGAGGAGCTAGTCGGCACGTGGCTATAAATCACATAAGACCAGTCACATGACGACTAATCAAAGCGCTTGAGGAGGGGAGTGCCAAATTGAATTCTTGCCCCCGGGCGCCAGAAAACCTGAATCTGCCTCTGAATAAAAGCACCTGAATGTGAAGGTTTGGGTGAATCGGAGCCTTACTGACTGCAAGAAACTGATAGGTTTTGCAAAATGATTTATTTGTACCCTGTGATATGGAATATGAAATTGCTGCATTATAATTCATTATAGTCATTGAAATAACTACTTAGTGTATGATCCTGTTAGGACTTACCCGAGCCCAGGATGAGGCAATGTTCTCCACAATACAATGGTTACATTTTAGCATCTCTCGAAACGTAATGTCATCAAAAGAAAATCGGTGTCCATAAACCACAGCGGAGATTATGTTTGCCACTGAATGTTCAAGGATGTGTGCTGGATTGAATGGTTCTCCTAAATAATAGTCATGTTTAAGTCGGTGAGTAGAAATAAAAGATCACTTACCTTTTGTATTCTACAATTAATTTTCTGCAGATTTTTTTTTTCAAGAAATTAATTCACCAATGAAACTTACTGGACAGCCATTTTACCGTCTGTCCGCTTTCCTTTTTCCTTGTAGATTATGGCAAGAATCATCGTTTTCTCTCTAGGGGTATGTGCTGACACTGAGTATTTGGTGCAGAAATGTTCTGCTGCAAAATTACACCCTGCGGCAGGAAAACGCACCACAAAGCGCATGCTTTTTTGATGAGTTTTTGGTCCAGATTGTGGTCATGCGTTTTTTCTGCTATAGTGAATAGCTGAGAGGGCTACAAAACGCACCAAACAGTTGACATGCTCATTCATTTGTCCTGCCACAATCTGCAGCTAAACTGCAAGTAGAATATAAGCATTGTGGGCACAACACTTCAGAATTCTCATAGCTGGGGTAAGGATAAGAGTGAAGGATTGTGACAAAATGTGACATAAAAACGCTGCAAAGATGCATTAAAAAAAGCACTGTATGCACATACCCTTCTGTTACTCAGTGTTATTCACAGTCATGGTTATTGTACTTTGTTTCTATATACTCAAAAAACTACTAAAAAAGGACAATAATCATAAAAACTCACCATATGCAGCCACAAAAAATCTAAGGGCCGCTTTAGACACACCAACTTCTGTGACCAACTTCTGAACAGATCTCTGGTTGCAGTGAAATCATGGACACATTGTTCCATTTGTACACAGCCACAAAATGGAGCAATGTGTCCATGATTTCACTGCAACCAGAGATCTGTTCAGAAGTTGGTCACAGAAGTTGGTGTGTCTAAAGCGGCCCTTACAAATGCACTTGGCAGGATGCAGTCAGAGCCCATTAAATAAAGGGAAACACAGGTGCACAGAACAGATACAATCATTCTCAACCTACCAATACATGGGGGAGGTGTCTGGCAGCATTTACTATGCACACAGATAATGTTTGCATACATAGGGCGTCATTCACACTGATGCATATGATGCATATGATGCAGAGGATTGGTATGCCACCCACTGGTTATGTCCCAGCTAGTAGACCAAATGGGCAGCTCAGTACGATACCGCTGCACCACTAGATGAATGACGCCCCATGGGGGCCCATTTTTGCGGGGTGCTGCTGAGCCCATGAGGCATTATTCATCTAGTGGTTCTGAGCTGCCTGCTTGGTTTAGTAGCTGGGGCAGGACCAGTGGGGGGCATACAGACACTCTGCATCATATGCATTAGTGTGAATGACGCCCTATGTATGCAAACATTATCTCTGTGCATAGTAAATGCTGCCAGTCACCTCCCCCATGTATCAGTAGGTTGAGAGTGATTGTATCAGTTCTGCGCACCTGTGTTTTCCTTTACTTAATGGGGTCTGACTGCATCCTGCCAAGTGCATTTGTTAGATTTTTGCAGCTTCGTATGGTGTACTTGGTTTTTACCCTATTATACATTAGAGTATATAAACCCTTTTCACAATGTACAACATTTTGGAATTAAGGGCATGTTAAAATAAATAATATTTATAACATGCATAATTTAATTCATCCTATAAAGAGCTGCTAAATCTACATGTGATGACGTATACAACAGCGGCAGGATCCTCCTCAAAGGATTATAAGTAGACATGGCACTGTGTGGACTGTTGAAGCTTTTATCTAGTGTGGTGTATAACCTCTCAATATAGCTTCTGCACTGCTGAAGAATATTGTACGGAGCTCAGGTGATGGGATATGGACTCATTGTCGAAAAACCCAGACCTTCACTAATGGGCTGACTCAGACTCAAAGACTTGTTCCTACAGTTACATAATGACTTTAAATCAATAGTTCTTGGAATAACAACTTCCATAATTAACTGCACTAAAAAAAAAAATTTCCCATGCTCAGATAACCTTATATAATGTGTCCCTGGTATGTACTGTGTAATGGATGTGTCTGACCGTACAGGGACATGGTCTGATCATACCACATCTCCTGTGCTGAGATATTCTTTTATATGTATATCTGCCATGTACTGTGTAATGGATGTGTCTGACTGTACAGGGACATGGTCTGATCATACCACATCTCCTGTGCTGAGATCTTATATATGTGTCCCGGCTATGTCTTGTGTAATGGATGTGTCTGACCGTACAGGGACATGGTCTGATCATACCACATCTCCTGTGCTGAGATCTTATATATGTGTCCCTGCTATGTACCACAACCCCTGGCAAAAATTATGGAATCACTTGGCTCGGAGGACATCTATTCAGTTGTTTAATGTTGTAGAAAAAAAAGCAGATCACAGACATGGCACAAAACTAAAGTCATTTCAAATGGCAACTTTATGGCTTTAAGAAACACTAAAAGAAATCAAGATAAAAAAAAAATGTGGCATTCAGTAAGGGTAATTTTGGTCAGACCAAGCAGACTAATGTTTAGTCCCTGAGGAAGGAGCTGGGTTTAGCTCTGAAACGCGTCGGATTGGAAAAATAAAGCTACATTTCCAGATACCCCGGTGTCCTGGTGTGTTCTTGGCAGCAGCACGGATCGTGCGACACATCGTCCTACTGAGCATTTCTTGCACTGCGGTGACCTGTGGATGTGTGGATAATGCAGCAGCTGACCCCTCGCACTCATGCTTGGTTGTGGGTATACACAACTGGACCAGGTTAGCAGATTCTGATATCATTATATGAAAAGGGTAATCAAGATGATATAAGACCCTATTGCGCAAATTTCTCACATTCCTAGATAAACACACAAAAGAACACTCCAATACATCACTAGTATTTTGTTGCACCACCTCTGGCTTTAATAACAGTTTGCAGTCTCTGAGGCATGGACTTAATAAATGACAAACAGTACTCCATCAATCTGGCTCCAACTTTCTCTGATTGCTGTTGCCAGATCAGCTTTGCAGGTTGGAGCCTTGTCATAGACCATTTTCTTCAACTTCCACCAAAGATTTTCAATTGGATTGAGATCTGGACTATTTGCAGGCCATGACATTGACCTTATGTGTCTTATTTCAAGGAATGTTTTCACCGTTTTTGCCTATGGCAGGATCCATTATTATCTTGAAAAATGATTTAATTATTCCCCAACATCCTTTCAATTGATGGGATAAGAAAACTGTCCAAAATATCAATGTAAACTAGGGCATTTATTGAAGATGTAACGACAGCCATCTCCCCAGTGCCCTTACCTGACATGCAGCCCTATATCATCAATGACTGTGGAAATTTGCATGTTCTCTTCAGGCATCATCTTTATAAATCTCATTGGAACGACACCAAACAAAAGTTCCAGCGTCATCACCTTGCCCAATGCAGATTCGCGATTCATCACTGAATATGACTTTCATCCAGTCTTCCACAGTCTACGATTTATTTTTCTTTTACTTTAATGATGGATTATGTTTAGCTTTTCTCTATGTAAATTCTATTTCCTTTAGGCGGTTTCTTACAGTTCGGTCACCGACATTGACTCCACTTTCCTCCCATTTGTTCATCATTTGTTTTGTTGTGCATATCCTGTTTTGGAGACATATTGCTTTAAGTTTTCGGTCTTGAAGCTTTGATGTCTTCCTTGGTCTACCAGTATTTTTGCCTTTAACAACCTTCCCATGTTGTTTGTATTTGGTCCAGATTTTATACACAGCTGACTGTGAACAACCAACATCTTTTGCAACATTGCGTGATGATTTACCTATTTTAAGAGTTTGATAATCCTCTCCTTTGTTTCAATTGATATCTCTCGTGTTGGAGTCATGATTCATGTCAGTCCACTTGGTGCAACAGCTCTCCAAGGTGTGATCACTCCTTTTTAGATGCAGACTAACGAGCAGATGTAATTTGATGAAGGTGTTAGTTTTGGAAATGAAAATTTACAGGGCGATTCCATAATTTTTCCCTCTGCTTGGTCTACAAAAGTAACCATTACTGGATAGCACATTTTTTTCAAGATTTCTTTTAGTGTTTCTTCAAGGCAGAGTGTTGCCATTTGAAATGACTTTCATTTTGTACCATGTCTGTGATCTGCTTTTTTTCTACAACATTAACGAACTGAATGAACATCCTCCGAGCCAGGTGATTCCATAATTTTTGCCTGGGGTTTTATGTAATGGATGTATCAGACTGTATGGGGACATGGTCTGATCATACCACATCTCCTGTGCTGAGATAATCATTTATATGTGTCTCTGCTGTGTACTGTATAATGGCCGTGTCTGACCGTATACATGGACATGGTTGGATCATACCGCATCTCATGGCACTGGCAGACAGAAGAGACCCATGTGCAAGAACAGTATATTGAGCCCTTTGCAATCCAATAGTTCATCATAATGCACAATTTCACCTGCTTTGGACATGCAAGTGGGTCCCTTTACAGCTCCTCAGGTTGCACCATTAATATGTCCACCACTGATTCGTGGCCAGGGGAGAAAGGAGAAAACCGCCGCAAACTAGGAAACAGGACGATATAAGGTGACATACATTACCAGTCCGTGCAACCTGGAACACATTGAAATATATGCAAGGTTGAGACAATCAGCTGCCTGGCAGGCACTTGACTAATTTCCCACTAGGACTACACCTACTACAGAGAAGGAAAGCAACGGGCTTGAAAAAGACCAGGAGTTTGGTCGAAACGTTGCCCACTTGTATGTTGCTTCTCTGTACCGCCTTTTCACTTGAATAAAACTAGCAAGCACAGAAACCCAAGGAGTTTGCGATTTTGTTACTTTATACCACCACTGATTCGTGGCCAGGGGAGAAAGGAGGAAAAAAAAATAAAAAAAAAAAAAAAAGTACTTCGGACCATATGGGATTGCAGCTAATTCTTCTGTGACGTAAAACATGGTTTTTAAACAGGCAGGAAAATGTTTCACCTCACACAGTACTGTACATAACAGTGTTATACAGTTGAAACCAGAAGTTTACATACACTATATAAAAAGACATGTGCATGTTTTTCTCACTATCTGATCTGAAATCAGAATAAACCTTTCCCGTTTTAGGTCAATTAGGAATACTTAATTATTAATATTTGCTGAATGCCAGAAAAATGTGGAGAGAGAAAATGTGTTAAGGCATTTTTATTACTTCCTGCAAACTCACAAGTTTACATACATTTAATCAGTATCTGGTACCATTGCCCTTAAACTGTATCTGGGTCAATCATTTTGGATATCTTTCCAAAAGCTTCTCACAGTAGATGGTAGGAATTTGGGCTCATTCCTCCTGACATACTAGTGTAACTGAGCCATGTTTGTAGGTCGCCTCGTTGCACCTGCCTTTTCAACATTGCCCATATATTTTCAATAGGATTGAGATCAGGGCTTTATGATGGCCACTCCAAAACATTGACTTTATCCTTAAGCCACTTTGTAACCAATTTGGCAGTATGCATTGGGTCATTGTCCATTTGGAAGACCCATTTCTGCCCAAGGTTTAACTTCCTGGCTAATGTCTTGAGATGTTGCTTCAGTATTGCCCCATAATCTTCTTTCCTCATGATGCCATCTTTTTTTGAACGTGCAGCAGTCCCTCCTGCAGTAAAATAACCTCACAACATGATGCTGTCTCACCCGTGTTTCACAGTTGGGATGGTGTTCTTAGGTTTCCAAGTTTCTCCCTTTTTCCTCCAAATGGAATGATGGTCATTATGGCCAAACATTTCAGTAATAGTTTCATCAGACCACAGGACAGGACATGTCTCCAAAAATGTAGGCCTTTGTACCTGTGTGCATATGCAAATATAATCTGTTTTTTTTGTTTCTTTTGAAGTAATGGCTTCTTTCTGATAGAGTGGCCTTTAAGCCCATATTGATACAGTACTCGTTTCACTGTGAAGAGTGACACAATTTACCAGCTTCTTCCATCATCTTCACAAGGTCTTTTGCTTTTCTTCTTGGGTTGATATGCACATGTCAGGACCATAGCACGTTCATCTCTGGGACACAGAACCAGTCTACTTCCTGAGCAGTATGATGGCTGAAATTGCCATCTTGTTTGTCTATTAATTGTTTGTACAGATGGACGAGGCACCTTGAGGTATCTGGAAATTGCACCCAAGGATGAAACAGATTTGTGCAAGTCCACAATTCTCTTCCTGATATCTTGGCTGATTTCTTTAGACTTTCCCATGATGCTACACAAAGAAGCAGTGTGTTTCAGGTGTGTATTAAAATACATCCACAGGTGTGTCTCTAATCAACTCAGATGTTGCCAATAAACCTATCAGAAGTTTCCAAACACATGACATAAGTGTATGGGCGGTCCAAAATTGTTTAAAGACAATAACTCAACTCAAATAGGCTTTATTGGCAAGACCAAAATACATTTAGTGTTGCCAAAGCAAAAAAATAAATGTGACAGAGGAGGGGATCGGGATTTTGGGAATGGGGTGCTGGGGCACAATTTAAGGAATAATTGTCCATTTGGAGATTTTAAATTCCTCTCAGCTTATGACATATGGTGATGTATTGGGCAGCGATCTCCACTTTTGATTCCTCTTCCCCAGTAAGGCTGCCTTCACACTGCGGGTGTGATCCGATCCGTGGCTGTCAGGGTGACCGGATCAGAACACAGAACCGGAGGGCTAATATGCCCTCCAGTCCGGTGTGCAGCCGCACGCAGCTGATATAATTAGGACCGCGGCTCGCGGGGAGCTAGCCGCAGTCCTGAAATAACAGCGGCTACAGCCAGAGGTGTCCGATTCCCAGATCCTCCCGGATCAGGGCAATCCAGCCCCATAGGCTCCCATGTTAGGGAGCACTGATTTCATGTCAGATAGTGAGAAATGTGTCTTTCTATATAGTGTATGTTGAAAAGCAGGAAACAGTGGAACGGGGTATCCAAACCACGCTACAGCCTGAAAAAATATTTACTTCCAAAACTCAGAAAATAAAAAGATGCATTTCAATTTTCTAAGCATTTTGGGGTTTAAAAGCCCCCTTCTTCAGGAAAAAAAAAAAAAAAATCACAGATGCCAGGGTACATCTGTGCTGAGCTTGTCCATCAATTCATGCTCAACCAAACCACGGACAGCATGAATCACAACTTGGCATCAAATGGTGTTTCAGAGGAAAACAAATCAGGCAGCAATCGCATAGCCAGGCTCTGGTTCACACTGTGGTTCAGGCAACATGAATCAAGTGACAGGCTTCATTTAAAGGGGTTGTCCGGTCTCTGATTATGATTCTGCAGTCACTCTGTGTGACTGCAGAACTATCAAACCTCCCAGTAGCCGCACTGAGCGCTGTGAGGATTCGCCGTTTTATAACCCGGGAACGAACCACAGTTATGCAGTATACTTGTTCCTGGCAAAACAAGACTAGTGGGCGCAGCCTTGCTCCATACAAGTGTATGGAACGGGCGCGTCCAACAAATGGGGCGCATCTTTGCTCCATACAAGTGTATAGAGCAAGGCCGTGCCCACTAGTCTTGTTTTGCTGGGAACATGCATACTGTAGAGCTGCCGTTAGTTCCTGGATTGCAAAATGTCGAATCCTCTCAATGCACAATGCAGGCGCTGGGAGGGTTGATAATTCTGCAGTCACACAGAGTGACTGGAGAATCATCACTTCAGACTGGACAACCCCTTTAAATAATACATAACTACAGTAAGCAATTTTTGGCTGACCTTTCTTGGCTGCAAATAGATCCACCATACACCTGGCTTCTTTTTGTATCTGTGATTCCAAAGAACTCTTTCCTAGTCCAAGGTTTTTTAGTGTCATCAACCCAAAACGTCTCTGTTGTTTCCATGTGTGTCCATTGGCCATGACGATACCTATGTAAACATGCAGAAGACATCACTTAACGTAATAAGACATAATATTTTGGCGAGTCTATACATACATTTTCCTATAGAGATCAGCCTAAGGACAGGACATTGGTATTACAATTGCTCACCATCTAAATTCCCTATGACATATCTGTTTTTATTGTATGGGAAGAACAGGAGCACCTCAAGAAAAAAAGCATGCATACACTAAGGAAACACTGCATTTAGAGAAAAGTGTAAACAATACCTTTTCCTCCAAGAAGGTCCTTCAAAAAACTTGCTACAGGACGGCCAGACAGTGTATCAGAATGAGCGACAATGCCATTTTTTACAGCTTTGCATCCATTCAGCACAACAAGAGGAGTCTCCCCAAGCCAGACTGTGTAGATATTCCCATAGGTTTTGGCCAGCTACATTTAAAGAAATAAAAACGTAAGTTTACAAAAAAGCATGAGAATGACATAGAACAATTTAGTTGTAATTGGGGGCTTTTCCCTCACAGGTGTTTTCACAAAGAAAGAAATGGTGCTACGCAGGGACTGGCGTGTATCCGAATACACTGCGTGACTGTGGCAGACAGACCAACGGTTGTCCGGCGCACTACATGACACATAAGGGAACACAAGAACAACGATGAGCCCTTTCGGTAGGGAATATTATTATTATTTATTTATATAGCGCCATTGGTTCCATGGCGCTTTACATGTGTAAGGTCAGAACAAGGATAAGAACATAAATAACGACGACTAAATCATACAGGTACATTAGGGCAGAGATCCTGTCCACAAGGGCTCACAGTCTATAGGGAATATGGGAAGGGACACCTCCTGTAATCACCTGTGGATGTGTGGCACCCCACGTAGTCAGGCGTCACAGAGGGGTATTGCACCCATAAAAAAAAGAGGTGTAATTGCCCCAGCTGCAAGTGGACCCTAGGATAGTGGGTGGGCCCCATTCCTTCACTCCCACATTAGAAGAATGGTGGGAGGTTAACCAGGAGGGAGATATATATTCACCTCTAGGGGGAACAAAGGAGCTCAGTCAGGAGAAAGAATAGTCAGACAATAGCCGTCTGAGAGAGCAGAGTAGTCGGAGGAGGAGAAAGAGTGTGGAACGAGGCGGAAAGGTTACCCGGACGGTTTCAAGCCGATCTGGAGGGAAGGAGAAAGAGGGTCTTGAGGAGATCCTGAAAGAGGGCACCCGACGAGTGGAGTCGAGGCCCTAGAGAGCAAGGGAGAACCCCAGCATGAAGCGACCATACTCCAGGGGATTCTCCAGTCCACCACGGGAACGCCGGGCCCGAGGATCTGGCCAAAGTTTATCTTTGCAGTTGGCAACCGGCTGCTGCGGTTTGTCTATCAGCTGCAGCACCCTGCCAGATAGAGCGGTCTGCCTGCTTCACCTTGGAGGGAGAGGACCCCCAATACTGCCTATACAGAGCCATTGGGTATAGACTTATCTTAGGCTGGGAAGAAAGGACACGGGTTTGTCAACTATGGTACACCACGGGTCCCACCATACCACCTGGCATCCACTTGCAGCCACATGTAGAGCTACCTGTTGTATTCCATCTTGCTGAACTGTGGACTTTGTATGTTGCTGCTAAAGGCTTACAGTAAAGTACCCAGGAGAAAGTGACTTTGCCTGTGTGTGGTTTTCTCCATCAACCTGCTTGTTTTCAGGAACGCTGCCCCGGAGGACCAGCTCCACCTGTAGGGAGCTTTGTCATCGCAGCCACACTATCATCTACCTCCGGCGGACTGCGGCGGCGCTGGTGACCTATCACCAGGTACTACAGGTGGTGTCACATGACAAACTCTTAACCCCTGTAAATACCCCCTTTTTGAAGTCTGACCCAGGCCATGGGCTCAGGCGCTGCCACCCGTGACATCCGCCGTGCGAAAGCACTCTCCGAGCCGGATACCCGAGTACCCCAGAGCCTTGGGGCTCGACAGATGTACTCAGATCTCCCTGGCATCCCTATACAGGTTCATTCACCCTGTTGACAAGCAGGATATAGAGTGCCTCGCTTGCCCTGCTCTTATTCCCCATTAGGGAGCTGGCTGACAGGAGCACTAGTCCCACTGCTGAACTAATACAACATGAAGGCAATAAAAGACACATAGGGGAAAACATCAAAAGATAAAGCAACTTCACGCTGCGGCCAAACTATGAGCTCCTTCCACCCAGGTGGCTTGTAATGAATGAAACTCAATCACCAGCAGTAGCTGATGAGTCATGTGACTTTTTGAAGGAGATCGGAGCCGTCACACCTGAACAGATCACCAAGGAGCTTGCTAGCAGCAGATTTAACATTTTCATATAGTGTGCGAAAAGAAATTTACTAAGTTTAATATCCAGTGTCTCCCAAGGCAAAGAGACTCTGGGCCCAAACTTGTCACAAGTCTCCAAGGCACGGGAGACCAAAGTGACAAATAGCATATCACTGGGAGATATTGATTTTCCAGATGATGGGAGTTGGACTGTCTGGAGACAGTGCTGGCTTAGGTATATTGATGATATTCTGATGTTATGGACTGGAACAAGTATGAAGTTGGATGAGTTCAAACAGATCTTGAACTTGAACCAGTACAACGTCATACTGACATTCAAGCAACATACATCTTATGCCGATTTCCTAGATAGACTGGTGGTCCATCCAGACGGCTCATTACAAATAAACATGTATCGCAAGGAAACCTCTATGAAAGGCCATTTGCATGCCTCATCAGCGCATGTCCCCTCTACAGTATCCACGATCTCTATTGGATAGTTCTTGAGAGCAAGACAAGTCTGCTCAACAGACGAATACTTCAAGGAAGAGGTCAAGGATCTGGAGTGCAGATTTAGATCAAGGTGCTACAGCAGTAGAAGTATTAAGAAGGGCTTTCAGCAATCTCTAAGTACTCCAAGAGGTAGTCTTCTTGTCCCAAAACAACGAACAAAGGCGCAAATGCCGCAGGTGATACAATTTGTATAAACCTATAATAATCAATGGGGCAATATGCGCCAAGTTCTGGGAAAACACTGGGATATAGTGTGGAGAGAACCAATCCTTCAAAAAGTGCTGTCAGTACATCCCACGATGACAGCAAGATGGGGCCGTAACATAAAAGATACCGTAGTATGAAGTCACTATGTACCAAAATCACCTCCCATACTCGGAGGTAGTCACACCCTTACCGCTTTCTTTCCCATGGTAGTTGTAAGGGATGCCAGAATATAAAAAGGGCAAAAAAATTTATGTCAGTGGATGGCTTGAGGGAATATAAAATCTTGAAATACATCAATTGCCACACGACGCATGTGGTATATTATGCGACCTGCCCGTGCAACCTGATATATGTTGGTCTTACCTTGTGCGAGCTCCGCGTTCGCATGAGGGACCATGTACGGGATATCGAAACGACACGAGAGATGAATTTTGATGATCCCTCACTTAAAATGGCGGGGGGATCGCTCTAAGATTCTGCACCAATGTAACCTCAGGGGATTAAAAGTAAGGGGAACTGATGTAATGAATCTAGGGTAACGAGGTGAGGATTACAAAAAAAGACTCGCACAATTGGAGGATTGGTGGATTGTGAGATTAGGCACAATGTGCCCAAAAGATCTAAATGAAAAGTTGAGCTACTGTCACGGGTGGCACGGATGACAGGGTGGAGGCCACGCGCAGACGATCCCAGCGTTTGGCCCACCAGCCATAATGGTGGAGGATGGTCCGTCTCTTTCAGGGGGCATTCACCTTCTGTGTAGATGGAGAGGTGTGATGAGATCTCTCTATTATAGGGAGACGGCTGTGGAGGTCTTGTGCTCGGTCTGGTTTTATCCACCAATGTTGTAGGTCACTAGGACCCAGCAGATTCCTTCCACCTTTATAAGGAGGTTCATTACCTTTCCTCAGTGCAGGTGATATTTCCTTGTGGACTCTTTATCCTGGCTCCAGCAGAAGCTGAGGTTGTGAGCTTGCTGTGGTCTGCTGAAAGATAAGTGTTTCCTTTCCCCAAATGTCTGTCTTCCCTGGTGTTTGTCTTTAGTTAATAGTGGAGGGGTCTAGTGCACCTCTCCATCTGATCCTTAGATAAGGTAGTGCTAGGATCAGAGAGGGACGAGGTTCGTGGTCGGCGACAGTTGCGGAGACTGTATAGGGACGTAAGGGCAGACAGGGTCAGCCCTAGTAAGTCTAGGGGTCACCGTCTCCTTCTTGTGCCCTTAGCAGTAGGGACCCCTTATTCCCCCCCCCCCCGTCGTTATCCTACGCTGGGTGTCTTCCCCACTCCCAGCGTGACATTATCACCTGCCATAACTGTAAGTGAAGGAAAGGGGAGGATCCGATTTTTCTTCCTTTCCTTATGGATCCTGTGTCGGTTTTGGCCCAGCAGCTGCAGACCTTGTCTTTGGAGGTCGCGGACCTTCGGTCGGCTCTGCAGGGACCACAACCGCAAAATGGTGTCTTGGGGAATCAAGCAGTGGGTCCGGCCAGACCGGAACCTAAGGTTGCCCTCCCTGACAGGTTTTCAGGAGGCAGAGATAAATTTACCGTGTTCAAAGAGGCTTGTAAATTATACTTTAGGCTTAGGCCGTATTCCACTGGTGATGAGCAGCAGCGTGTAGGAATCATTATATCATTGCTGCAGGGGGATCCCCAATCCTGGGCTTTCTCTTTGCCACAGGACTCTACTTGTCTCCAGTCTGTGGATGGATTTTTTGACGCCCTAGGCCTCATATATGATGACCCTGACCGTGTCTCTTTGGCTGAATCCAAATTGCGCCATCTCCACCAGGGGACTCGGTCGGCGGAATCATATTGTTCTGAGTTCCGCAGGTGGGCTATGGACACGAAGTGGAACGATCCGGCTCTCAGGAGTCATTTTTGCCAGGGTCTTTCAGAAAGGCTGAAGGATGCCCTGGCAGTGTATGAGACCCCTCCGTCCCTGGAGGCGGCTATGTCGTTGGCTATTCGTATGGATAGACGCCTCCAGGAGCGGAGGGGTAGACCTCCAGCAACTGGGAGCCCTTCTCGTGGTGGTTCCTTGTTGCCGGGTGGTCACACGGAGGGTGAGTCATTTCTCCCGAGGGGGGAGGAACCTATGCAGCTTGGAGGAGCGGCGGCCTCGAGGCTCTCCTCTGGTGCCTCCCGGGGCAGGGGGAAGGGGGTCTGTTTTTTCTGTGGGAAAGGAGACCATTTTATCGGGGCCTGTCCCTACACTCCTAAACGGACTGGGGTGCCTGGACCTCATGTGACTATGGGGGGTGTGGGGGTGGTCGAGCGGGAGGTGTGTGTATCCTCCGTTTGTACTTCCCGTTTTCTCCTGAGTGCAGAGGTGGCGCTAGAGAGCAAAACGGAAGGCATTTCTGTGTTTGTGGATAGTGGTGCGGGGGTCAGCATGGTGGATGCTCGATTTGTACACACTCATGGGCTTAACCGCTGTTTATTGTCTCGCCCCATCCGTATCTATGCCATCGACTCAGCACCTCTTGCTCAGGGTTGTCTCACGCATATCGTACATGACATTAAGTTGACGGTTGGACCCCAACATCAGGAGACGATATCTTGCTATGTTCTAGACGGTCTCCCCGCTCCCATTGTCCTGGGCTTGCCATGGTTGATTAAACATAATCCCGTAGTAGATTGGCAGTCCCGGGACATTGTGGAATGGAGTGATTTTTGTTCTGAGAATTGTTTGGCTACATCCTTGTCGGTGGTATCTGCTGCATCTCTGCCCCCATTCCTATCAGAGTATGAGGATGTGTTCTCAGAGAAGGGGTGCCGAGACTTGCCCCCTCATCGGGCATATGATTGCCCTATCAACCTCGTTCCCGGAGCTAAACTGCCCAAAGCTAGGATGTTTACTATATCCGGTCCTGAAAGACAAGCAATGAAGGATTTCATTTCCGAGAGTCTGGAGACGGGCCACATCAGGCCCTCCACGTCGCCGGTTGCGGCTGGTTTCTTTTTTGTGAAAAAGAAGGATGGGGGCCTCCGTCCTTGTTTGGATTTCCGGGAATTGAATCGGATTACTGTCCGTGATCCATACCCCCTCCCTCTGATCCCCGATTTGTTTAGTCAGGTTGTGGGTGCCAAATGGTTCTCCAAGTTGGATTTGAGGGGGGCCTACAACCTGATTAGGGTCAGAGAGGGGGATGAATGGAAAACTGCGTTTAATACCCCGGACGGCCATTTTGAAAGTCTCGTGATGCCGTTCGGGCTCACTAACGCCCCTGCGGTCTTCCAACATTTCGTCAATGATATTTTCCATCATTTGGTGGGTAGATTTGTAGTTGTTTACTTGGACGATATCTTGATCTATTCTCCCGATATGGAGACGCATCAGTCCCATGTCAAACAGGTGTTGCAGGTCTTACGGGACAACAAACTGTACGCTAAACTCGAGAAATGTGTTTTCGCCGTTCAGGAGGTTCGTTTTTTGGGGTACCTCTTGTCGCCGATGGGTTTCCGGATGGATCCGGAAAAGGTCCGGGCGGTGCTGGACTGGGAACAGCCGGACAATCTACGGGCTTTGCAACGTTTTTTGGGGTTTACCAATTTTTACCGTAAATTTATTAAAAACTATTCGGTACTTGTGACGCCTCTTACGGACATGACTAGGAAGGGGACGGATTTTTCTGAATGGTCTGATTCGGCTCGCCAGGCTTTCTCCTCCCTGAAGCGTTGTTTTGCTTCCGCGCCTGTCCTTTGCCAGCCCGATCTTTCTCAGCCCTTTATTGTAGAGGTGGATGCGTCTGAGGTGGGGGTGGGGGCTGTGTTGTCGCAAGGCCCTTCGCCTGGACGATGGGTGCCCTGCGCGTTCTTCTCCAAGAAGTTGTCGTCGGCCGAGAGGAATTATGATGTAGGTAATAGGGAGCTATTGGCTATTAAGTTGGCTTTTGAGGAATGGCGGCACTGGCTGGAGGGGGCTGTCCATCCTGTCACGGTTATTACCGACCATAAGAACCTGTCTTACCTTGAGTCCGCCAGGCGTCTCAATCCCCGGCAGGCCAGGTGGTCTTTGTTTTTTACGAGATTTAATTTTACCGTCACCTACCGTCCGGGGGTTCAGAATGTGAAGGCGGATGCATTGTCACGTAGTTTTCCGGGTGGTAGTACTCATGAGTGTCCCGTTCCCATCTTGCAGGAGGGGGTGGTTGTTTCTGCTCTTTGTCCTGATCTAGAGGGGGAGGTGTTGAAGGTTCAGGGGGGCGCCCCTGCCTCCTGTCCTTCTGGGAGGCTTTTTGTGCCGTTCCCTTTGCGTCTCAGGGTGCTGTCAGAGCATCACGACTCTGTGCTGGCAGGGCATCCGGGCGGCAGGGCCACCTTCGATCTCTTGTCTCGACGCTTTTGGTGGCCGGGGTTGAGGAAGGACGTAGCGGAATTCGTATCCGCCTGTAGTGTGTGTGCACGCGCTAAGGTTACGCATACCCGTCCATCTGGGTCTCTCATGCCATTGTCTATTCCTGAGAAGCCATGGACACATTTGTCAATGGATTTTATCACCGATCTTCCGGCGTCTGCGGGCAAGACGGTGGTACTGGTAGTAGTAGATAGATTCAGTAAGATGGTTCGCTTTGTGGCACTGCCCGCACTTCCTAATGCTCGGACTCTGGCACAGGTGTTTGTAAGTGAGATTGTGAAGCTTCATGGGGTTCCCTCCGATGTGGTTTCTGATCGCGGTACTCAGTTTGTCTCCAAGTTTTGGAAGGCTTTTTGTACACGTTTGGGGATTACGTTGTCCTTTTCTTCTGCTTTTCATCCTCAGTCTAATGGTCAAACCGAACGTGTGAATCAGAACTTGGAGACTTACCTGAGGTGTTTTGTCTCTGACCATCAGGAGACTTGGGCAAGTTATTTGCCCTTAGCCGAATTTGCCCTTAATAATCGTCTTCAGGAGTCCACTGGCAAGTCACCGTTCTTCGGTGCATATGGGTTTCATCCTCAGTTTGGTACTTTTAGTGGTACGAGTCCTTCCGGAGTTCCTGAGGAGGACCGTTTTACCTCGTCCCTCTCCTCGGTTTGGCGGGGTGTACAGAGTAGCTTGAAGCTCTTAGGTGACAGGTACAAACGTATGGCTGACAGAAAGCGTGCGCCAGGTCCGGACCTATGTGTGAATGACTACGTGTGGTTGTCTACCAAGAATGTGAAGTTGAAGGTGCCCTCTTGGAAGTTGGGGCCCAGGTTTATTGGCCCCTATAAGATAACCGCCGTTATCAATCCCGTAGCGTTTCGTCTTGCGTTGCCTCCTGCTCTTAAGATTCACGATGTGTTTCATAGGTCGCTCCTCAAGCCGTATGTGCCGTCGTCTGACCCATCTCCTTTGCCTCCTGAGCCCATCTGTGTGGCGGGGAATTTGGAATTCGAGATCTCGAGGGTGGTTGATTCTCGCATGTCGCGCCGTTCTCTTCAGTATTTGGTGCACTGGAGGGGGTACGGTCCTGAGGAGCGGATGTGGGTGCCGGCGTCGGAGGTGTCCGCCGCTAGGCTGGTCCGCGCTTTTCACCGTTCCCATCCGGATAAGCCTGGTCCTGAGTGTCCGGGGGCCACTCGTAGAAGGGGGGGTACTGTCACGGGTGGCACGGATGACAGGGTGGAGGCCACGCGCAGACGATCCCAGCGTTTGGCCCACCAGCCATAATGGTGGAGGATGGTCCGTCTCTTTCAGGGGGCATTCACCTTCTGTGTAGATGGAGAGGTGTGATGAGATCTCTCTATTATAGGGAGACGGCTGTGGAGGTCTTGTGCTCGGTCTGGTTTTATCCACCAATGTTGTAGGTCACTAGGACCCAGCAGATTCCTTCCACCTTTATAAGGAGGTTCATTACCTTTCCTCAGTGCAGGTGATATTTCCTTGTGGACTCTTTATCCTGGCTCCAGCAGAAGCTGAGGTTGTGGAGGTTGCTGTGGTCTGCTGAAAGATAAGTGTTTCCTTTCCCCAAATGTCTGTCTTCCCTGGTGTTTGTCTTTAGTTAATAGTGGAGGGGTCTAGTGCACCTCTCCATCTGATCCTTAGATAAGGTAGTGCTAGGATCAGAGAGGGACGAGGTTCGTGGTCGGCGACAGTTGCGGAGACTGTATAGGGACGTAAGGGCAGACAGGGTCAGCCCTAGTAAGTCTAGGGGTCACCGTCTCCTTCTTGTGCCCTTAGCAGTAGGGACCCCTTATTCCCCCCCCCCCGTCGTTATCCTACGCTGGGTGTCTTCCCACTCCCAGCGTGACAGCTTCATGCCGTTCTTATGAAAGCCTACTAGTTCTGAACCTAGCCTTCTTGGTGTTCATTTTTGTAGGTGTATGCATTACATTTTAATCACTACTCTGTTTATATTCTTCTTCTGTATAATAAATGTATGTTTATAAGGCTTCTATACATGGACTATGACTACCCATTATGCTATGACCATATGCCGCCTATCCACTTATTCGGAATATACTAGTGATGGAGAGGAGGAAAATGCATGATTAGATGTTATTACTGGACTCAGGTTTTCATGAACATCATATACCATGAACCGAGAGAGTAATCTGAAGACAGCATGCTACATAATTGCTAAGAATTCCAAATCTGTATATATTATGTATAAAATCTGATTATCATGGGTGGAATACTGTGGTTGGTGTGTGTTCCAAAAAAATATGCTTGGGTCACTAGACAAAATTATCCATAAGGATATATAGAATGAATGTACACCAATAGGTCCGCGAATTCCCTCCATGGTAAAAACAAAATACATGTTTGACTTTGGCATAATCTACATACTGATGATAGTGGCAAATATATTATTATCTGTACTTAAATTTTAGAACTATGCACCTGTTCATGCTTTTCCTGTCTATCAATCTTGCAAACGGTTAAGTGATACAATCGGAAAATCGCCGCTTGCCCAGGAGCAAGATGGCGTTTGATCGACTTCTGCCCACACTGATGACTGGGCTGTTGGAGTCCGCATGTGTGGAGTGTGTGTACCAGCACCACTTATGGGTGAGTGACAAAACACTGTGGGCTGCCTGAATGGGGAGATTGATGTAAATCTATATAAAGGTGTTAAAACAGCAACTATACATAGGATGCCCTATTGACAGCGGTACTAAAAGGGAGTAATGAACGAATCCATGCTGGCACTGTAAGTGTAGTTTTAGTAGCCAGGCAATTTAATCCTTGCTTGTTAATGCTGCATGTTTAAGCCTTGGTAGATAAACCCTCCAATAGAGACCTACATTCCACCTAGAGGAACACCCTTGGCAGTCACTAGGACCTTTGCCTTACCACCTAATTAAAAATTAACTTTATGGTGCTGGTTTTATATCCCTGATAAAAGTGAAGCTTACTTTCAGCTCACGCTCACTTTCTGTATTGCCTGATCACTAATTGCACTTTCTTGTTGATTCAAAAATAGTTTCATGCAGTAAAGATGTCCATTGTCTCTCTAGTTCTAACTTTTACTTGTTCATGTCCTTATGGCACCCCAGAGTCCGGTTGCCACAATGGCATTGCCACCCTCAGGGGGTGATGTCATGCTTGGAAGCAAGGAGGGGTATCCACACCAGGTAAGCCCACAGCATGCAACACTTTCCTGACTCTAGACCAGAAGCGAGAGCTCTAACGCAGGTTCAGGGGAGCTCCCTTATAAATTCTGGCCTGGGGGTGGGGTTAGTCAGTGCAGTTCCTTGGAGGACTATGAAAATGACTCACCGTGGCCGGGACTCCGGTTTAGACAGGCTGAAGCTCCTTCCTCCTTGTCACGAGTGGCCCGCGCCTCCCGGTAGTGGGGCCCGGTTGAGTGCAGATCAACAGTTGAAGACGTCTTGTAGGAACAGATTAAAGGGGTTTTTAATTTATTCGTGACGCCACCTATGAGTAGTTTCGGTAATCGTTACCGACGCTGCGGAACCTCCGGGGGATGGACAGCAGCAAGATGGAACGCTCCCCACAGGCTGAGCGGTGATCCCCGGAGGCTGGAGCTGCTTAAGATGTTGTGCGGCAGCTGCGGTTACCTTGTAGTGCGGACGGACAGTTCATAAGGAAGCATGGACACAAAGTCTCTGCAACGGGTCTTTACTGTAACCAGCAGGCAGTACATGGTATACAGTTTACGGGTAGTGGACCGGGTGGACTCAGCAGTGATAGTGTCCCTCAGAGATCCGCAAGTGTTCCTCCATTCTAGTTAAGTGTTTCGCCATTGTCGCCCAGGAATACCAGATCGGGTACGGGGAGGCTGCTTCAATGCCCTATCCAAGATGTACGTTGTGGATGTTTTGGGGAGCCTTGGGTCCCTCAGTGGGTACACCGCTGGTTAGACGACTGGAAGTTGGCTGGTGGTGGGGTGCTCCTGTGAAGCTGCTCCTCCACGCTTCTGGTTCGCGTAGCAGAGGTGAACTGCTGCCAGCTTCGGTACCAGTGAACCGGCTGTGAAGTTTTGGGCACGGGAGTCTTTTGGAACCCGTGGTAATGATGCCCGATCCCGGGTGTTAAGGCCTCAGGTGCTGACACCCGACCGGTGACGGCCCGGGGGCTGCACGAGGTGCTGAGCCCCCGCTCCTACTCCAAGTTCAAGTTCTCTGTTCTAGACTCTGATCTAGACTGTTCTGCAGACTAAGTGTCTGTTCTCCCTACACACTTCCCTAGCACTCCGCCCACCAGGACCCTGGATTGGCCCTCTGTTCTAGGTGATGCATGCAGGGTTGGATCTCAAAGTTAACTGGATCACTGCTGTGTCAGAGAATATTGCGGCTGCATTTATGGCTGCAATACCCTCTTGTGACGCACTCGTTGCTGGGCGCCACAAAAACGTCCTGTGGACTGGAGGAGAGTAAGGCTTGTCCCAGGACAGAGACTAGCAAGTGTGAGGGACCCATAGGAGAGGGTCTGAGGAAGGAGAGAAATAGGCCTGGGAGTGGAGCCAGCCGAACAGATCACGCCAGTGCAGAGCGCCAGAGATAGGACACCAGAGGACGGGAGATTCCAAGTCTCCCGGCCACAGCACCTGGAGACACACAGCATCAGAGTTCAGGGCCAGTGCCAGAGCAATGGAGCCCAGGAAGAGCTCAAGCTGCCTGCCATACAGGTGACAGGCTTACCAGTAGAGAGAGAGAGGGTCACAGGTTAGCTACAGGCAGCCAGGACCAGCACGGAGATGCGCAGCTGGGAGGCCTCAGAACTCGTCGGGTGAGGAGATCCCAAACTTGCTTCCAGGCCATCTGGATTCCTAACATCTCCTTCGAACAGTACCTTGGTCTGGACCTGCTACCATCAGTAAAGGTAAAGGAGACTACAAACTGTGTCTGTCAGTTATTCTGCGCCCTCAGTCCTGCACCCCAAACACCCTACCATCGCCATAGACTTTACCGGTTGCCATGGGAAACTGCTCTACCCGTGGGGAGCGATCCACCTTAGCTTGGTCCATCATCCACCTTAGTGCGGGACCATCATCCCCAGAGGTCCCGCACTGCAGCATTGGCCCCAATAGCCGAACACCACAGGTGGTGTCGCGACCACCATTACTGAACTTTAAAATTGATACCCAGGGTCATGGAGCTGGGTCTCGACCACTGTGACCCCCCAGAAGCATCAAAGCCCGGTTCCGAGTAACCCACGGCCCTGGGGCGCATCAATTTTCCTGACGTCACAAAAAGAATGTCGTGCCCATTGGCAACTGGTACTGTGTGCCATTGACTTTATTGAAGTGTGTATTGAAGCTGAAGGGGTGTGCTATCGTAGACGTAACCATAGAAAGGGCGTGAAGAGAAACCCTGCCCCGCGCTCTGACGTCAGTTGGTGGGACTCAGGAGGCCCTGACCTGGAAATCCCTGCACACTCAACTGCGGAGAGGTAGACTGATCAACCAGCAGTGACTGAGAACTAGTCTGCGGTTCACTAGGGGGAAGTAAGATGTCCGATCAGGAGGGAGAGTAACCTGCGGTGGTCCCGGTCGTCGCCCCAGGCACCGCCGCAGCCCCAGCTGCCAACGCAGCCCAAGCTGAAGCCCCAGTCACAGCTGCAGCCATGGCACTGGCGGCAGCACCAGTCATGCCAATCTTAAAGCCTTATATGCCAGGAGCGACATGGTTACCACAGTATTCAGGGGAATCGGATACCCTGAACGACTTCAAGGAGAGATTGAAAAGTTTGTTTGGTGTATATTCCATGACAGAGGAACAGAAAGTGAACATGTTAATAGGGCAGTTCACTGGTGCAGCCCAAAGGGAGGTAAAGTCCTGGCTGGACGCCGACAAAAAGACTGTTAAACGAATCATAGCCATGTTGAAAGAAATCTTTGACACCCGTACTGCAGCTGAGATTAAAATGAGGTTTTATGGGTGCAAACAGGTGCAGGACAGTATATGGGACTAGGCATTAAATCTCCAAGAGGCGCTGGGGGCCATGAAGTAGGTAGACCCCGACAATGCACGAGATGAAAACAAGCTGATGACTGAACAGTTTACTGAGGGGCTTGGTCTCACGCCCAACGAACACAGCTACATATAATGGCCCTGCAAAACCCTGACCTGGACTTTGTGCAATTTAAAGACCAGGCCATACGACTGCTGCGCGAACCAGTTGCCAGCAGCACAGCACCCTCTCATCGACTGGCTCTGACGTACCACCCAGAGGTGGCACCCTCTTCCTTTTCCACTATGGGGGCCAGTGCACAGACTCTAGAAACTGTTACCCCTGAACTGAGCTAGCCAAAGCTGTATGGTCCATGCTGGGGCCCAAATCAACGGAGAAGATACAGTTGGCCTCCAGCCCTGATGACGTCCCGTGGATGCGCAAGAAGAGGTACCCATCAACCAGAGGACGAGCCAGCGATTGCTATGATGCTACAGGACAGCCCATCTGCTGCCACTGCAACGAGGTGGGTAACATCGCAAGGTTTTGTACTTTAAACGCGCAACTCCTGGGGCAGCGGGCCACCACCCAGGAATGAGACCGCCTGGCCCACAGAACTGGCGCAACAGGTATTTGGGACGACAGCCGGTCCTACCTGTCGTACTGGATGAGACAAGAAGGGAGGGAGAGGGGAGCGCACATAGAGCGGTCACCAGGGTACAACAGAGGGGAGTTTACAGGTACCACTCCTTCTTTCTGTTGTGAACCCACAACTGGTAAAGATTGCCTGGTCGCTGCAGATCCCGTAGGAGATAAGTTCAGGAGTTAGTTTGCAAATCTGGGAATTATAGATCGCGCTGACCAGAAGGACGATGACAAACTTTATTTGACACACGACACACACAGGGTTTGCCAACAGGCAAACCCTGTGTGTGTCGTGTGTCAAATAAAGTTCGTCATCGTCCTTCTGGTCAGCGCGGTCTATAATTCCCGGATTTGCAAACTAACTCCTGTCGTACTGGATGGCATCCCTATGAAAGCTTTACTGGACACCCATTCACAGGTGACAACGATGCCATACATTCTTTATAAACGGTACTGGATCGACTGACATCATGCATCGCCCAAATGATAGTTTTACTATACATGCTAGCAATGGCCAACCTGTACCGCAAATCGTGTTCAAAGAGGTGACCATTAAGGTGGAGCATGAAGAACTAACCGCCCAGGCTTTGATAATTGTAGATGTTGATAGACGAGAATGCAGCCCAATGATTACTCTAGGCACTAATGTAATTGAGAATTGTCTAGGAGAAATTGTTTTATTACAACAGGTTGTCGAAACTGCCAACATCGGGCAGCAGAGTCCTGCAGAAAGAGATAAAGGCCCTAATGCAAAGGCAGCAGGTGGAGCGGTCTGGTAGAGAAGTCAGCAGTGTAGGAGTAAGTGACTCAGTCCCCATTGCGATACCCTTGAAAAGTGAAATGATAATCTGGTGTAGGGCAGCAATAGGACTTCGGGGTAAAGATTACCAGGCCCTAGTAGAGCCAAAGTACTCAGACAGTAGGCCCACTGTTCTAACAGCCAGAGGGGTATTTTGCAAGGTATCTTGTACTGTGGGGAGGAAGAGGTCAAACTGCCTCGGTATGCTACCATTGCTAAGCTATACAGTGTCAATAACAATGCCATCAAGGCAGTTCAACCTTTGAATCCATTCAACCAGGCGGAGGACAACAGCTCAGAGGGGCAGCTGGAGGACTGGTGTCAGAAGCTACACATAGGCACCGACTCCACCCCTTTGCATCAAAAGCATAGAGTTTACCGGGTTGTTCAAGAATATGAACGGGTCTTTAGTAAACATCCTTTAGATTTTAGGCAGGTAAAAGGGGTACAACATCACGTCCTCATTGGAGACCATCCGCTCATTAAAGAGCGGTACCGGCCTGTACCGCCAGCTCACTATCAATGTGCCAAAGAGATGTTACGGGAAATGAAGGAGGCTTGGGAGATCAGAGATCGTTGTAGCCCCTAGGCAGCTCCACTAGTCCTGGTAAAGAAGAAAGATGGTACAATGAGAATGTGTGTTGACTACAGGCAGATAAATCGCATTACACATAAAGATGCTTAACCGTTACTCAGAAATGAAGAGTCCTTAGCTGAATTGAGAACTGCTAACTATTTTTCCACCTTAGATCTCACCAGTGCATGACAGGTTCCTGTGGCAGAGGCAGATAGAGGGAAGACTGCGTTCACGACATCGATGGGCCTCTGCGAGTTTAACTGCATGCCGTTTGGACTCTGCAATGCACCGGGAACATTCCAGAGGTTGATGGAATGTTGCCTGGGTCATAGAAACTTTGATACCATGTTACTGTACCTAGATGACATCATTGTCTACTCAAAGACGTACGAAGACCATCTGAAACACCTGGCTTAAGTGTTTAAGGCATTATCCAAGTTTGGCATGAAAGTGAAGCCATCCAAGTGCCATTTACTGAAGCCCAAGGTACAGTACCTAGGACACGTGGTCAGCGCTGAAGGTGTGGCACCAGACCCTGACAAAGTCACCATAATCAGGGACTGCCCGAGTCCCACTATCATCCAAGAAGTACGACAGTTCCTGGGGCTGGTAGGCTACTACCGGAGGTTTATTAAGGGCTTCATGAAGATTGCAGCGCCTCTGCAGGACCTCATTGGCCAGTCCAAGAAGGCCAAGAATCTGAGTCCACTGTTCAAATGGGACAGCAGAGTAGAAGACTCCTTTAAACAGTTGAAGTGGGCCCTGATGAGGGACGAGATCCTGGCCTACCCTGACTATGGCCAACCATTTGTGCTTTATACAGATGAGAGCAATGTGGGATTGGGAGCCGTGCTATCCCAGGTGCAGAGAAGCAAAGAGCGAGTGATTGCCTATGCCAGCAGGAAGCTCCCGTCCTACAGAAAGGAACTCCGACAACTATAGCTCATTCAAGCTAGAGTTCCTTGCCTTATTCTGGGCTGTAACTGAACGCTTTAAACTCTACCTGGCTTCAGCAAAGTTTGCCATCTAAATGGAAAATAATCCGTTGACCCATCTAGAAACTACAAAGTTGGGTGCACTGGAACAGAGATGGATGGCCTGATTGTCCAATTTCAACTTTACTATCAAGTACTGGGCTGGGCATATCGCCAAGGCTGATTCGCTGTCCAGGATGCCCCACTTGCAGATGCGGGAGAAGACCCGGAGGAGCTGGATGAGATGCAACTACTGACTTAACCGCAGCAGTGACCCAGTATTCCCATGAGGTGAGAAAAAAGCGGCCTGTCATGCAAGAAACCACGCTCAATCCGTTACCCCATTACAGTTGGGCAGAGACGCAAGATAGCGACCCAGCCATCAGCCTAGTCAGAGTTGCTGAAGCAACCCGACTCACGCCTTGGTCCAGGTCCCCGCCAGAGGCGCAAGAGCTGTGGAAAGAGAAGAGCAAGTTATTCATCTATGCGGGTAAGCTGTGCAGGCAGCATATCAATGCACGAACCCATGAATTGGTGTGGCAGATAGTGGTCCCGAGGAGAGATGTCCAGATGGTCCTGGAGGCATATCATGATGGGGCAGGACACTTCGTGTGGAAGAATCTGGAGGTGCTGATATGTTAAAGATTCTACTGGGTTGTCATGAAGAAAGCCATCGAGACATGGTGCAGAGACTGTGGCCCGTGAAATCTACAAAGGAATGATCATGACAGTCAGAGGGCTCTTCTACAGCCTATTGTCACCAAGCAGCCACTCAAACTGATAGCCTTGGACCATGTGAAGCTGATCCTTTGCCGGTCAGGCTACGTCTACGCCCTCACCATTGTAGATCACTATTCCCGTTTCTTGGTAGTGGAGCCGGTAAAAGAGCTGACAGCGAGGACAGTGGCTAGAGCCTTCCAAACCCATTTCTGCAGACCTTACAGATCAAGGTCCAGCGTTCGAGGCAGAGGTGTTCCAGGAGATTTGCAACTTGTACAGCTGCAAAAAAATAAGGACAACACCGTCCCATCCACAGACCAATGGCATGTGCGAGAAGATAAACCAGGTAGTGATAGACCTATTAAAAACATTGCACTGGAAGATAGAAATATGTGGCCAGAAAAATTGCCCGATTTAGTGAACTTATATAATCATATCCTGTGAACCTCACCAACTGTACTTTTGCCTATCTGATGAGGGCAAGACCTTGCAAGTTGCCCATTGTTCTAGACCAGTCATGGGCAACCTTTTGAGCTTGGTGTGTCAAAATTCGCCAAAAAAACGAGCATAACTCGGGAGGTGTGTCACCTTGAGAAAAAAAACCTAATTTTACGATATTTATAGTTTAAATAACAAATATGTATAATTCTTTAACTTACCTGCTTAGTGACTTCTTTGTTAATCTGTCAGTTGGTTTCTTTTGTTGGTCTTGCTGTTATTTAACTTGTGTGGGGTGTCATGAACTAAGATAAGTGAGGGGGAGGGGGAATTCTTCCAGTGATGGCGAACCTGTGGCAGTCCAGCAACAGCTGGACTGCCACACTGCCACAGGTTCGCCATCACTGATTTAGTGACTTTTTTGTTGCTGAATTTCATTGGCTAAATCTTCAATTGAAGGTTGGTATTTTGTACACTTCAAGGCCAAGCAAGCGCTACTAAGGTTATCTGTCAAAATGTCTATTTATATTCCACGTTCTGCTTACTACCGTTTCACTACATAGAACGCAAAATGATCTGCCATTTTTTTCTATAATGCCATACATCTCTGTCCAAAGTCTCTTGAAAGGGTCGGCTACTGCTACTACTACCACTTCCTTTACTTAACCTTGGTTTTTTTGGCTTCTCCATCAGAGGGGCAGTGACAGAAGATTTATAGATAGCCCTGCAGGCAATTAGGGGTTAACTGTCTTTTAGGAAAGGGCAGAGTTAATAAGCAGAAATAGGGATTAATAGGGTGAAATGGAGTCTGTACTATGCTGCAAGATGGTGTTCCTTATGTAAATCAATGGCGGGAAACGGCACCCATAGCACAGGCCTCTTCCAGCCTCCCCCTCACTTATCTCAGTAATGTCCAATCACACATTCATGACACCCCAGATTCTGCCCAGAACCTTTCACTGGAGGATGGTTGCTGTGTAATCACTGGACTCCCGTCCAGACAGCGATCACAGGACCTCAGATATGCGTCCCCGCAGCGTTCCGCTGCTCCCTGCTGCGCCAGCCAGAAGTTCCGCTTACCGGAAGTCCCAGGACTAGACGCTCTGTGCCGGAGCTCTGCTGTTCTGGCTACAGACCTCCAGCACATTTTTTTTTCCTCAGCTGTACGTTAGTGATGGGCGAGTCCTAACTCGGAATCGCTTGACTCTAGTCTAGCGAGTCCGAGCCCGGGACTCGCTACTCGTTGCTAGTCTAGCGAGTCCAATGTTAATGAATGGGGAAGCGAGTAATAGCGAGTAATGTGTGACTTACAAATCGCAGATGTCTCGGAAAGCGCTCACATTGCCGTTTTGGAAACCCGACTCGCAACAGTTTTTTGGCTGTGTCTGTGTCTGTGGTTTTTATCCAAATAGCGAGTCTAGTTTCTCCGGCGGCCGCGTGTCACTGAAAATGGCTACGCGTGTCAGTGCTGACACGCGTGTCATAGGTTCGCCATCACTGTTCTAGACATTGCCATCCTAACACCTGAGCCAAATCCACCAGAAGCAGATTGGGATACAGAATGTCAAAAGTGGCACCGTCAAGTGCAAGAGTGCGTCAAGAGAAACCAGTCTCAAGCAAGAGAAGGCCTACAACAAACACACACCTGCAGTTCCCTTAAAACCAGGAGAACAAGTCCTCAAGCGGAAGAGACGAACCAATAAACTGGATGACCAGTGGGAGGCAGAGCCATATACTGTATTGCCTTCAAATTTTGACAACATCAAAGTATGCTGAATTAGCAAAGATGGAGGAGAGACCTCAATGGCAGTTTCCAGAGATCACCTAAAGAAATGCCCTGAACAACTAAGGTACAGCGAAGAATTCCAAGATCTACCTTCACCTGTAGAGCAAAAAGAACAAAAAGATACATATAGTTTTAGGAGACTTTCCCAAAATGTGAACTCAAATAAATGGGGCAATAGTAATTCCTATGTTGACCTTTCCCCAAATTGTCATACCTGAACTGAGACTCCAGATCCACATGGAGAATCACCAGCTGCAGTAGAACAAGAGAGTCAACCGCCTGCTAGGGGTGAATCTGTCAGTTCCATGGTGAATCTAAGACAACACTCTGCTATACACATGCTACGCAGGTCTACACAAAGAGTAGTGGATAGCGCACCCACAACACCAGCAGTAGAGACTAGAAATCAAAACAGACCATCAGAAATACCTGCACTGCGTAGATCTACATGTAGTAACATAGGTCAGATCCCAGCCCTTTACAGGGAATGTTAGCAAGTTAAGTAAGTAGTTAAACAAGTTAAAAAATTTAAATATATTTTGTTTTTATGAAACTATATAAATATAAATAAGTAACCACCAAGGAGTACTGTGCCTACAGGATTTACTGCATGAACTTTTGAGCCTTCTTGAGCATTTAATTTAAATACGGACCAATAAACCATAGGACTGGTTGTGGTAAAGACAATCTTGTATATAGTTCATAATCAGCCAACGATAGAAGGACTAAGCACCGGTGACTATTTTTCGAAATTTTTATTGTTTTTTGTCATTTTTGATTTTTTTAAGACTCTGTACACATTTTCAATTGTTATTTACTAATGTTTTTCAAAAATGTTTCCTCAGTCCTGGAGTACTGAAATTAACTACGGGGGGAATATGGCACTCCAGAGTCCGGTTGCAACAATGGCATTGCATTCCTCGGGAAGTGATGTCATGCTTGGAAGCAAGAAGGGGTATCCACATCAGGTATGCCCACAGCATTCATCACTTTCCTGACTCCAGACCAGAAGCAGGAGCTCTAACCCAGGTTCAGGGGAGCTCCCCTATAAATTTGGCCAGGGGGCGGGGTTAGTCTGTGCAATTCCTAGAAGGACTGTGAAGACGTATTGTGGACTGGAGCAGAGTAAGGCTCATCCAAGGATAGAGACTAGCAAGCGTGAGGGACCCATAGGAGAGGGTCTGAGGAAGGAGAGAAGTAGGCGTGGGGAGTGGAGCCAGCCGAACGGTTCATCCCAGTGCAGAGCGCCAGAGATAGATACCAGAGTCCAAGGCTGTGAGAGGACTTCAGACCCTGCAGCCAAACCCAGAGGACAGGAGATTCCAAGGCTCCTGGCCACAGTACCTGGAGACACATCAGCATCAGAGAGTTCAGGGCCAGTGCCAGAGGAGTGGAGCCTAGGAAGAGCTCAAGCTGCCTGCCATACAGGTGAAAGACTTACCAGCAGAGAGAGAGAGGGTTGCAGTTTAGCTACAGGAAAATAGGACGAAATGTTGGTGATCTGCACTGCTGAAAAGAAAACCATAACCCAGGAAGTCTAGTGCAATGGTGTTTTTTATTCCGACGCATTTAAGAGCAGCTTTTGCTCCTTCCTCTGAGATTGTCAAGAACATATAATTCAGTCGGCATTTTATACATGTAAAGTGCGCCAAAAACAATCTGATGTGTCATCATGACGTGGAAAACAGGGAGGGTACAACATGACGTAATGAAAAAAAAAGAAAAGAAAGGAATTATTGTGGTAGATTGATTCAAACTGGGTTCATGATTCATTAATGGCATATTCCCAAGACAAAAAAGTTTTGATATTATTGCACATAACTTAATTGTTCAAATCAATAAAAAACACATTGAAATACAAAACATTGAAAAAAGACACAGAATGGCATGAACCCCCTCAGCAATAGAAAATGAGTGCAACTACTGCAATAAAGAATATATGTGTTGTGCTTCTAGAGCCGCTCGGTTCACTCAGAAACCTCATATGTAGATAATAGGCTGAAATCATATGGCCACTTTACACGTGGCTACATTTCTAGCTTATCCACAGGTAACTTACTGGCTGCAGTGAAATCATGGAGACATTATTCCATTTGTACACAGCAACAAGATAGAACCATGTCTCCATGATTTCACTGCAGCCAGTAAGTTACCTGTGGATAAGCTAGAAATGTAGCCGCGTGTAAAGTGGCCAATAGTGATACTAGGTTAAAAACATAAGGAGATATAACTGATTCCCCTGTGACCATTAAAAAAAATTCTATATCATGGTAAAAACAGCTGTTCTTAAAGAATGAGAGTAAGATATGAATAAGTGAATAAAAATAGAGGGGTGGGGAGGGGGGAGTGCCATTCCCTAAAGATGACTTAAGTTAGGACCTATGAACGAGGAATAACCATTGAGGAAAAATACGTGCAGAGAACGGATCACAAGCGTATGAATGGAGCGACTGAGAGTTAACCGCGAGTACACTCCCTGATAGAAGTTATGTTGCTTATCCATGTTATGTAAACAAAAGCTTATAACCAGACGTTAAATTCATCCATTGGTTGTATAAATTACTCTTTTGAAAGCTGAAACCCTCCCAAATGTGGTTTTGGTTAAGAAAATAAATTGGCATCAATGCTGAATATTGATCATTTAATGAACACAGAATGGTCAGATTTTGGCAAGACAAAAGCTTTGTCGCCTGGTCATATAATGCACCAAATCCTAGTTTACATCCTCACCTGTGCTCAGTAAATAATTGGTTAATTAGTGGGTGTGTATAAAAAGAGACACAGCACCCCAGACCTTCACTTGAACTGCAACTTGAGCTCTGACAACATGCCAAAAATCCACCCTGCAACTGACTCACCGTAGCCGGGTAGTTCACGTCGCAGGCGTCTGTTTCTCTTGTCACGGAACCGCGCCTGCGGCTGTGAGGCCCGGTGGTCCAGATCAATAGGGGGGGATGGCTGAACAGTAGGGGTTAATCTTGTCTCGCGACGCCACCTGCGGGTGTTCAGTAACGATATCGACGCTGCTAGGCCTCCGGGGGATGTTAGGCAGCAAGATGGAACGCTCCCCACAGGATGAGCGGGAGTCCCCGGAGCCGGGAGCTGCGCAAGATGTTGTGAGGCAGCTGCGGTAGTCAGGGGCGTAACTAGAACTGGCAGGGCCCCATAGCAAACTTTTGAACGGGGCCCCCTCTAAGACACGCCCCCTCCAAGACATGCCCCCCTCCAAGACACGCCCCTTCAAGACACATCCCCTTACAGGCCCCAACAGTATATACAGCAGCCCCAGTGGTATACCGCAGCCTCTCCAGTGGTATATACAGGCCCCAGCAGTATTACAGCAGCCCCAGTGGTATACAGCAGCCTCCTCAGTGGTATATACAGGCCCCAGCAGTATTACAGCAGCCTCCGCAGTGGTGGTATATACAGGCCCCAGTGGTGGTATACAGGGCCCCTGGTGGTGGTATACAGGGCCCCTGGTGGTGGTATATACAGGCCCCTGGTGGTGGTATATACAGGCCCCTGGTGGTGGTATACAGAGCCCCTGGTGGTGGTATACAGGCCCCTGGTGGGTATATATAGAGCCCCTGGTGGGTATATACAGGCCCCTGGTGGTAGTATACAGAGCCCCTGGTGGTGGTATACAGGCCCCTGGTGGGTATATACAGGCCCCCCCCTCACAGTGTCCCTGGCAGCAGCACACACACAGGGACAGGGTTAGGGTATATACAGGCCCCCCCCCTCACAGTGTCCCTGGCAGCAGCACACACACAGGGACAGGGTTAGGGTATATACAGGCCCCCCCCCTCACAGTGTCCCTGGCAGCAGCACACACACAGGGACAGGGTTAGGGTATATACAGGCCCCCCCCTCACAGTGTCCCAGCCAGCACCACACACACAGGGACAGGGTATATACAGGCCCGGGGCCCCCCCATGCTGCCGGCTGCTCACTAACACACTTGTGTCATTCAATAAATATTATATTGTTATTAGCGGTGCGGTGCCTCTCACCTCCGGCCTCAGTAGCTCCTGCCTCCTGCTGCTCCTTCCAACCCTGCTTGTTCTCTGGCTGCTCTGTGTGCTAAGTGACCGCCGGTCACTCGGTCACTAAGTTAGGAGGAGGAGTCGGACAAGTGAGGGAACAGGAAGGACTCCGAGCGAGGTCACAGGGCGGCCAGGGGGCGGGGATCTGCAAAAGAACAAACACACAGCGCGTCAGGCAGGAGGCAGCAGCAGGCTACAGCGGCGGCAGCCCCTTGATCTCTCTGTGCGGCGCCTGCGGCCGCTTTGAATAGGCATCCACCTCGCCAGGGGGGACCCGTCAGGCGCGGCCGCCCCCGGCCGGGCCCCCACCCCCACACAATGACCAGACAGAGGTTAGGTATATATCGCAGCCAGGCGCAGCTACCGGCATAGCAGCGGCTGCGCGCTGGGTCCGGGCCCCCCACAAGCGCCGGGCGGCCCGGGCCCCAAAGCGACTGCTACGGCTGCTATGCCGGTAGTTACGCCACTGGCGGTAGTGCCGCTGTTAAGCCCAGGAGTCAGACACAGACACGCCAAAGTCTTTTTAGTACCTTTACTGGTGGTTTTCAGGTACACCAGACCGGGTTCGTGAAGTTAACACTCCTGGAGGTTCACAGCAAGCAGTTACTGTAGGCTTCCTTCTCTCTATACTCCTGGTGCTAAGGTCGGGTGGATGTGGAATCCAGCCGGACCGGCAGTGTGTTCAATAGAACGGATTTCACCTGGTTGTCAGCACTGAGGGCACTGTAAAAGGGTGATGATAATTCTACCTTCTTCCCTGGGCTCTCGTTGGTAGGTGCGACAGGTGAACAGGGGGCTAAACTCCCTGTGAAGTATGCTGGTTCTCTGCAGTGGCTATGTAGCTTCCACAGCTTTGGTTCCAGTAACCGGTTATTAAGGGAGAGAGTTATGGTCACTCTGGTGTCCCTGAGAGGTGCTTCTCCTTTTCCTCTAACCCCAATTGCAAGGGTTTCCTCACTGGTAGCTAGGCTGACTAGGCCTGGTGTGTGTTCTCATAAGCTTGAGATCATGCACAACCTGCAGCTCTTGTAGCGTCTGCACACTCTGGAGTTTCTCCCTCCAAGACTCTATTTATAGGGGAACTGGCTCAAAGTGACCAGTGGAGTTTCCCCTAGAGGCTCAGGGTGAAACCAGGTGTTCTAAGGTGTTGTGGTGTTTTGTTAGTATTTTGTGAGTGATGCTTTGCTGTTAGCTCCAATTGTGCCCTAAGGAGTTCTGTGGTGCCCAACAAGGTTCAGTTCTCCCGGCTAAGCAAAAAGTTATTTTTACAACTTAACACTATACATTTTATAAACGGTTAGTAACAGAGTCTGAAGAAAAATACAAAAATCACTGAAAAGGAAGGGAAAAATATGAAAAAGGTGAAAAACAGTCCATACGGCACTAGTCCATCTGCCGCAGGCTGGAAAAGGTAAAGTTAGTGGTCACACAAGTCCTGTGACAATTGTCCAAAGTTTATGAAAAAGGGATAAAAGGTAAAGTCCACACATATTTTCAACTTTATACATTCCCTACGGGTGTCTCTGCTTGGGAGGCCGGTACTAACCTTCTATACCTTACCAGGCGCTTTCTGTCCCCAACTTGATATTCGTGGGACAGAGCCCAGTTCCTCCACCCTTCTGTACACTACTTTTTACAGGTTTTGAAAACAGGGTACTATTTACAAACACTTACAGGTAATATGGTTCCACTACATTCTTAAACCCATTCTCCAAGTTTGTTTGGGGCATGTCCTAATGTACTACGTGTGGATCTGCGTAGTGTGGATGTTTCCAAAGCTGTTGGTGTAGTGTACGAAGTGGTTCTTGATTCTCTACTTCTGCTGCGTGTAAGGCCATAGTAAGTGCGGAGTCTATCTACTGGACTATCTTGTATAGGTAGTTGAGTAGGAATTTGTTCTCTTACTGTGGGACTAGCAGGTTCACCGATTACAGGAATCTCAGGTTCCATTATAACAGGCTGCAAATCTTGCACTTGAACTTGTTCTTGTTGGACTTGTTGCATTGGCATTGGTTGCTGATTTTCTACAGGCTGGTAGAAATGCATAACTGGTATGATGTATGCAAATCCAAAGCAAGCCCCTCTTCCACTGCAGCAGAGCTCCAACAGGCCTGGTCACCCCAAGTCCCTGTGTCAACTAGAACAGTTTGTAGGATTCTGTCTCATAATGGCCTCCATAGTCAAATCAGTGCCCAGAAGCCAGTACTAAACAAAAGGTAAATAAAAAAACTGTGTGGCATTTGCAACATCACACAGCCTGCTAAACAAATGGACGCTGGAAAAGTGACAGAAGGTGGTTTCGCTGATGAATCTTCAGTAGAATTAAACCAAAGCTGCCGCAAATACTGCAGGAGACCTACTGGAGCCCGTATGAATCCAAAATACACCCAGAAAACAGTTAAATTTGGTGGTGGAAAGATCATGGTCTGAAGTTACATTCAGTATGAGGGTGTCGAAACATTTGCAAAGTGGAAGGCAATATCAATAGCCTAAAATATCAAGAAGTATTAGCTACTTCTTATATTCCAAATCAGAAAAGGGGTCAAATTCTGCAGCAGGATGGTGCTACATCTCATACATCCATCTCTACAACAAAGTTCCTCCAAGCAAAAAAGATCAAGGTGCTCAAGGACTGGCCAGCCCAGTCACCAGACATGAACATCATTGAGCATGTTTGGGGTAGGATGAAAGAGGAAGCTTAGAAGACAAAACCAAACAATCTAGATGATCTCTGGGAGGCATGTAAGGGCCGCTTCACACTGCGGCGTGATCCGGTACGGGGCTGTCTGGGATGCCCCAGACAGCCACAGACTGGATCAGCACACAGGACTGGGGGCTAATATGCCCTAAAGTCCAGTGTGCAGCGCACGCAGCTGCTGCCACTGACAGGTGGCGCACGCGGTCCTGACTTATCAGCAGCGGGAACTGTGTGCGCTGCACACCGGTCCGGAGGGCATATTAGCCCCCAGTCCTGTGTGCTGATCCGGTCCGCGGCTGTCTGGGGCATCCCGGACAGCCCCGGACCGGATCACGCTGCAGTGTGAAGCCGGTCTAAGGCCCCATTCACACACTGCTTTTTTTGCTGCGTATTTTTATGCACAAGCTCAAAAAACGCCAGGAGTGGCACAATAAAAACCGGGAGTGGTACACTCAGAGGAAAGGTCTAATGGTGGGTTTACACATCCCAACTTATCTGTACAACTTCTGACCAACTTGCTGGTTGCAGTGAAATCATGGACACATTATTCATTTGTACACAGCCACAAAATGGAGCAATGTGTTCATGATTTCACTGCAACCAGCAAGTTGGTCAGAAGTTGGACAGATATGGTGGGTTTACACACACCAACTTAATAGAAACAAGTGCTCCACTTATATATTTAATCACCCACTCCTGGGTTGTGAGGAGCTTGTGCTTAAAAATACACAGCAAAAAAAGCAGTGTGTAAGAAATGCATTCTTTGCTATTCCTGATGACTTCATTAATAAATTGTATGAATCATTGTTGAGCCGCATGGATGCAGTCCTTCAAGCTCATGAAAGTCACACAAAATATTAAATATGAGTAATAGCACCACAACTTCATTCACCAATGTTATACAACATATATTTGTATTTTAAGTTAATCATTTCTTTGAATATCACATTACTTTCTGTGGGCGGCAAAACTTTTGTCTTGCCAAAATCTGACCATTCTGTGTTCATTAAATGTTCAATATTCAGCATTGATGCCAATTTATTTTCTTAATCTAAACCAAATTTCGGAGGGTTTCAGCTTTCAAAAGAGAAATTTATACAACCAATGGATGAATTTAACATCAGGTTATAAGCTTTTATTTATATAACATGGATAAGCGACATAACTTCTGTCAGGGACTGTATATGAATGAAGCAGATTCATTGAGAAAATCTCATAGGAGTATGTGCGTGGGAAAGAACATTAATGAAAATGTATTTAGAGAATAGAACATACGTTTATGAATAAAGTGTCCAATGGGCAACAAAGCAAAGCAAAAAATGTGACCATTTAGCATGATCTCGTATGATAGCCAGGAGATTGTGTATGATTGACTTGTTACCATATTGGTCCATAGAACCTGTGTATTAGTGGTGGATGGTGCCGGGTAAGTGCAATTTATTTAAGCTGGATGAAGCTATGATCTATCCAGTGGCGTAACTTGAAGCTCATGGGCCCTGATGCGAAAGCTCCTATGAGTCCCCCAATTATTGCAAATCTTTAATAGCAATAGTCTTTTTTGGGGCCCCCCAGGCACCAGGGCCCGGGTACGATCGCAACCCCTGCACCTGTTGTAGTTATGCCTCTGGATCTATCTATTCAAAAATAACCTGTTTGACTGCACTGTCTCACCATAATAGCATATAATATAAAAAAAAATGACTCAGCTGGTAGTGATATATCAGTCCATGGGATCGATCTCATGTTCTTACTAATGGCCACTTTACACACACCAACTTATCTGTCCAACTTCTGACCAACTTACTGGTTGCAGTGAAATCATGGACACATTGTTACATTTGTACACAGCCACAAAATAGAGCAATGTGTCCAAGATTTCACTGCAACCAGCAAGTTGGTCAGAAGTTGGACAGATAAGTTGGTGTGTGTAAAGTGGCCATTAGGGCTGCTTTACACACACCAACTTCTGTGACCAACTTCTGAACAGATCTCTGGTTGCAGTGAAATCATGGACACATTGTTCCATTTTGTGGCCATGTACAAATGGAGCAATGTGTCCATGATTTCACTGCAACCAGTAAGTTGGTCAGAAGTTGGACAGATAAGTTGGTGTGTGTAAACCCACCATAAAAGTTGTGCTAGCCGCAAAGGTGATGACTTGCAAGGGGTGAAAAGGATGTGTGAAATGAAAATACTCTGAATGTTCAATACATCCTCTGGCAAAAATTATGGAATCCCCGGGCTCGGAGGATGTCCATTCAGTTATTTAATTTTGTAGAAAAAAAGCAGATCACAGACATGGCACAAAACTAAAGTCATTTCACATGGCAACTTTATGGCTTTAAGAAACACTAAAAGAAAACTTGGAAAAAAAAATATGCTAACCAGCAACAGTTACTTTTGTCGACCAAGCAGGAAAAAATTATGGAATCACTCAATTCTGAGGTAAAGAGTATGGAATCATGACAAACAAAACATTACATACATTACTAGTATTTTGTTGCACCACCTCTGGGTTTTATAACAGCTTGCAGTCTCTGAGGCATGGACTTAGGGTGCTTTCACATTAGCGTTCCCCTCCGCAGCGTTCTGCGGAGGGGATCTGCAATGTGAACGCAGCACCGCAAGCCCCTATGCTTAGAATGGGAGCGCAGGGTGCTGCGCTTGACTGCGCGTGACCGTGCGCACCCATTCACTCCTATATGTGATCTGTGCGCAGGCAGATGCCCGCGCACAGATCACCTAGTCTCGTCCGCACAAGAAATGCAACATGTTGCATTTCTTGTGCGGACGAGACTGGGTGATTTGTGCGCGGGCATCTGCCTGCGCACTGATCACATAGGAGTGAATGGGTGCGCACGGTCATGCGCAGTCAAGCGCAGCACCGTGCGCTCCCATTCTAAACATAGGGGCTTGCGGTGCTGCGTTCACATTGCAGATCCCCTCCGCAGAACGCTGCGGAGGGGAACGCTAATGTGAAGGCACCCTTAATGAGTGACAAACAGTACTCATCATCAATCTGGCTCCAACTTTCTCTGATTGCTGTTGCCAGATCAGCTTTGCAGGTTGGAGCCTTGTCATGGACCATTTTCTTCAACTTCCACCAAAGATTTTCAATTGGATTGAGATCTGGACTATTTGCAGGCCATGACTTTGACCTTATGTGTTTCTTTCAAGGAATGTTTTTACCGCTTTTGCTCTATGGCAGGATGCATTATCATCTTGATAAATTATTTCATCTTTCCCAAACATCCTTTCAATTGATGGGATAAGAAAAGTGTCCAAAACATCAATGTAAACTTGGGCATTTCTTGAAAACTAGATGGTGGCCCAATTCTAACGCATCGGGTATTCTAGATTATGTATGCAGTTGACATACTGTGACTGGCAGAACTTGTTCAGTCAACGTGAGTGAACTACATATTATATATATATTATATATATACACTGTATATAGCAGCGCTTTGGTATATGGCGAAACATTACAGCACATGTATAGCAGCGCTATGGTATATGGCAGTACATTATAGTATTTGTATAACAGCCCTATAGTATATGGCGGTACATTACAGCACATGTATAGCAGCGCTATAGTATATGGCGGTACATTACAGCAATGTATAGCAGCACTATGGTATATGGCGGTACATTACAGGACATGTATAGCAGCACTATGGTATATGGCGATACATTACAGCAGAGGTCCCCAACTCCAGGACTCAAGGCCCACCAACAGTGTAGGTTTTCAGGATTTCCTTAGTGTTGCACAGATGCTAATGTGATCATCTGCACAGGTAATGATTCCAACCCCTGTGCAATACTAAGGAGATCCTGAAAACCTGCACTGTTGGTGGGCCTTGAGGCCTGGAGTTGGGGACCTCTGCATTACAGCACATGTATAGCAGCACTATGGTATTTGGCGGTACATTACAGTACATGTACAGGTGCACTATAGTATATGGCGGCACATTACAGTACATGTACAGCAGCGCTATACTATATGGCAGTACATTACAATACATGTATAGCAGCACTATGGTGTATAGCCGTACATTACAGCACATGTATAGCAGCACTATGGTATATGGCGATACTCTGCTCCCCGCAGCCCCCCCCCCCTGCTCCTCCTGGCCCCCACTCCTCCACAGTAAAAGTAAAAATAAAAAAATCCTCAGTGAGGATACTCACCTGTCCGCTGTCTCGCTCCACCTCCGTCTTCTAGGTTCTACTGGCCTTTAGGACCTGTCGTTGCCTGGGAAACCGATCAGCTGATCGGTCACACGACTGCTAACTGCCGGGCGGCAGGATTGAGCAGGAGGGCAGGATGGTGACAGGGGGGCAGGATGGTGATGGGGGGAGGCAGGATGGAGCGAGCGGGGCAGGATGGAGGGAGCGGGGAAGGATAGAGCTGGGGTGGATGCGGGGGGGGGGGGGGGCCGGATGGAGCTGGGGGGGACAGGATCCCCCTCGCCCCCCTCTGTTCTCACCTGTCTTCTCCAGCTGCAGAGTCACACTGTGTACAGCGGTCATGTGACAGGGCGGGCTGTATGATGTCACATCAGTCCGCCCTGTCACATGACCACTGTAAAGAGGGAGAAGACAGGTGAGAACAGCGGGAGGTGAGGGGGAGGTGAGGTGGGGGCGGCGGGTACCTGTTCCGGGGGTCCCCGTGGCCGTACGCATCTAGTCTGGCGATAGCGATGCCTGTGCGTCGCTGTCGCCAGGTTACAGCTACTATATAATCTTATCATTTTGAATGCGCACGGCTTTTTGCATACGCGGCGCTCATTGGTTGCCGCGGCTAGTGGCAGCCAATGAGCGCTGGTGCGCGATTTCGGCGTCAGACAGACACGATTAGGAGATTATATAGTAGATGTAATGACAGCCATCTCCCCAGTACCTTTACCTGAAATGCAGACCCATATCATCAATGACTGTTGAAATTTGCATGTTCTCTTCAGGAAGTCAACCTTCTAAATCTTATTGGAATGACTTCAAACAAAGGTTCCAGCATCATCACCTTGCAGATTCGCAATTCATCACTGAATAGGACTTTCATCCAGTCATCCACAGTCCACAATTGCTTTTCCTTAGCCCATTGTAACCTTGTTTTTTCTGTTTAGATGTTAATGATAACTTTGTTTAGCTTTCCTGTATGTAAATCCCATTTCCTTTAGGCGGTTTCTTACAGTTCTGTGACAATGACTCCAGTTTCCTCCCATTCGTTCCTCATTTGTTTTGTTGTGCATTTCCTATTTTGGAGATATATTGCTTTAAGTTTCCGGTCTTGATGCTTTGATGTCTTCCTTGGTCTACCAGTATATTTCCCTTTAACAACCTTCCCATGTTGTTTGTATTTGGTCCAGATTTTAGACACAGCTGACTGAAAACAACCAACATCTTTTGCAACATTGCGTGATGATTTAACCTCTTTTAAGAGTTTGATAATCCTCTCCTTTGTTTCAATTGACATCTCTGGTGTTGGAGTCATGATTCATGTCAGTCCACTTGGTGCAACAGCTCTCCAAGGTGTGATCACTCCTATTTAGATGCAGACTAATGAGCAGATCTTATTTGATGCAGGTGTCAGTTTAGGGAATGAAAATTTACAGGGTGTTTCTGTAATTTATTCCTCAGAATTGAGTGATTTCATAATTTTTTCCCCTGCTTGGTCTACAAAAGTAACAGTTACTGGATAGCACTTTTTTTTTTTCAAGATTTCTTTCAGTGTTCCTTCAAAGCCATGAAGTTGTCATTTGAAATGACTTTAGCTTTGTGCCATGTCTGTGATCTGTTTTTCTTCTACAACATTAAACAACTGAATGAATATCCTCTGAGCCAGGTGATTCCATAATTTTTGCCAGGGATTGTATATTGATATGTGACATGCTTGATGCACCAAGACAAGAAAAAGAAAAAAAAGGAGAAGGAAGAAAAACAAGGGTGAGGGAAATCCTTGGCAGTGTTATTATTATATAGTGGAATAAATGGTGGAAGAAATAAAAGTATGCATTACTATACTGCTGTGCAAAATAATTGGGACAAAGCATTTTTTTTAAAGTAAAATCGTAAGTTGGGGTTACCAGTCAGTGATTCAAAGTGATTCAAACCATTTTAACTGCTTTGAACAGGTGTGAGTGTACAACCTTGAGTAACAAAATGTGGTTTGACTGGTTTTAGTCAGAAAATAACTGCTAGCTGCCCCCTCAGCTTCAGTTGCGAGCTTGTTTCTGTGAGGAGTAGTTTAGTGTACTTTTTCTCTGTGTGATTCGTGCCTGTAAAAATGGATGTTACTGCACGGAAGAGGTCTAGAATTATTACTCTTAATGAACATAAAAGTCTGATTGTAAGAAAATTCGCTTTCACTGTTGGTATTGGAAAATCTACTGTTTCAAGAATAATTCGCACACACAATGAAACTGGATCGTTTTCTCCAAAACTAAAAAGGGAAATGCGGGGTCTTGCAATCATGCCAACTGCATAAGTGCCGACTGTACAAGTGCAGTTACACCGGGCAAGAATCTAATGGTCATCTCTTCTCTCTTCATACAGGTATATGATTCTGTGACTTCCATTTACTTCACTCAACCTTCCTGCTGTCACATCGCCATTGGACTCGGTGGCCGGTGTTCCTACCTCGGCCGCTGGGAGGAGCCGGATTCCTTCGGCTGGTGGCGCCGGTGATAGGAGGGCCTTGTCCTCATATGGAACTGCTCCCGCGACGTTTGCCTCTGTCGCTGAGCGCCGCTGTGTTTCCCCTCTGGGTGGTGTTGGTCGCAGAGGAGCGGGCCCTGCAGAGGTGTCCGTTAGGCGCAGCCTGCGTTCTTCTGTCAGAGGTGGGGTGGGTGGAGCCAGTCGTGCATCTCCATCTGGCCTGGGTCTAGGGGCGGTCCGGATGAGGTCATCAGGCTGTGAGCTCCAGCCTATGGGAGGTAACCGCGCCCTTCAAATACATTGGAGCCTGTCTTGCAGGCCGCCAGATATAGTTTTGGTACTCCCATCCCCCGATCACCATCCACAATGTATCCCCTCCTTTGTACTCTCACTCCAATCCTTCTCCACTTCCTGCTACCCCGCTCATCCCTCCACCCAGCAACAAAGTACTTCTCTCATCCTCCATCCTACCTAACCACCTCACCCACTCCTCTGAACTATTCCTTCACTTTCAATCCTCCATCTCCAATCAGGCGCGCCCACCACGTAAACTCTCTTGCTCTCACCTGCTAACCCTCTCCCTGCTCTTCCTACTCGCTGGCGACATTTCCCCTAATCCCGACCCCCCCCCCCCCCAAATCCCACAGTCACCTACACCCCACCCCCCGTACCATCACAAACTCTCATAACCTCACCATCACCCCCCTCACTACCTGACCAACCTTAGACCCATCTCTCCAGACCCTGCTCCTCTAATCTCCCTGCCAGGCGCACTCTGGAATGCCCGCTCAGTCTGTAATAAACTCCCAGACATCCATGAACTCTTCATTTCTAATAAACTCTCATTCTCATTCCTTGCCATCACAGAGACCTGGCTCACCCCCTCAGACACGGCCTCCCCTGCTGCACTATCCTACGGCAGATTCAATCTTTCCCACACTCCCTGCCCCTCTGACAAACACGGCGGAGGTGTCGGCATACTCCTATCCGACACCTGCTCCTTTGCCCCTATTCCATCACCCCCCTCTGTTACCCTCCCATCTTTCGAAGCCCACTCTGTCCGCATCTTCTCCCCCTGTAACCTCCAGCTAGCAGTCATCTACCATCCCCCTGGATCCATCCCCACCTTCCTTGACCATTTCACCACCTGGCTACTTCATATCCTATCTACTGACATCCCAACCATCATTATGGGCGATTTCAATATCCCTATTGACACTGGCCACCCAACCGCCTCTCAACTTCTTTCCCTGACCTCCTTCTTCGGGCTCTCTCAATGGTCCTCCTCTGCCACCCACAAAGATGGCCACACGCTGGATCTCATCTTTATCCGTCTTTGCTCCCTTCCTAACCTCACAAACTCAACCCTCCCCCTGTTTGACCACAATCTGCTGACCTTTTCTTCCCTCACCTCTCCTACTGCACCACCTCCTCTCCGCAAACTTGATCATCCCCGCAGAAACCTAAAACACATTGATCTACACCCACTCTCAGAATCCCTTCTGCCTCTCGCCAACATAACATCTATACGTGACACGGACACTGCCACCACCCTCTGCAACACCACATTTATCAAGGCCCTTGACCTAGCCCCCCCTCACATACCACGATCCATGCACTAACAGGCAACCCTGGCACACCACCCTCACTAAAGACCTGAGACAGGCATCCAGGGTCGCCGAGAGGCGATGGAAAAATAACACGTTCCACTGAGCACTTTGCGCTGTTCAAACAGTCCCTCATTGCCTTCAAGATTGCACTTGCCACCGACAAACAAACCTTCTTATCCCTAATAACCTTCCTGTCCCACAATCCCAAACATCTTTTCAAAACCTTAAATTCTTTACTCCGCCCGCCTGCTCCCCCTCCCTCTCCCCTTATCTCTGCAGAAGACTTTGCCTCCTTCTTCCAAGAAAAGATTGACAGAATCAGAGACAGCTTTGATCCACTGTCCCCACAGCCTCCCGTCTCACCTATACTGTCCTCTCCTTCCATCAATTGCTTCCCCCCCCCATAACTGAAGACCAGCTCTCCTCCCTCCTGTCAAAATGACACCTCACCACCAGCGCTTACGACCTGCTCCCATCCCACCTCATTCCCAACCTCACCTCCGTTATCATCCCAGCCCTAACTCATCTTTTCAACCTATCACTTACCACTGGCACCTTCCCCTCAGCTTTCAAACATGCCTTGATCACACCCATCCCCAAAAAACCCTCCCTCGACCCCACAACTGTCTCCAAATACTGCCCTATATCTCTCCTCCCTTTTGCCTCTAGACTACTTGAACAGCATGTCCACTCTGAGCTGTCCTCTCACCTCTCCTCCTGCTCCCTCTTTGACCGCCTGCAATCTGGCTTCTGACCCCTCCACTCCACTGAAACAGCCCTGACCAAAGTCACCAACGACCTACTGACTGCCAAAAGCAAGCGCCACTACTCTGTTCTCCTCCTCCTCGACCTGTCCACCGCCTTCGACACTGTTGACCACGGCCTTCCACTTCAGATCCTGGAATCTCTTGGCATCACGGACCTTGCCCTCTCTTGGATCTCCTCATACTTAACGAACCGGACCTTCAGCATCACCCACTCCCACACATCCTCCTCGCCCTATCTGTTGGGGTCCCCCAGGGCACTGTTCTTGGACCGTTACTGTTCTCAATCTACACTCTCGGCCTAGGGCAACTCATTGAGTCTCATGGCCTCCAGTACCACCTCTACGCCGACGACACCCAAATCTACCTATCTGGTCCTGACATCGCCTCCCTTCTATCCAAAATACCACACTGCCTGTCCGCCATCTCATACTTCTTCTCTGCTCGCTTCCTTAAGCTGAACATGGACAAAACCGAGTTCATAGTCTTCCCCCCAAGACGCTCTCCCTCACTACCTGACCTATCCATTGTCGTCAACGACTGCTCTCTCTCCCCAGTCCCCCACGCCAAGTGCCTCGGGGTTATCCTTGACTCTTCCCTCTCCTTCCAGGCCCTCGCCACCTCCTGCCGACTCCAGCTCAAAAACATCTATAGGATCCGCACTTTCCTTGACCACGACACTGCTAAAACCCTTATTCACGCTCTCATCATCTCCTGCCTCGACTACTGCAACCTCCTGCTCACCGGCCTCCCCAATACCTCCCTTGCACCTCTCCAAACTATCCTGAACTCCGCTGCCCGCCTAATCCATCTGTCCCCCACTACTCCCCTGTCTCCCCCCTCTACCAAGCCCTTCACTGGTTCCCTACTTCCCAGAGATCCCGGTTTAAAACATTAACCATGACATACAAAGCCTTTCACAACCTGTCCCCTTCATACATCTCTGCCATGGTCTCCCGATACCTATCCTCACGCAACCTGTGATCCTCCCAAGAGCTCCTCCTCTACTCCCCCCTCATCTCCTCTTCGCACAACCGCATACAGGATTTCTCCCGTGCTTCACCCATACTATGGAACTCACTGCCCCAACACATCAGACATTCTCCTATCCTGGGAACCTTCAAAAGAAGCCTGAAGACCCACCTTTTCCGCCAAGCCTACCACCTGCAATAAGACTTGGTCCACCACACCGCCTCACGACTGGAACTTCCCCCTCTCACTGTATCCCCACCTGCCCCTCGTAGACTGTGAGCCCTTGCGGACAGGATTTCTCCCCTCTTGTATCTGTACGACCAAATTGTCCACATTTATTGTTACTTGTATTGTTTCTATGTTACTTATCCTAGTCTGCCCCTTTTAGCATGTAAAGCGCCATGGAATATAATGACGCAATATAAATAAATAATAATCTACTATACAATCGTCTAAGTACTTCCTGCATCTGTCGCCGAAATCGCGTGCCAGACACAGGCCGCTCATTGGCGCCCGTCGAAGGCGGGCGCCAATGACCGCAGGCTATGCAAATTGGCGCGAGAACTCAAAGTTCGAATTTCACGCCAAATTGCAGCCGGCGACAGTGGCCCGTTAGCGCCGCTGTCGCTGAAGCCTGGGGAGAGCGGCCCATTAGAGCCGCAGTTTGCCGGACTATGCAGGAAACCCGCCACCCCCACCTCGCCTCCCCCATCTCCCGCTGTTCTCACCCGTCTGTACACAGCGCGGGCTGTGTGATGTCACATCAGCCCGCTCTGTGTACAGACGGGTGAGAACAGCGGGAAGCGAGGGGGGTACTGCCCCCCGCCTCCCACCCGCATCCATACTGCTCCCCCTCGGCTCCCGCTGTTCTCACCAGTTACTGCGGTCATGTGACAGGGCGGGCTGATGTGATATCACACAGCCCGCCCTGTCACATGACAACTAGAGAAGACGCCGGGTGAGAACAGCGGGAGGGATCCTGCCCCCCTCGCTCCATCCTGCCCCGCTTGCTCCCTCCTGCCCCAGACCCCCCCCCTCGCTCCATCTGGCCCCGCTTGCTCCCTCCTGCCCCAGACCCCCCCTGGCTCCATCCTGCCCCTCCCCGGCTCCATCCTGCACCCCCCCAGGCTCCATCCTGCCCCCCCCAGGCTCCACCCTGCTCCCCCCCCGGCTCCACCCTGCTCCCCCCCCGGCTCCATCCTGCTTCCCCCCCCGGCTCCATCCTGCCCCGCAGCCACCATCCTGCCCTGCCCGCTCCATCCTGCCCCCCCACCACCATCCTGCCCTGCCCGCTCCATCCTGCCCCCCTGCTCCATCCTGCCCCCCCGCTCCATCCTGCCCCCCCCGCTCCATCCTGCCCCCCATCCCGCTCCATCCTGCCCCCCATCCCGCTCCATCCTGCCCCCCATCCCGCTCCATCCTGCCCCCCATCCCGCTCCTCCGGCTCCATCCTGCCCCCCATCCCGCTCCTCCGGCTCCATCCTGCCCCCCCCCCCCTCCATCCTGCCACCCCTCCACCCCCCGTCACCATCCTGCCCCCCTGGCAGTAAGCGGCCATGTTACCAATCAGCTGATCGGTTTCCCAGGGAATGACGGGTCCTAAAGGCCTGTAGGACCTAGAAGACGAAGGTGGAGCGGGCCGGTGGACACGTGAGTATCCTCACTGAGGATTTTTTTTACTTTTTCTGTGGAGGAGCTGGGGGGAGCAAAGTATCGCCATATACCATAGTGCTGCTATACATGTACTGTAATGTACCACCATATACCATAGCGCTGCTATACATGTACTGTAATGTACCGCCCTATATCTTAGCGCTGCTATACATGTGCTATAATATGCCACCATATACTATAGTGCACCTCTACATATACTGTAATATACTGCCATATACCATAGCGCTGCTATATATATATATATATATTATATATATTTATTAGTAGTTCACTCACGTTGACTTAACAAGTTCTGTCAGTCACAAAATGTCAACTACATACATATTCTAGAATACCCGATGCGATACTAGATGGTGGCCCGATTCTAATAATAAATGTGGAAGAAAAAGGAAAACGACACCAAGAACTGCTAAAACACTTATCAGAAATAGTAAAATCAATGTAAGAAAAACTTGCTTTGTCCCAATTACATTTGCACAGCACTGTATGTCAAGAAGAGAAAAAATGTGATATAATGCAAAGATGCAGTGAGGAATTAACAACAAATAGAATGATGAAAATAAATTAAAAAACACTGTGTAGAAACGCGCATTTGTCAAATAACTGTATATGGTAGTGTGATTAGAGGTGAAAGGATGGGTAATTATTCATCTATCAATTTTTTTGTCATTAGGTTTAGCCTGAATGGAAGAGGCATGCATTGACATCTCTTGACCCGTCCACAAGGAAAAATGGACTGAGACAAAAAAGAACAAGAAATTCTCATTGTATCCAAAAAAATATATAAATATATAAATAAATAACACTCTTTATTTGGATGTTAATACTGTTAAAAGAAATATTTCAAAATTAATTGAATATAAAAAAAATGATATGAATAAATATATAAAAAAAATAATAAAAATTGAAAAAATAAATAAAATATATTAGTGATGGAAACATCATTTAAAAACATCTTTTGCCAGGAAGGGCGAATGAAATGTTGGCAATAGAATAAAATGATGAAGGTAGCTACAATGTTGGAAACTAATTTGGAAACATCTTTTTCTGGGAAGGGTTAATCAATAAGTCAGCAATAGAAATTGCATTCTAGTACCCAGATGATAAATTAATCTTACCAGGTATATTCAAAGTGTGGACCAGGATATTAGAAACCATGGTATTCCAAGATGATAGATGTTAAACTGGCAGGATCCATCAGCACCACAATCAGGGAGGTGAAGATGCGTAAAAATAACCGTATCAACGGGAAACAGAAATGTTCCCCTCATCAAGATAGAAGGAAAAAAAAAACCAGCCAACACCTGTCCAATGGCCACAGGCGCATATCAGACTCAAGGAGACAATCCTCGCAAGTCCTTGTGCTTGTTAGAGGAAACAAAGACAAAAGCAGGATCGAAAAAACGGCAGAGATGGAATGAACATAATATAGCTGCAGAAGGTTGTGATGTCTAGATCAAATGGCTACAGTGTTATTACATCCTCCTATTACTTTACTCACCATATACTCAGTGTTCTACAATCTATACATAGTTATATTCCAATATTATTATTATTATTTATTTATATAGCACCATTAGGTTCCATGGCGCTGTACATGAGACTAAGGGAGACAAGAACAAGTAGACTAAATCAAGGCGATCGGGACGTACAGGTACAGGAGGGGCAGGGACCCTGTCCACAAGGGCTCACAGTCTACGAGGGGCGGGTGGGGATACAGTAGGATGGGGGAATGTCAGGTATGGGGCGGTCGCCTGGGTCTCATGGCAGGTTGTAGGCTTGACGGAATAGCTGAGTCTTCAGGTGACATTTGAAGCTTCTCAGGGTAGAAGAGTGTCTGACGTGTTGGGGCAGGGAGTTCCAGAGTAAGGCAGATGCCCAGGAGAAGTCCTGGATGTGGTTTTGCGAAGAGGTGATGAGAGAGGAGCAGAGGAGGAGTTCTTGGGAGGAGCGGAGGTTGCGTGAGGGTAGGTACCGGGAGACCAGGTCGGAGATGTATGGTGGGGCCAGGTTGTGTATGGCTTTGTACGCCATGGTTAGTGTTTTGAATTGGGATCTCTTGGAGGCGGTGAAGGGCTTGGCAGAGGGGGGAGACAGGGGAGTAGCGGGAGAACAGGTATATTAGTCGGGGAGCGGAATTGAGGATAGACTGGAGAGGTGTGAGGGAGTCAGCCGGGGGGCCATTGAGAAGGAGGTTGCAGTAGTCAAGGCGGGAGATGATAAGAGCATGAATGAGTGTTTTAGCGGTTTCGTGGGTGAAGGAGCGGATCCGTGAGATGTTCTTGAGCTGGAGCCGGAGGGATGTGGTGAGGGCTAGATACATGTTGCTCTTCATTACTATTTTGCTAATTTTATGAGATTTTTCGTCATAATCCACGGCCGCTTCAAAGAGAGTATATATTCATGGTGGCTTCTTTGCCAGAATATCCTAGCAGATATATTAAATATATAAATTGTGTCTTTCTATATGGTGGTGTGTTAACAAGAGCCACTTAATAAATGGTGGATGAAGAGCTCATAACAGAGCAGAAATTGTGAGGAACAATTGCTTTTGAATGATTTTCAGGAAGATGCATGTAGAGAAATTAATTCCAATCATGCATACCGGGATTCACATACCGTACATCTCTAGCTCGGTAAAAACAAAAAAGTATGGGAATAGTTGTTTTTGGTCAATTTCCAAACCAAATGCATGGAGGCAAAAATGGGTTACGGTATAATCATTCTTACTGGAATCCACATATATCTCTAATGCGCAATAAATGATTAAAACCAATTGGTGATGATATGACACAGTTGTGGCCAAAAGTATTGACACCCCTGCAATTCTGTCAGATGATACTCAGTTTCTTCCTGAAAATGATTGCAATCACAAATTCTTTGGTATTATCTTCATTTAATTTGTCTTCAATGAAAAAACACAAAAAGAATTGTCCTAAAGCCAAATTGGATATAATTCCACACCAAACATAAAAAAGGGGGTGGACAAAAGTATTGGCACTGTTAGAAAAATCATGTGATGCTTCTCTAATTTGTGTAATTAACAGCACCTGTAACTTACCTGTGGCACCTAACAGGTGTTGGCAATAACTAAATCACACTTGCAGCCAGTTGACATGGATTAAAGTTGACTCAACCTCTGTCCTGTGTCCTTGTGTGTACCACATTGAGCATGGAGAAAAGAAAGAAGACCAAAGTACTGTCTGAGGATTTGAAAAACCAAATTGTGAGGAAACATGAGCAATCTCAAGGCTACAAGTCCATCTCCAAAGACCTGAATGTTCCTGTGCCTACCGTGTGCAGTGTCATCAAGAAGTTTAAAGCCCATGGCACTGTGGCTAACCTCCCTAGTTGTGGGCAGAAAAGAAAAATTGACGAGAGGTTTCAACGCAAGATTGTGCGGAGTGTGGGTAAAGAACCTCGACTAACATCCAAACAAGTTCAAGCTGCCCTGCAGTCCGAGGGTACAACAGGGTCAACCCGTACTATCCGTCAGCGTCTGAATGAAAAGGGACTGTATGGTAGGATACCCAGGAAGACCCCACTTCTTACCCCGAGACATAAAAAAGCCAGGCTGGAGTTTGCCAAAACTTACCTGAGAAAGCCTAAAACGTTTTGGAAGAATGTTCTCTGGTCAGATGACACAAAAGTAGAGCTTTTTGGGCAAAGGCATCAACATAGAGTTTACAGGAGAAAAAAAAAAAAAAAAAAAGAGGCAATCAAAGAAAAGAACACGGTGCCTATAGTCAAACATGGTGGAGATTCCCTGATGTTTTGGGGTTGCTTTGCTGCCTCTGGCACTGGACTCAATTTTGATTCCGGATTTACGGCTCGGGCATGAAGTATCCACACAGTGTTCAGGGTCCATGTGTCGTCCAGATTCGGGCACATGGGGGAATCGCTGTCTCTTCCGCACTCCTAGGGCTCTTCTCCTTCTCTGCCGGTCAATCTCTCCCTCCCGTGGGAGAGGCTCCAGCCCACAAGAGTCAGCACCACATCGCCTCTACACTCCCGACTACCACTCATCGTAAGCTGGTGTTACTCCTCCGGTCTCCTCTCTCTGACTCTGTACTCTGACTCTTCCCTGTCCCCTTTTATGAACCTGGGTCCTCCCTTAGTGTCCACCCACTGTTCCAGGGCCTAGGGGTACTGTGTGTTTTTCGGGCTCAACTGCACCATCCCAGCATCTGGAGAACAGGGGCACTACACTCCCTAGCGGCAGGAATGCAGTACCTCTGGTGGTGGCTTACCCAGTGGGGCACCACATACTCACCGGGAGTCCAGTGATTGGCATATTGTTTCAGCTGTGATGATGATGATGATTTACAAAAAAAAAACGAGATTTGGTTTAATGGTTGGTATTAAAATAAAGTTGTGGCTGGATCTCCGCCCAACAAAGGAATTCATGTGTGGTGTGTGTTATTGGGCCAAGGGCAGCAGGGGGGGTCACGATGGGTATTGGTTGGTGGTTGGTATCTGCAGTCTCCTGAGGCTCGCTAGTGTGCACTTTACATGTTATAAGAAGGATAATTGAAGCCTGTTTTTGTCCCTTTTTTGTTCTTTGTTTCCGTGGGGAAAAAAAAAAAAAAATGCTCTTTCAGGCATTGTCTATCACTGCCACAGCCATCTGATAGAGAATCACAGCTCTGCCATATTTCTTTATTAACAAGAAACCTTTGGGCATTTGTGGATTGTGCAAGTGAATGTAGAAATTCCATACCGACAAATAACACTAGTTAAGGTATTTTACCCTTGAGTTAACTAATGTGCAGTGTCATACATGTTTTATGAAGCATATTTAATTATATTGTTCTGTTGACAAAAAAACACCACTATAGGCATAATTTTCTCGCTGTTGCTGCTACCAGGTGTGGGATCACTACAACCCTGTCATTTCTTTATATGTCCCTCCATTGACAAAGAACCTTGATGTGCAGGTATTGCTTATGCAATTTTTCATAAAAACACCAAACAATATAGTCCCTGCTTACATGTGCTCATACAATAATTATATATATATATATATATAAAACTATTTTTTTGTCAAATTGCTAGGCACACATTGGAAGCGTGCTTCTCCAGCAATCCTGCTACACTTCTCCTCAGGGTTCCTCCAACTTCTGAATTTCCTGGACTCCAACTCCGACTCCTTCATATATGGCTCAGGGCCGGCTCCAGGCTTTTGTGGGCCCCGGGAAAAACACTCAGTGGGCCCCTTTAAACCCATAACACAATTCATAAATATAATATAAAAGCTGCGGGCTGTGTACAGTTGTGGCCAAAAGTATCGACACCCCTGCAATTCTGTCAGATAATACTCAGTTTCTTCCTGAAAATGATAATAATACCAAAGAATTTGTGATTGCAATCTTCATTTAATTTGTCTTCAATGAAAAAAAACACAAAAATAATTGTCCTAAAGCCAAATTGGATATAATTCCACACCAAACATAAAAAAGGGGGTGGACAAAAGTATTGGCACTGTTAGAAAAATCATGTGATGCTTCTCTAATTTGTGTAATTAACAGCACCTGTAACTTACCTGTGGCACCTAACAGGTGTTGGCAATAACTAAATCACACTTGCAGCCAGTTGACATGGATTAAAGTTGACTCAACCTCTGTCCTGTGTCCTTGTGTGTACCACATGGAGCATGGAGAAAAGAAAAAAGACCAAAAACTGTCTGAGGACTTTAGAAACCAAATTGTGAGGAAGCATGAGCAATCTCAAGGCTACAAGTCCATCACCAAAGACCTGAATGGTCCTGTGTCTACCGTGCGCAGTGTCATTAAGAAGTTTAAAGCCCATGGCACTGTGGCTAACCTCCCTAGATGTGGACAGAAAACAAAAATTGACAAGATATTTCAGCGCAAGATTGTGCGGATTGTGGATAAAGAACTTTGATTAACATCCAAACAAGTTCAACCTGCCCTGCAGTCCGAGGGTACAACAGTGTCAACCCGTACTATCCATCGGCGTCTGAATGAAAAGGGACTTTATGGTAAGAGACCCAGGAAGACCCCACTTCTTACCACGAGACATAAAAAAGCCAGGCTGGAGTTTGCCAAAACTTACCTGAGAAAGCCTAAAACGTTTTGGAAGAATGTTCTCTGGTCAGATGAGACAAAAGTAGAGCTTTTTGGGCAAAGGCATCAACATAGAGTTTACAGGAGAAAAAAAAGGCATTCAAAGAAAAGAACAAGGTCCCTACAGTCAAACATGGCGGAGGTTCCCTGATGCTTTGGGGCTGCTTTGCTGCCTCTGGCACTGGACTACTTGACCATGTGCATGGCATTATGAAGTCTGAAGACTACCAACAAATTTTGCAGCATGATGTAGGGCCCAGTGTGAGAAAGCTGGGTCTCCCTCAGAGGTCATGGGTCTTCCAGCAGGACAATGACCCAAAACACACTTGAGACTTCTAAGCAATGAGTCCAGACCTGAATCCCATAGAACACCTGTGGAGAGATCTAAAAATGTCAGTTTGGAGAAGGCACCCTTCAAATATCAGGGACCTGGAGCAGTTTGCCAAAGAAGAATGGTCTAAAATTCCAGCAGAGCATTGTAAGAAACTCATTGATGGTTACCGGAAGTGGTTGATCGCAGTTATTTTGGCGAAAAGTTATGCAACCAAGTATTAGGCTGAGGGTGCCAATACTTTTGTCTGGCCCATTTTTGGAGTTGTATGTGAAATAATCAATGTTTTGCTTTTTGCTTCATTCTCTTTTGTGTTTTTTCATTGAAGACAAATTAAATGAGGATAATAATACCAAAGAATTTGTGATTGCAATCATTTTCAGGAAGAAACTGAGTATTATCTGACAGAATTGCGGGGGTGTCAACACTTTTGGCCACAACTGTATACGTAATAGAGGCTTCTGGGTGGGCTCTATATATATAGGATTGAGGCTGTGCCAGGCTGCATATATAATAGAGGCTTCTGGGCTGTATAATTATATATATATCTAGAAAAAAGTACTCTGCAGCACTATATGCAGCATATATATATATATAGCTTGTTAGCATTTGTACATCATTGGTAATAGCTGAGTGCTGCAGAGTACTTTTTTCTAGTTATTTGACCCAGCGTCCCTGCTGGCACCAGTTCACATTAGTCTGAGTGCTGTGCAGTTTTTTTTATATATATATAATCCAAAAAAGGAAAAAGCAGCACCAAATAGATATCAAGTGAACCTTTATTGCCAATGGCGTGGCGACGTTTCGGACTGGAGGTCCTTTCTCAAGCCTTGGCTTGAGAAAGGAACTCCGGTCCAAAACGTCGCCACGCCATTGGCAATAAAGGTTCACTTGATATCTATTTGGTGCTGCTTTTTCCTTTTTTGGATTGTTTACATGGACACTTGACCGGTGTTGAAAAAGCGCTGCACAAGTCTGGTAATATCTGGTGCTGTTCCGTTTTTTTTATATATTAAATATGGAGACTGCGGAGCTGTATAAATAGTATAGAGGCTGCTGGGCTGTATATATAATATAGAGGCTGTGAGCTGTGTATATTTGGAGGCTGTGCTGGTCTGTATATACAATCAAGAGGCTCTGAGCGATGTATATTAATTGGAGGCTCTGCTGTATATATTATTTGGAGGCTGTGTTGGGCTGTATATATTATTTGGATGCTGTGGCAATCCAGCAGCAGCCTCCAAAATATACAGCCCAATGCCCAGCACAGCTTCCAAATAATAAATATAGCCAAGCACAGCCTTCATATTATATATACAGCACAGCCTCCAAATACTATATACAGCACAGCAGCAGTCTCCATATTATATATACAGTACAACACAGCCTCCAAATAATAAATACAGGCAGCCTCAAAATAATATATACAGCAAAGCACAGCCTCCATAATTATATATACATCAAAGAACAGTCTCCAAATAATATATACAGCACAGCCTCCATTTCATATGTACATTACACCCTCCAAATAACATATGCAGCACAGGACAGCCTCCAAATTCTATATACAGAACAACCTCCCAAAAAATATATACAGCACAACATATATACACATATATATATATATAATAGCAGCAGCCCCATATAGCCCAGCAGCAGCCTCCATAGCACAGCCTCCATATACCTCAGAGCAGCCTCCATAGCACAGCCTCCATAACCCAGCAATAGCCTCCATATACCCCAGCAGCAGCCTCCATAGCACAGCCTCCATATACCCCAGGAGCAGCCTCGATAGCATAGCCTCCATATACCTCAGCAGCAGCCTCCATAGCACAGCCTCCATAACCCAGCAGCAGCCTCCATATACCCCAGCAGCAGCCTCCATAGCATAGCCTCCATATACCTCAGCAGCAGCCTCCATAGCACAGCCTCCATATCCCAGCAGTAGCCTCCATAGCACAGCCTCCATAACCCAACAGCAGTCTCCACAGTCTCCACAGTCCAGCACAACCTCCAAGCAGCCCAGTGACAGCCTCTATAATCCCCCCATCATGCTGCACAGTTAAAGAAAAAAAAAAAAAAAGGTTTATGCTCACCTTCCCTCCGCTCCCCCGGAGCCCGTGTGCTCCTCAGTTGCTGTCCCTGTGGTCATTGCAGCAGGCTCCCGTCCACGCTCCTCCTCACTGCCAGCACGGATGCAGCAGTGTGATGAGGTCGAAGGGTGATGGACTCATCACTCTGCTGCAGTCGGTTGAGGAGGAAGCGCAGATGAGAGCCAGCACATGCCTAATTTGAATTGCATTCAAATTAGCCATGTACACTGGCAGCGCTGCAGGAGCACTCAGCTGCAAACTGAGTGTCCCTGCCGGGCGCCTCCTTATCAGGGCTGCCTTCCCTGATGGGCCCTTGGCTGTCAGGGCCACTTTACACACACCAACTTATCTGTCCAACTTCTGAACAACTTACTGGTTGCAGTGAAATCATGGACACATTGCTCCATTTTGTGGCTGTGTACAAATGGAACAATGTGTCCATGATTTCACTGCAACCAGTAAGTTGTTCAGAAGTTGGTCACAGAAGTTGGTGTGTGTAAAGTGACCATCAGTGCTGGTTGTCCCTGATGGCCAGTGAGCACCCAGCTGCTCAGGACCCCGGCACTGGCCCGGGTATGCGGGGTGCTGATGCCGGCCCTACTCATGATTAAGTGTTAAATTTATTGTACTACAATGTCAACATCAAGCTTTCATCATTATTATGATACAATAATTAAGATATTTAGATAGGACATAATAATTCATAATAATATTCAGTACATTCTGCATTGAACAACCGTACCCAATGTATTATATAATTTAGGAGTCAGAGTCGGTCCATTTTCTACCAACTCCGCCAAAATGGGCTTCGACGCCACAGCCCTGCTTCTCCCTGTAGAAAGTGCAGAACCTGAATATAAAAGGTAATTGAGAGAACTAAAAGTGATACTAAGGGCGGCACAGTGGCTCAAGTGATTAGCATTGTATCCCTTGCAGCGCTGGGGTCCTGAGGTCCTGGGTTCAATTCCCACCAAGGTCACTAAGGACGACATCTGCAAGGAGTTTGTATGGGTTTCCTCCGGGCACTCTGGTTTCCTCCCACATTGTAAAGACATACTGATAGGATGTTTAGATTGTGAGCTCCAAAGAGAGACAGCATTACTCATGTATGTTAAGTGCTATGGAATCAATAGTGCTATATAAATTAATAAATATTATATTATTACCCTTTATGTAATAATTGATTCATTTAAATCTTCTTATGGTGGGTTTACACACACCAATCATTGTATCCAAGCTCTGAACCAATCTCTGGTTGCAGTGAAATCATGGACAGATTGCTCCATGTTGTACACAGCCACAAAATGGAACTATGTGTCCATGATTTCACTGCAACCAGAGATTGGTTCAGAGATTGGATACAATGATTGGTGTGTGTAAACCCACCATTACTCATTTAGAACACGACCAACAAGTAACACTGAGAACTTCAATCAATAATTTTATCTTCCCATTACAGTAGAGTAGAAATTATTGTACAAGGCAAAAATGAATATATCAATAACACTGTTTACCTTTACATACTGGTTATAGTTCCTGTTGAGTTTTTCCCCTTTCTCGCTATTCTAAGTTCCCAGGCATTAAGCAGAGTAATATCTTATACGGTAATTATTTGTTTCTTATTTCTTTGACATTGCCACACAGGGTCTCTTTTTTTTACTTGAGGCTTTGCCTATTGGATAGAAACTGTCATAGTTAGAGCACAGGTGTATTTTTAAAATCCTTTTGCTGGAAATAATAGCAGTGGCGTGGTCTCAGCAGGGATTGTATGATGTTGGAAGTCCCGCCTTCCTGTGGCTCCCATTGGCTGCACTGTCTCCGGCTCCTGTTTGAAGTATTTTACCCTGGCGCTGGGCCCCCAGCACACTGTTCTGCTACTATAGGTGATACGTCGCTGACGATAAGTGGGTCCCCAGTTTCTCCAGGGACCAGCACTGAGCGGGGCACAGATGATGTTGACAGGAGAGGGAGCCAAGGAAGAGGTGAAGGGGCATGGCCTGGAGATTGTGGCCCACCCCCTCACCTCTCCTCCAGGTGCCCTCTCCTGTCAATCACCACCGGGCTCCTGACATTTGTCAGAGTAGTCAGGCCCTGTCGGCAGCCCTGCCTGCCGCCAATCAATGGCCACTAATTAACTGCAGGTTTCGTGTGACATAACAGCGGTACGTATGTGAGCACAAGGACACATCGCTGGAATGGCACCAACAACAGAGGTGAATACAGGCTGTTTTTTTAGACATGGGGTAATATAGTAGTAATGGATAGCTTACTTTTAAAAAGAACAGCCGGAAATCACCTCCACAACCGCGTGGGCTTACAAATGAACGTTTGTTCCCTCAGTGAACCCCGCCCCACAACTTCTGAACACGCTTTGTAAAAGTATGCCTAATGGACAACCCCTTTAACAACACAACCTACCACAAATCAAGGAAAATTCTTGGTTAATTAATTAAAATAAGAATATAATAAATAATAAAAACAAATAATGCACACACTTACAAAAAAAAACAACAACTTACTTTTGTAAGAATCTGTGGTTGAAGTGCAAAGCTCAATGTCCATAGGTTACCAATAAAAGGGATAGGAATTGGTCCGGGTGGAAGGCTCCGTTTGGCCCATAGTACCTTCAGATATTTGATGGCAATCAGGCAGGTCAGCAGGAATAGAAGCAGTTCAGAGAGGCTCAGCATGGTCACAATATACACAGAACATGCAGGTGACTGATACAGAGACTTTGCTTCTAGGGGTGTGGTGTTTTCATAGTCTGCTACAGCTGTAATACTTTTATGTGTAGTCCATCCCACTTTATCCTGCTATCTTTAGGTGTAACCCTTTCTCTACATCTCACACACTTACTACTTATTCCTATGCTCTTTATTTAAAGGAGTTGACCAAACTTGGAGCTCAACTCTCCAATCTCTCCAATGTGACTGCAGATTTGTGAGCTGAGGGGGCGGTGGAGGGAACCACAAATACTAGTTAATATTGTCGGTTTCAGCCTGGCATATAAAACAGCATAGGAATTGAAGAAAAAGATATGCCAGTAGGGGATACACCAACAATTCTTTCAAAACGCTATTAAACAAATTCATTTTAGTAGACCAAAACACACATATAGATTAAAACAATTAAAAGGCAGATACAACAGCCATAAGTACAAAAAACACCTGTGCAAAAGTGTCTATAATTGCATACACAGCAGTACAAACCATGACAATATAATAAATTAGGTCACAATGTAATATAGTAAATCATACATAGAAAATATGGATTTAATAAGTGAGAACCACTATGGAGTTAGTGTTTATATGGTATATGTTAAACCTTTATTAACATATAAAAGCACAGAGACCATACACCGGGGCCAAACCTGGCATGTATTGAAGGAGTGAGCGGCTTCCTGCAGGAGGACAGGGGTGCGGGGATGCGCTCAGAGCTTCCGGTAATGTTGTGCCACGCAGTTCCATGGGGTGCAGTCGACGGCAGAAAACAGAGATGAAGCGGCTGCTTGTGTCCAGTGTGCGGTGACTGAGGAGTGGAATCGATGATGGTGGTGGTTTGTACCTCTGGAGGTTTCCCCTGAAGTCACAAGGGGCACACGGTCCAGTGGTATCTCGCTGTCTGGCTCACCGAGAGGGGAGCAACGACAGGAAGATTCCGCTATGCTGATCCGAGAACTTCTCCGATTCAGCTTGGTAAAGAGATGGCAATTACCTTATTTGTTGTGCAAGGTGTAGCAGTGTTGGGGGTTTGTAATGGGAGAATTTATCAGGAAGTTTGGTAGGGGCCTGAGGGTGGGGGTGGATGGATTTGGTAAGTCGGTTAGTGGAATTGGTACAAGGTGGACGGTCGAATAGGTGGTTCACAGTACTGGGTGTATTTGTCCAAGGCCGGTTTCACACATCCGTGTTACCACAGACGTGTGGAACATGGCTGTTTGGGGGCGGGGCATAGACCCATGTGTCACGGCCGTGTGACACGATGGGTGCTGTCCGTGTGCTATCCGTGTATCCACGGATAGCGCACGGACAGCCTGTCACCTCATACTCACCTCCCTCCAGCGCTGACAGTTCCTCTCACTCCCGGCCGCTCTAGGGCTCAGTGAAGTGAATATTCATGAGCCCTAATGAGCAGCATCGGAAGCGAGAGGAGCAGACACCGCTGGAGGGAGGGGAGTATGAAATTGTTTATTTTGAAGCTTTTTCCTTTTGTCCGTGGTCCGTGCACACGGATGTCACAGTGTGAACATCCGTGTGCAGGAAATTTGGACGTAAATGCGGTCCGTGGCTCCGCATAAAAATGGACAAGTCGCCGTGTGGACACACGGAGACATGGTCCGTGCGGAATCACGGACGTCTGCATGGGTCCACAGGGGAACATGTGTCCCCGTATGTCCGTGTCTCCGGCCTGTGTCGGCACGTACTGCTTACGTGCCGGAGGTCTCTGGGTTTGGGGTGGCCAGGTGCATACTGGGGGGTGTTAAGTGGTGGTACTAGGAATTGGTCAAGGGTTCCTGTGTTCAAACTGGCTTCCGGTGGAGTCCTCTCTAGTTGGGAGGGGAGTCGTCTATTTAAGTCATTTGAGGTGGCAGCAAATTAAAAGAAAAAATAGGGGTTGTAGAAGTAAAGAATACATCGTGTTTCAAGGATAGCTATTTGGATGGTCTAAAGGGTATTCCGTTGCAATTCCTCCTGGGTCGGTTGGGTTGGTTTCATTAAGGCAGTGGCGTATCTAGGGGGCGCTGGCCGGGCATCTGCCCTGGGCACAGCAAGCAGGGTTACGCCGCAGTGCCTCCTGCTGCAACACATCCCGCAGTGTGAGCCGGCTTTCTTCTCCACCTGCACAGCAGCACACTCTGCTCTGTGCTTACAGGACCTGTGATGATGTGAATGGAGGGGAGGAGTCAGGGATCACATGATCAGCTCCTCAGTGTATGCAGGACTACACCGTGCTGGTCATCATGATGCTGGATAAGGTGAAGTTTGTGTGGGGTCGGGAGGGATTTACAGTGTGGACGTAGCAGAACCAAGTGTGTACTAGGTGTACAGAGCGGAGTCAAGTGTGTGCGAGGTGTACGGAGCGGAGCCGTGTGTACTAGGTGTATGGAGCTGAGCCATGTGTGCGAGGTGTACGGAACGGAGCTGTGTGTGTTTGAGGTGTACAGAGCGGAGCTGAGAGTGTACGAGGTGTACGGAGCGGAGCTGAGTGGTGCTAGGTGTATGGAGCGGAGCGGTGTGTGCAAGGTGTACAGAGCAGAGCCGAGTGTGTACGTGAACGAGGTGTATGGAGCTGAGCCGTGTGTGCGAGGTGTACGGAGCGGAGCTGTGTGTACCAGGTGTATGGAGTGGAGCCACGTGGGTATGAGGTGTACGGAGCAGAGCCACGTGTGTACAATGTGTACAGAGCAGAAACATGTGTACCAGGTGTACGGAGCAGAGACGCATGTGTACTAGGTGTACGGAGTAGAGCCGCGTGTGTACGATGTGTACAGAGCGGAGTCGTGTGTGTACGAGGTGTACGGAGCAGAGCCGCATGTGTATGAGGTGTACAAAACGGAGCCACGTGTGTACGAGGTGTACGAAGCAGAGCCGAGTGTATACGAGGTGTACAGAGCAGAGCTGAGTGTGTAGTAGGTGTATGGAGCAGAGACGCATGTGTACGGAGCGGAGCCATATGCGTACAAGGTGTGTGTACCAATGGTAGCCCCCCGCGGATGCCGCTCCCACTTGTATAGTCCCAGCTGCCTCTGCCGGCAACATTTTTCTCCCGAGTCCCGGCCGCTGCTGTCCGCCCTCTGCAGCTCAGCACGGTGGGCAGGGCTGCCACTAGGAATTTCGGGGCCCCTTACTGCCCTTCTGAGACTCCGCCTCCACCCATGCTCCGCCTCCACTCACACATACATTATATTTATAGTGAAAAATTGGAACAGCACCAAAAATTACCTTGTGGTTGTGGTTCCTTACAATAGAGTAAAAAAAGGAAAAACAGCACAAAAAAATTGAAAAAAGTGTTCTTTTTATTGCCTAATGCGTGGTCATGCATTGGGCAATAACGTCCCCTTTTTTCTATATTTTTGTGCTGTTGTTTTTTTTTTCTATTTTACACTCTATTATATATTACACCCATACACACTTGAGACTCCTGTGGGCTTAATACACAATAGCTGTATACACAATAGAGAATACAAAATAGAAACGGCTGCTAGCTGTATACACAATAGATATGGCTGCAGGCCGTATAGACAATGGAGATGGCTGCTGGCCATATAGACAATGGAGATGGCTGCGGGCTATACACACAATAGAGAATACACAATAGAGACTGCTGCTGCCCGTATACACAATGGAGATGGCTGCGGGACAAATGTACAATGGAGACGGCTGCGGGACAAATGCACAATGGAGATTGTTGAGAGACGTATGCACATTAAATGCTGCTGCGGGTTGTATGCACATTAGTGACTTGTGCGGGATGTATACACATTGGAGACTGTGCACAGCCTGAAAGCTGTCAGCAGGCTCACTTTCTCTCACCTTCTGACTCTAACTAAGTGACTCCGTTGCCACCCCTCCCTACTCCTCACTACAACTGAACCCTCCCTCCAAGCAGTGCACACACACATGCACACCTAGCCAGTTACACACATGCACACCCAGCCAGGCACACACATGCACACTCAGTCAGGCACACACACATGCACACTCAGCCAGGTACACACACATGTACACCCAGCCAGGTGCACACACACATGCACAACTAGCCAGGTACACATGCGAACACCCAGCCAGGCACACATGCGCACACCCAGCCAGGCACACACGCGCACACTCAGCCAGGCACGCACACACATGCACACTCAGCCAGGCACGCACACACATGCACACTTAGCCAGGCACGCACACTCATGCACACTCAGCCAGGCACGCACACTCATGCACACTCAGCCAGGCACGCACACACATGCACACCGAGCCAGACACACACACATACACACCCAGTTCAGGCACACACACATGCACACCCTGCCAGGCACACACACATGCACACCCAGCCAGGCACACACACATGCACACTCAGCCAGGGACATACATTCTAGATATGCATGGAGGACTTACAGGCAGGGATTCAGATTTGTGCCCCCCCCCATTTACCCTGCTTCACCCATCTTGTGGCCCTCGATTCTCCCTGTTTCTCCCCTCTTGTGGCCCCCATTCACCCTGCTTCTCCCCTTGTGGCCCCCATTCACCCTGCTTCTCCCCTTGTGGCCCCCATTCACCCTGCTTCTCCCCTTGTGCCCCCCATTCACCCTGCTTCTCCCCTTGTGGCCCCCATTCTCCCTGCTTCTCCCCTCTTGTGCCCCCATTCTCCCTGTTTCTCCCCTCCTGTGGCCCCCATTCACCCTGCTTCTCCCCTCTTGTGCCCCCCCATTCTGCCTGCTTCTCCCCTTTTGTGGCCCCCGATTCTCCCTCTGTCTCCCCTCTTGTTGTGGCCCCCCATTTACCCTGCTTCTTCCCTCTTGTGGCCCCGTTTATGTGGCCCCTGTTCCCCCGACTCTGGCTCATTGGCGCTTACCTTGCCCTGCTCCTTCTCCCAGAGGGTCTTCATGCAGCCAGCACCTCCGCAGCATCACCGCTTCCTATTCAGGAGGAGCTCAGCTGCTCTGATATCCAAGCTGAGCTCACTCACTGATCCGGGAAGGACCAGCAGTGCACGCAGGGGGATCAATGCAGCAGCGTCCCAGCAGTATTCAATAAATCCTGGGACACTTCCGCCGCTCCCTGCATCTGAAGAGAGCGCTCAGGGGGTGGCGCCCAGCGGTGGAGGCGGCGATTCCTCACAGGAGAGGGGGGCCCGCCGCCCGTCCAACATAAGAGGGGGCGGGGCCCGCTCCAAATGACCACGTCCCCCGCCAGCACGCCCGGGCCCCCTGCCCATGTTTAAATGGCTATGACCCCTCTAAAAACTGACGGGCCCCTTAATCAGTAAGGCCAGTATGGCCTTAACGGCGGCCCTGCTCACCAGGATGCTGCTAATAATGACTGGACTGGGTGGGTTAAGGGGTGGGAATAGCCTGCATACCCCATTGTAAAATGGAAACCGCAATAAGAGGGGGGGTTGTCCTATATATGACTATTTAATTATTCATTTAATATACACATACATATCTATATACATACACATACACACATATAGATATATATAGATATAGATATATATAGATATATATAGATATGTATCTATATATATCTATATCTATATATATATATACGGTATATATATATATATATATATACATACATGCATACATGCGCATACATATACATACATACACATGCACGTACCCAAACATAGATATACATACATATATATATATAAGCATATATATCCGTACACATACATCCATACCCTATCTATTTATGTACGTGTTGTAAGGATTTAGGGGGGGTTTGCTACAAATTTGAAAGTCAACTTAAGTTTATTATATCTGCATGTCACCATTCATAACTATTCCTCTATTTGTTCTCCATTAAACTCCATCATGCTACATAACCCTGTTCTGCCCCTACCCCAACCCCCAATATATTACTACTCACCAACAAGCAACGGGCAGACTGGAAGCTTGATAAATCCTCCGCCAATGAGATACGCGGGTAGAAATACAGATCAGTCCTGAGACACCACGGAAAGCCCTGCAAAGGAATAAATCGCCACAGCAAAGAACAGGAATGCTGGATCCATCCATCCTCTCTGTAGCAACAGCTCCTGAGTTACAATGAAAACTGAAGTCCTTAATGGAAGGCTCCTCTCACTACTGTGTAATAAAGAGGACTTTGAGGACCGGGTGCCACACCCATGCTTTTCATGGGCCATAGATCCAGCTCCTCAGAAGCTAATAGAGGTCTGGGAGTCGATTGGATACTCTAGCTGGATGTGAACATCTGCACTAACATGTCTACCTGCTCCACAAGACATGGCTGGGGCAAGGGTTACTGTTCCAGGGAGCATATTGCCTCCTTCTAGTTACAGAGGTGGCTGATTATTGAGAGGATAGAGGGGGAGGGATGGAGGGCAACTGATTTATGTGTAAAATCACTACCTGCTTACATATGGACAGAGCCGCCACTAGGGGGTTAAAGCCCGTACTGCAGTGAGGGGCCCGGGGCCTGACTGCAGGGGTCGTGGCCATTAGACTGGGGCAGGAGGGGCCCGGCAATGCTGGTGAGGGGCGTGGCTATTGGGAGCAAGGAGGCCCGCCCCCCTTCTCGGCCAGAGGGCCCCGTGAGCTGCGTGATCGCTCCCCCCACTGATGAGTACCTGTGTGCGGGGATCTACTAACTGGCCACTCCCTTCCCGACCAGGAAGTGCACGTCACTGAGCACCTCCTTGTTGAACAGAAAGGCACCTCCTCAGCTGCTCCTCTGGTCTCCTCTTCTGCCTCATCTATCCTGCACAGCATCAATTGGGTAGGCGGAGCCAAGTGGGGGGACGACAAGAGCCTGCAGAAAGCATGAGGAGAGGGGAGTGAAGTGAGCAGCCACAGGAGCACCCCTCCTCCTCCTATAATGTCACCACCAGCTCAGCAGTCGGGAGTAGGGGAGGGGGAGAGAAGATGGCTGACAGGAGCCTCCAGAATGTGTGTACAGACATCATCTGCTGATTCCCACTACAGGCCTCCCTCACTGGGTACACGATGATTATGAAGAAGAGAGTGAGTATATTTGTGTCTGTCGTCTGTGCGCTGTGTGTCTCTGTCGTCTGTGCGCTGTGTGTCTCTGTCGTCTGTGCGCTGTGTGTCTCTGTCGTCTGTGCGCTGTGTGTCTCTGTCGTCTGTGCGCTGTGTGTCTCTGTCGTCTGTGCGCTGTGTGTCTCTGTCGTCTGTGCGCTGTGTGTCTCTGTCGTCTGTGCGCTGTGTGTCTCTGTCGTCTGTGCGCTGTGTGTCTCTGTCGTCTGTGCGCTGTGTGTCTCTGTCGTCTGTGCGCTGTGTGTCTCTGTCGTCTGTGCGCTGTGTGTCTCTGTCGTCTGTGCGCTGTGTGTCTCTGTCGTCTGTGCGCTGTGTGTCTCTGTCGTCTGTGCGCTGTGTGTCTCTGTCGTCTGTGCGCTGTGTGTCTCTGTTGTCTGTGCGCTCTGTGTCTCTGTCGTCTGTGCGCTCTGTGTCTCTGTCGTCTGTGTGCTCTGTGTCTCTGTCGTCTGTGTGCTCTGTGTGCTCTGTGTCTATGTCATCTGTGTGCTCTGTGTCTCTGTCATCTGTGTGCTGTGTCTCTGTCATCTGTGTGCTGTGTGTCTCTGTCATCTGTGTGCTGTGTGTCTCTGTCATCTGTGTGCTGTGTCTCTGTCATCTGTGTGCTGTGTCTCTGTCATCCGTGTGCTGTGTCTCTGTCATCCGTGTGCTGTGTCTCTGTCATCCGTGTGCTGTGTCTCTGTCATCCGTGTGCTGTGTCTCTGTCATCCGTGTGCTGTGTCTCTGTCATCCATGTGCTGTATGTGTGTCTGTCATCCGTGTACTGTATGTGTGTCTGTCATCCGTGTACTGTATGTGTGTCTCTCATCCGAGTGCAGTGTGTGTCTGTCATCCATGTGCTGCATGTGTGTGTCTGTCATCTGTCACGGGGACACAGCACACAGGCAGGAGACAGGTGCAGTGGGGACAGACAGGGCACTGGGGGGAGACAGGAGCAGGAGAGAGACACAGCAGGCAGGTGGGACACAGTGCACAGGTTGGAGACAGGCACAGGGGAGAGACAGCAAACAGGAGGGACAGAGACTGTGCAAAGGGGGTGACAGGTACAGAGAGGAAAGAGACATGCACAGAGAGGGGCATTGCCAAGCTGTGACTCGGCCTCTATTGTCCAGACTTCCAGAAAATGACCGCGGAGGCGGAGCATGTGCAGAACAAGATCCGCGGCCATTTTCTGGAAGCTTGTGGCCCCTGCCTCCAGAGCTCAGCTCACCCCCTCAATGTGTGGGGGCCCGGGAGAGATCATATATCCCTGTGGCTACTGCAGAGCTCAGCTCAAGCCCAGTTTGTGTGCCCCTAGCCCTCTACAGTGCTGTATATGCCCTCAGTTTCTCCTATATGATGTATATATAGCAGTCTCCTATTGAATGTATTTGATTTACAAAACTTATTGTCACAGAGTCGACTGCACTCCAGACCAACACAAACCTGGAAGATCAGATACCACCGAACATCGCAGGACACAGAGAAGCAGCTGCAGCCAGCAAATTAGGTGAGGTAATTAATTAATTAAATGTAGCCGGGTAATTTTTATGGTGATGTGCAGCCCCTGAATGATGGTAGGAATTTCCAAATGTCCGCCACCCCTGTACAGGGTAATAAATAACACCACCAGTATTATTCTGCCTCATGTGGCATTTATTGTTCACATCCCTCCTCAGCTCACATAAAGAGCAATGTATAGAAAGAGATTAATGTGTGACTGGGGAGGACGTGGTGCAGAAAGGGAGTTTTTCCAATAGTGGGCGGTGAAATAATGGAAGGTTCAAGGGGTGGAGGCGGAGCCTGGATGGAGGCGGGACCTGGGTGGAGATTGGTGGAGGCGGAGATTGGGCGGAGTCTCAGGGGGCCCCAAAATTTTGCCTCTTAGGGGGCCCCGAAATTCCTAGTGGCAGCCCTGCATATGGAAGGAATTGAATACCCCAACTGAGGTCTTACAAGCACCTGAACAGCCCTCTGCATAGATACTTCATGTACAGTGGAGCTGCCTCCTCCTGGAGGAAGGGCTGGTAGTCTGTGTGAGACTCACAGTGAGAGTAAGGCTGCCTTCACATTTGCGGACCCCTCCGCAGCGTTCTGCGGAGGGATTCCGCAATGTGAGCGCAGCACGGCAAGCCCCTATCTTTATAATGGGAGCGCACGGTGCTGCGCTTGACTGCGCATGACCGTGCGCACCCATTCACTGCCATATGTGATCTGTGCGCAGGCAGATGCCTCCGCACAAATCACCCAGTTTCATCCGTACCACGAACGCGACATGTTGCATTTCTGGTGCAGACGAGGCTGGGCGATTTGTGCGCAGGCATCCGCCTACGCACAGATCACATATGGCAGTTAATGGGTGCACACGGTCATGCGCAGTCAAGCGCAGCACCGTGTGCTCCCATTATAAAGATAGGTGCTTGCCGTGCTGCGCTCACATTGCGGATCCCCTCCGCAGAATGCTGCGGAGGGGTCCGCAAATGTGAAGGCAGCCTAAGTGCTGCTGCTCACTGATCCAAATCTCCTGTGTGCGGTCAGGGTGGGGTAGGGGGGATAAGGGCAGGCACTATGTGTAAAACTTGAATACTGCAGTGAATCTAGCTGCTGTGTCCTGATCTACATCCCTCTCATGCAGCCAGGGTGAGTGTATAAAAATTTCCTGCAGCAGGAGGTGCACTGTACATGACCTGCTGCTGGCCAGCTGCACTGTGCTAACCAGTCTGACGATGGGCGTGCAGTCACTGCTGGGTTACAATGTGGTGGGTGGCCGTTCCCCACCGCAGAGCGCACGCAGGATCTGCGCCTGCTCTGTTCACTAAAGATCTCCTGGCTCAAATGCTGCAGCAGGCGGGAAGGTTATAAATGATTCCTTCCTGCCATGCTGCTACATTCGTGCCTCGCCAGAGAGGGCGCCAAGGACGCTGAAAGCCCAGCAAACCGGCGGCCCCCTCCCTAACAATCCTCTCCCTTACCGCAGCTCCAGCGGACCCATCTGTTCCAGCAGTGATTCTGCCCTGGGTCACCATGGGAGGAGAGACAAACTGCTCTTTGGGCAAGCAGCAGGGGTAAAGGCAAAATGGCTGTATCCCAGAACATATATAACAGGTGGGGGTGGTTAGGCAAATAGGGGGGGGTGTGACAGACAAACAAATCAGCCACTGTAAGGCGAGGAGGAGGGGGAGAGAGGAATTAACCCCATGAAGGCTGGACAGTCAGGTGGCAGTAGGTAATCCACAGTGCCTCTCATTAGTGTTAGGACCCAGTTAACGGAGATCGCCTCATATGGCAACTGGGTGAATTAACGATTTGGCCACTTCTATAATACCAAGTATCTCTACTTTTTCATTTTTCAATTTGTCTCAATTTAGAAATAAGTCAGTGTCGAGTGCAACCTTTTATATTTGAAATAAAATTGTGTTTAGTTAGCACCTTCATTGACAGGACTGAGTGCAGCATAATATTGTATATATATGACATGGGTTCAACACCCGTATGCTAGCACCTTCCCTTACTCTAGTTGTGAGATATAAGCTATTGCCCTCTGGTATCAGTCTCTAGCACGCCTAAGAGGTTAACCTCTTTTCCCAAGGCACCGATTATATATTCAAAGCACCTGTCTTTAGCTATAAAACTGCAAATCCATTATTCTCTGGTATCAGCCGATGTAGAAAAGCCCAGAAAGACACTAGGCAGTTACATTAGTGTTAGGACCCAGTTAACAGAGATCGCCTCATCGTGGCAACTGGGTGAATTATCGATTTGGCCATTTCTATAATACCAAGTATCTCTACTTTTTCATTTTTCAATTTGTCTCAATTGGAAATAAGTCAGTGTCGAGTGCAACTATTTATATTTGAAGTGTAATAAATGTGTCTGACCGCACAGGGATTATCTCGGCATAGGAACATTATTTTTAAACACATCTAATTATGGAAATTATTATTCCAAATCTATTGATTAAAATTAACTTTAAAATTAACTTTGTCCATGGGGAAAACCACTTCTATAATGGGGATAAAAGTGCCACATTCTCGCGATGGAGCGGTTTCCACTGGTCAGTTTCCACCAATAAATAAGTGATCATCTATCGAACCTGTGGATCACTGATAACTTGATTTCACAAAAGAATCTCTTTAATGTACACTACAGTAATTGTACATCGCAGTTTTGGTGAGCGCACAGCAGGGCCGGACTGGGACCAGAAAGCAGCCCTGGAAAACAAACCCCACCAGCCCACACACTATATCACCCATTAGCCCCGATCAAAGTTTGCTTTTAAAGAGAACCTGTCACTTCCATTAAGCCCCCCAGGCTATCACTACCTGCCCCTGCATCTTCCTATTACTTCTCTAACTATCCTTTCTGTGCTAAATGTGCCCTGTGTCTGCGTAATAAAAGCTTTTTATCACTCAAACGCATCATTTCCGGCACTCCCCAGGCTGGACTTCAGGCTGCACAGTACGCATGCTCTACGAAGCACATTACGTCAGCTCATCTGTGATGATATCTGTGATGAGCTAACATAATATGCTCCACAGAGCATGCGCAATGCGCAGCTCTGTGGATGAGTACTGGAAATTACAACACTCGGCGTCATACCCACCATTCTGCAGAGCGGAGCTAGCCAGGCTGGGGGCCGGGGGTGCACATTTGGATGTCAACATCACGCCCATCGGAGCATGATAGACTATACAGGAGGCTCCCATGGGACACAGAGAGAACGCCCAGGGGGTCTAGCAATGGTAGCCCCCTGTTCATTATCATACTAATGAGTGAGTGATAAAAAGCTTTTATTGAACAGTCACAGGGCACATTTAGCACGGAAAGGGATAGTTACAGTAGTAATAGGAAGGTGCAGGGACAGGTAGTGATAGTCTGGGGGCTTTATGGAGCGGACAGATTCCCTTTAAGTTGCCGTGGCCTCATCACTTTCCTAAAGGAGTTATTTGAAGAGCCACATGTGAATGGTGCAGCAGAGTGTACAATCTACCACATCTCCATTCACATGGTGATCCACAAAGCCACATTTCTCAGGATTGTGGAGTCCCAGCAGTCAGATACACAGTGAAGGGAAAGTCATCACCTGTACAGAAAGGAAGTGATGACTCCATATTAGGGATAATCAAATTAAGCAACATTTAAATGCTGAAAATCAAAGTTCAAAACCACCTCTCTGACAACAGGACAGGAGAAGTGGTACTGTGCAGTGTATATATACTGAAAAATACAAATACTGAGGATTACACCCAGTATACAGGACAGGAGAAGTGGTACTGTACAGTGTATATATATACAGAATAATACAGATACTGAGGATTACACCCAGTATACAGCACAGGAGAAGTGGTACTGTGCAGTGTATATATACAGAATAATACAGATACTGAGGATTACACCCAGTATACAGCACCGGAGAAGTGGTACTGTGCAGTGTATATATACAGAATAATACAGATACTGAGGATTACACCCAGTATACAGGACAGGAGAAGTGGTACTGTGCAGTGTATATATACAGAATAATACAGATACTGAGGATTACACCCAGTATACAGGACAGGAGAAGTGGTACTGTGCAGTGTATATATACAGAATAATACAGATGCCGAGGATTACACCCAGTATACAGGACAGGAGAAGTGGTACTGGGCAGTGTATATATACAGAATAATACAGATACTGAGGATTACACCCAGTATACAGGACAGGAGAAGTGGTACTGTGCAGTGTATATATACAGAATAATACAGATACTGAGGATTACACCCAGTATACAGGCAGGAGAAGTGGTACTGTGCAGTGTATATATACAGAATAATACAGGTACTGAGGATTACACCCAGTATACAGGACAGGAGAAGTGGTACTGTGCAGTGTATATATACAGATACTGAGGATTACACCCAGTATACAGGACAGGAGAAGTGGTACTGTGCAGTGTATATGTACAGAATAATACAGACACTGAGGATTACACCCAGTATACAGGACAGGAGAAGTGGTACTATGCAGTGTATATATACAGAATAATACAGATACTGGAGGATTACAACCCAGTATACAGACAGGAGAAGTGGTACTGTGCAGTGTATATATACAGAATAATACAGATACTGAGGATTACACCCAGTATACAGGACAGGAGAAGTGGTACTGTGCAGTGTATATATACAGAATAATACAGATACTGAGGATTACACCCAGTATACAGGACAGGAGAAGTGGTACTGTGCAGTGTATATATACAGAATAATACAGATACTGAGGATTACACCCATAACAGACATGAGACAGTGGTACTCGTCATGTATATAACAAAATAAAACATACGTAGGATTACACACCAATCACAGCCACAGTGAAAGTGTCACTGGCAATGTATACTATCAGAATAATCAGCATCAGTCTGAGGATTACACCCAGAACAAGTACAGGCCGCAAAGTGGACCTTGCATGCCTAAAACAGACTATGAGCCACAGACTACTGCTGGATAACACCCATACTACAGGACTGAGGACAAGTGTACTGTGCAGTGAATATATACAGGACATAATACAGATAGCCAGGATCTACACAACCATAACAGAACCTGAGAAGTGCCACACTTCAGTGACTTATAATACAGAATAAACAGTAGCGATGATCCTACACACCAGTAACAGGACAGGAGAAGTGGTACTGTGCATTAAATACAATACAACACTGCAGGTTACACCCAGTATACAGACAGGAGAAGTGGTACTGTGCAGTGATATATATAATAAATAATATAAACAGAACTGAGGATTACACCAGTATACAGGACAGGAGAAGTGGTACTATGCAGTGTATATATACAGAATAATACAGATACTGAGGATTACACCCAGTATAACAGACAGGAAAGTGGTACTGTGCAGTGTATATATAATAATACAGATACTGAGGATTACACCCAGTATACAGGACAGGAGAAGTGGTACTGTGCAGTGTATATATACAGAATAATACAGAACTGAGGATTACACCCAGTATACAGGACAGGAGAAGTGGTACTGTGCAGTGTATATATACAGAATAAATACAGATACTGAGGATTACACCCAGTATACAGGACAGGAGAAGTGGTACTGTGCAGTGTATATATATACAGAATAATACAGATACTGAGGATTACATCCAGTATACAGGACAGGAGAAGTGGTACTGTGCAGTGTATATATACAGAATAATACAGATACTGAGGATTACACCCAGTATACAGGACAGGAGAAGTGGTACTGTGCAGTGTATATATACAGAATAATACAGATACTGAGGATTACACCCAGTATACAGGACAGGAGAAGTGGTACTGTGCAGTGTAATAAAATAAATACAGATACTGAGGATTACACCCATATACAGGACAGAGAAGTGTACTGTGCAGTGTATATGTACAGAATAATACAGACACTGAGGATTACACCCAGTATACAGGACAGGAGAAGTGGTAACTATGCAGTGTATATATACAGAATAATACAGATACTGAGGATTACACTCCAGTATACAGGACAGGAGAAGTGTACTGTGCAGTGTATAATACAAATATACAGATACTGAGATTACACCCAGTATACAGCACAGGAGAAGTGGTACTGTGCAGTGTATAATACAGATAATACAGGTAACTGAGGATTACACCCAGTATACAGGACAGGAGAAGTGGTACTGTGCAGTGTATATATACAGAATAATACAGTACTGAGGATTACACCCAGTATACAGGACAGGAGAAGTGGTACTGTGCAGTGTATATATACAGAATAATACAGGTACTGAGATTACACCCAGTATACAGGACAGGAGAAGTGGTACTGTGCAGTGTTATATAATACAGATACTGAGGATTACACCCAGTATACAGGACAGGAAAGTGGTACTGTGCAGTGTATATTACAGAATAATACAGACACTGAGGATTACACCCAGTATACAGGACAGGAGAAGTGGTACTGATGCAGTGTATATATACAGAATAATACAGATACTGAGGATTACACCCAGTATACAGGACAGGAGAAGTGGTACTGTGCAGTGTATATATAACAGAATAATACAGATACTGAGGATTACATCCAGTATACAGGACAGAGAAAGTGGTACTGTGCAGTGTATATATACAGAATAATACAGATACTGAGGATTACACCCATAACAGACAGGAGAAGTGGTACTGTGCATTGTAATATATACAGATCCTGAGGATTACACCCATATACAGGACAGGAGAATGTGGTACTGTGCAGTGTATATGTACAGAATAATACAGACACTGAGGATTACACCCAGTATACAGGACAGGAGAAGTGGTACTGTGCAGTGTATATATACAGAATAATACAGATACTGGGGATTAAATCCAGTATACATGACAGGAGAAGTGGTACTGTGCAGTGTATATATACAGAATAATACAGATACTGAGGATTACACCCAGTATACAGGACAGGAGAAGTGGTACTGTGCAGTGTATATATACAGAATAATACAGATACTGAGGATTACACCCAGTATACAGGACAGGAGAAGTGGTACGGTGCAGTGTATATATACAGAATAATACAGATACTGAGGATTACACACATACGCACATGCAGCATGCCCTCTCACACACACACACACACACACACCACACACACACGTAGCAGCCTGCCACAGCCCCCACACACATGCACCAGCCTACCCAGTCAACCACACAAATGTAGTAGCCTGATCCAGCCCCCACACACATGCAGCAGTCTGTCTCGGCCCCCCACACACACATGTAGCAGTCTGCCCGGCCCCCACACACACGTAGCAGCCTGCCTGGCCCCTACACACACAGCTGCCTGACCCGGCCCCCACATGCACGTAGCTGCCTGCCTCAGCCCCCACTCGCACGTAGCGCCTGCCCAGGACCCCACACGCATGTAACAGCCTGCCCCGGCCCACACACATGCAACAGCCTGCCCTGACCACACACACAGAAGCCAGTCCTCACACACACACACAGCAACCTGCCCCGGTCCCCACACACATGGAACAGCCTGTCCTCAAACACACACATGCAGCCTGTCCTCACACACAGACACACACAGCGGCCTGTCCTCACACACACTCACACATACACACACAGCAGGCTGTCCTCACACACACTCACACATACACACAGCGACCTGTCCTCACACACACAAATACACACACAACAGCCTGTCTCAAACACACTCACACATACACAGCAGCCTGTCCTCACACACAGACACACAAATACACAAAGCGGCCTCTCACACACACTCACACACACACAGTGGCCTGTCCTCACACGCACTCACACATACACACACAGTGGCCTGTACTCACACACACTCACACATACACACACAGCGGCCTGTCCTCACACATATACACACAGCGGCCTGTACTCACACACACTCACACATACACACACAGCGGCCTGTACTCACACACACTCACACATACACACACAGCGGCCTGTCCTCACACATACACACACAGCGGCCTGTACTCACACACACTCACACATACACACACAGCGGCCTGTACTCACACACACTCACACATACACACACAGCGGCCTGTCCTCACACATACACACACAGCGGCCTGTACTCACACACACTCACACATACACACACAGCGGCCTGTCCTCACACACACACTCACACATACACACACAGCGGCCTGTCCTCACACGCACTCACACATACACACACAGCAGCCTGTACTCACACACACTCACACATACACACACAGCGGCCTGTCCTCACACATACACACACAGCGGCCTGTACTCACACACACTCACACATACACACACAGCGGCCTGTCCTCACACATACACACACAGCGGCCTGTACTCACACACAGCGGCCTGTACTCACACACACTCACACATACACACACAGCGGCCTGTACTCACACATACACACACAGCGGCCTGTACTCACACATACACACACAGCGGCCTGTCCTCACACATACACACACAGCGGCCTGTCCTCACACATACACACACAGCGGCCTGTACTACACACACTCACTACACACAGCGGCTGTATCCACACACCCCAGCAGGGCCTGTCCTCACACATACACATCACACAGCGGCCTGTACTCACACATACACACACACAGCGGCCTGTACTCACACACACTCACACATACACACCAGCGGCCTGTACTCACACACACTCACACATACACACACAGCGGCCTGTCCTCACCCTACACACACAGCGGCTGTACTCACACATAACATACACAGCGGCCTGTCCTCACACACTCACAACAACACAGCGGCCTGTCCCCACACACATACACAACACACAGCGGCCTGTACCTCACACACACTCACACATACACACACAGCGGCCTGTCCTCACACACTCATCAAAATACACACACAGCGGCCTGTACTCACAACACACTCACACCTCAACAACACAGCGGCCTGTCCTCACACACTACACTACACACAGCGGCCTGTACTCACACACACCACTCACACATTACACACTACACAGCGGCCTGTCCTCACACATACACACACACAGCGGCCTGTACTCACACACACATCAAACCACTACACACACACAGCGGCCTGTCCTCACCACATACACACACAGCGGCCTGTCCTCTACACACAGCTACTCACACAATACACACACAGCGGCCTGTCCTCACACACACACACAACTCACACACAGCGGCCTGTCTCCACACACGCACTCCACATACACAGCGGCCTGTCCTCACACACAGTACACACATACACACACAGGGCCTGTCTCCACACACACACACATCTACAACACACAGCGGCCTGTCTACCACAGACATCACACACACACGCGGCCTGTCTCACAACACACGCTACCACATACACACACAGCGGCCTGTCCTCACACACTACACTACACACACAGCGGCCTGTCCTACATCACACACAGCGGCTGTACTCACACACTACACACACAGCGGCCTGTCTCACATCACACAGCGGCTGTTCACACATACACACACAGCGGCCTGTCCTCACACATACACACACAGCGGCCTGTACTCACACACACTCACATACACACACAGCGGCCTGTCCTCACACATACACACACAGCGGCCTGTCTCCACACTCACACATACACACACAGCGGCCTGTCCTCACACAACACACACACCTTACTACACAACAACAGGGCCTGTCTCACACACACTACACATACACACACAGCGGCCTGTCCTCACACAACACACACAGCGGCCTGTACTCACACACACTCACACATACACACACAGCGGCCTGTCCTCACACATACACACACAGCGGCCTGTACTCACACACACATACACACACAGCGGCCTGTCCTCACACACAACACATACACACACAGCGGCCTGTCTCACACAACCACATACACACACAGCGGCCTGTCTCACACACACTACACATACACACACAGCGGCCTGTCCTCACACATACATACACACAAGCGGCCTGTACTCACACACACTCACACATACACACACAGTGGCCTGTCTCCACACTACACACGCAGCGGCCTGTACTCACACACACTCACACATACACACACAGCGGCCTGTCCTCACACATACACATCACAGCGGCCTGTACTCACACACACTCACACTACACACAAGCGGCCTGTCCTCACACACACTCACACACACACAGTGGCCTGTCCTCACACGCACTCACACATACACACACAGCGGCCTGTCCTCACACACAGACACACATACACACACAGCGGCCTGTCTCACACACAGACACACATACACACACAGCGGCCTGTCTCACACACAGACACACATACACACACAGCGGCCTGTCTCACACAGACACACATACACAGCAGAGTGTCTCATACACTCACACATGCACAACAGCCTGTCCTCACACACATACAAACAAATACACACACAACAGACTGTCCTCACACACAGACACACAAACACACACAGCGCCTGCCCTCGCACACAGACATACAAACACACAGCAGCATGTCTCACACACATGTCAGACACACAAATACACACGCAGCTGCCTGGCGCACAGTGATGTGCAGGAGACGCCAATATAATGGGTATAAATGGCAAACAGGTATTTGCATATAGCTGAAGGGTGGGTGGGCCCCCGAGTGGGCCCCTGAAGTCAATTTCCCTGGTGGGTGGGCCCCTGAAGTAAATGTCCCTGGTGGGCCCCAGACACCCCAGTCCAACCCTGTATATATCTATTTAAGAAAAAACTGAGGCAGCTCTGCAAAGTCCGGGTGAAAAAGTGTAAGATACTTTATTTTCCCCATGGCAGTTCTTCTCAAATGAACCCATCTCATGCTGGAGAACTACCTCAATTATTTTTTATAACTGTTGAATGGAGGAAGACAGCAACGGGCACTGAGGAGGATGGTGACGGGTACTGAGGAGGAGGACTGTGATGGCCACTGAGGAGGACGGTGATGGGCACTGAGGAGGACGGCTACAGGCACTGAGGAGGTGGACGGTGACGGGCACTGAGGAGGTGGACGGTGACGGGCACTGAGGAGGAGGATGGTGATGGGCACTGAGGAGGATGGTTACGGGCACTGAGGATGAGGTCGGCAACGGGCAGTGAGGAGGAGGATGGCGATGTGCACTGAGGAGGAGGAGGACAGCGATGGGCAGTGAGGAGGAGGACGGCGACGGGCACTAAGGAGGAGGACAGTAACAGGCACTGAGGAGGAGGACATCGACGGGCACTGAGGAGTGTTAGGTCCCCTGGCAGCACTCCCCAGCTCACCTCTCCTGGGTCTGCATCCTCTGCTCCTCTACCGATCAGGCGTCCAGTGTCCAGGCGTGCTGTGTCTCGGAGCCATCGCCGGGTCCCCTTCCTGTCTTCTGCAAATAAAGGCCCGGCTGCCCCGTATTATCTGATTCTCAAGGGAAAAGTCAGTCAAACTTTTTCTAGATAACCTCGGCACACATCGAGAGTTAACTTTGAAAAAAGGGAAACCGTGAATGCGGACAAGCTCAAAAAAAGCCAGGAGTGTAACAATCAAAACTGGGAGTGGCACACTCAGAGGAAAGGTCTAATGGTGGGTTTACACACACCAACTTATCTGTCCAACTTCTAACCAACTTGCTGGTTGCAGTGAAATCATGGACATATTGCTCCATTTTGTGGCTGTGTACAATGGAGCAATGTGTCCATGATTTCACTGCAACCAGCAAGTTGGTCAGAAGTTGGACAGATAAGTTGGTGTGTGTAAACCCACCATAATAGAAACAAGTGCTCCACTTATATGTTTAATCACCCACTCCTGGTTTGTGATGAGCTTGTGCTTAAAAATATGCAGCAAAAAAAGCAGTGTGTGAATGGGCCCCAACTCTAACTGCTGGGAATAGTGTGTAATCTCTGAAACAAATATAGTGAAAGTGAATATAGTATCCTGCCCTACAAAGTACCGGTGCCCAGAAGAGGGACATATTACCTGGTGGTGGTGGTGGTGTGAAGCATCGGGGTGTGGGGACCGTTACTGGCGTGCCGCGGGTCTAAATAGTGTGGGGGATGTGAGCCTGTTTTTGCATTTTATAGCAATGTTGCGGCGACCAAAAATACGGAATTTTGGCGTTCGGACCATTTTCTCCGTTACGGAGTTTACGGCTCTCATTAACGGATTTAATATGTTAGATCAGGCAATTCTGAATGCGGCGATACCAAATATGTGTATTTTTTTTATTTTTTTAATACTTTTATTGTGATTGGGGAAAAAGGGGGGTGATTTGAACTTTTAGGTTTGTTTTCTTTTACAGGTTTTTAAAAACTTTATTTTTTAACGCATTCTTATTTTTACACTGCCCCATAGAGAGGCACCCTGCTGCACAGTCCGATTGCTTCTGGGAGATACAGATGAGCTGCAGCTCATCTATATCTCTCAGAACTGCAGACTTGTTGTAGTTGGCAGCACCTGCCAACCACAACCCGGAAGTGCTCTGTGACAGCATCCGGGGTCTAGCTAGGACCCCGGGCTGTCACGTGAGCGCCGGAGATCCTGCGATACTATCGCGGGATCTCCAGTGCAGGCGGGGAACAGCACGTTCCCTGCCGTGGCGCCTTTGGATCCTGCTGTCAGAGATTGACGGCGGGATCCAAAGGGTTAACAGCACAGATCGGAGCTCACATCAAACCCCCCTTACCGGCCCATGTCGTTGTACAGCGTCATTGGTTGGGAAGGGGTTAAACTAGGACCAGCTCACCCAGGGGATTTCAGTACCACGGCCCAGTGGGTCCACGCTAGGATGCCTTCCCCCTGAAGTGTGACGGAATAATCAGGCCATGGACCCCGCTGGTACCACGTTCTCAGCGCAAAAGGAGCTGGCTTATCTTCGAGAAAATCAGAACCGTATTATGGCTTTCCTTCTGTCCATGGATACCCGGTTAGCCTCCCTTCAGACTTCTGACCTAGCGTCCGCCGCTCAGCTGGCAAGCCTACAACAGGAGCTGTCTGTTTAACGAGACATGCAGTTTTATATGTCTTCGATGGACGATCGTCTGGTGTCCCTGCAGTCTGCAACCACGGCCTCGGCTCAAGCCGCAGCCCATGACTGGTCTCCGGGAGGTGCCCCGAATCCTCCGCTTTGCCTTGGAAAACCTCCTAGATACAGCGGTGACGCTAAGATGTGCTGCGGCTTCCTCAATCAGTATCGTCTACACTTTGAACTGCTGCCACAGCAGTACCCCACCGATCTCCCTCTATGGGAGCGTGATGAACCTGCGGTCTCTCACTTGTCGTAAGGTCTTCAATGAACCCGGCTGGGTCACATCTAATACAGAATCCCTCTTCAACCTCCATCAAGGGACCCTCACCGTTGGGCAGTATGCCATACGCTTCCACACCCTCTTCTCCGAGTTGAGATGGCATAACGAGGCGCTGACTGAGGCTTTTTGGCGTGGCCTGTCTGGCAGGATAAAGGGCGAACTTGTGGGTTGGAATATTCCAGCAGAGCTGGAGGACATGATCTCGCTAGCCACTCGCATCGATTTGCGTTATCAGGAACGCTCCCGTGAATCTGTCAAGGAGAGGAGATCCGTCTAGCCGCTTCACTCTGAATGCAGTTCGTCCAGTCCACGGACCGTGATGTCTACCGCCTCCCCCTTTTCCGAACCTATGCAGGTGGGTTGAGTCAGGATGGCGGAACAATGCCAAGAGGAGTGGCTGGTTCACAGCCTATGCCCATACTGTGGGGACGTATCCCATCAGCGCCGGCATTGTCCTGAAAAACCGGGAAACCTCATCCACCTAGGTCAAGTAAGGGAGGCAGTCCTAGGCGAGAGCAATGCCTCTCAACCCCTCACCCTGCCCATGCTGGTGATATGTCCACAGAGACGCTTCTCTAGCGCTCTGGGGACGTGCTGCAATGGGGTCCTCTCTGCCAAGAGAGATGCCTGCACTCCATTCTGCCACCTTGTACTCCACAACTGGATTCTATTCTTCCTGGTTTACCAGCAACCTATTGGCAGTACACGGACGTCTTCAACAAGACAGATGCAGAAGTCCTCCAGCCTCATCGGTCGTATGATTGCCCTATAGACCTGGTTCCCGGTGCTACACCACCCAGGGGACGAATCTACCTGTTGTCCCCATCCGAGTCGCAAGCCATGTCGGAGTACATCGCGGACAATTTGGCTAGGGGCTTCATCCGAAAATCCACATCCCCTGCTGGCACAGGGTTCTTCTTTGTGAAGAAGGAGGGCACCCTTCAACCCTGTATAGATTATAGCGGCTTGAATGCGATCACCATCAAGAACAAATACCTATAGCCACTGATTCCAGAGCTCTTTGACAGGCTCAAAGGGGCTTGCATCTTCACGAAATTAGACCTCCGAAGAGCCTACAACCTGGTTCGCATACGTGCCAGGGATGAATGGAAGACGGCTTTCAACACCAGGGATGGCCATTATGAGTATTTGGTCATGCCATACGGGTTGTGTAACCCCCCCGCGGTGTTCCAAAAGTTCAACAAAGACATCTTCCGCGACCTGTTGTACATGTGTGTAGTGGTGTATTTGGATGCATTCCTCATCTTCTCCCCAGATTTATCCTCTCATGCACATACGGCAAGTCCTCCTGCGACTGAGGAGGAATCAGTTGTATGCCAAGATGGAGAAATGCGTCTTTGATCAGACCTCTTTGCCCTTTCTTGGGTACATCATCTCGGATTCCGGACAACGGATGGATCCTGAGAAGCTCTCCGCCGTTCTGAAGTGGCCCTGTCCTGTGGGGACTAAGGCTATTCAGCGCTTCCTTGGCTTTGCAAATTATTATAGCCAATTCATTCCCCAATTCTCTTCCTTGATCAAACCCATCACAGCTCTCATCTGTAAGGTAGCAAAGTCCTGCAACTGGACCCCGGAGGCCGAAGAAGCCTTCTCCACCTTAAAGCGCTCCCTCTCAGAGGCTCCTACCTTGCACCGACCAGAGGTAAACAGACAGTTCATTGTAGAGTTAGACGCCTCCTCCATAGGAGCAGGGGCTGTCCTCTCCCAGAAATCCTCTTCGGGTCGGTTAGTCACCTGCGGGTTTTTCTCCAAAGCATTTACCGCATTGGAGCACAACTATTCTATCGGGGATCGTGAATTGCTGGCCATCAAATTGGCATTAAAGGAGTGGCGACACCTCCTCAAGGGTGCTGTTCATCCGTTCGTTGTCTTCACCGACCATAAGAACCTGGCTTATCTCCAGTCTGCCCAGAGGCCCAGTTCCAGTGGTCCCTGTTTTTTGCCCGTTTCAATTTTGAACTGTACTTCCGGACTGGCAGCAAAAACGTCAAGGCTGATGCCCTGTCAAGGTCCTTCCAGCCGTCAGATGTGGAGGAGGAGTCCTTCCATATCATTGACCCCCACCAAGATAATCACTGTAGCTCCCTTACGTATAGCTGGACTTCCACCGGGTAAGACCTTTGTGCCACAGGATTAGAGGAAGACGGTCCTGTCATGAGGACACTCGTCGAGAATTGCTGGCCATGTTGGAGTTAAAAAGTCTCTCTCTTTAATCTCACGTCACTATTGGTGGCCTACTATCCGTCAAGACGTCCATGATTTTGTTGCTTCATGTCCGTCTTGTGCTAGAAATAAGGTGTCCAGGAAGTTGCCGGCTGGACGTCTACTGCCTCTCCCAGTTCCATCGGCTCCGTGGCAACACATAGCCATGGATTTCATTATGGATCTTCCCTGCTCCTCCGGCTGTACAGTCATATGGGTAGTTGTGGATCACTTCTCTAAAATGGCCCACTTTGTTCCTTTGCCCGGTCTACCATCCGCTCCTCAGTTGGCCAAGATATTCATCAAACACAGCTACCGGCTCCATGGATTTCCTCGTCATATCGTGTCCGATAGGGGAATCCAGTTCACTTTCCGATTCTGGAGGGATGTGCAAGCATATCGACATCACGTTGGACATCTCCTCTGCCTATCATCCTCAGTCCAATGGGCAGGTGGAGCGCATTAACCAAGTCCTCACCACCTATCTGCGGCACTTCGCCAACGCTCATCACGATAACTGAACCTGTCTCCTCCCTTGAGCGGTATTCGCTCACAACAATCACTCTAGTGAGTCGTCAGCTAAATCTCCTTTTGTCGTGGTATTCGGGCAACATTTGCCTCTTCCGATTTCTTCAGCGTCCGACAACCTGGCAGCTGATGCATTGTCCGTGGACTTCTCCAAGATCTGGAGAGAGACCAGAGACGCTCTTACACAAGCCTCCGGCAGGATGAAGAGACATGCCGGTAAGAGACATCTGGATTCGCCATCTTTCCTCCGGGGCGAAAAAGTGTGGCTTTCTTCCAGATATGTCAGGCTGAAGGTGCTATCCTACAAGTTAGGACCGCGTTATATCGGTCCCTTCGAACTCCTAGTACGCATCAATGATGTTGCCTGCGAGCTGAGACTGCCTGCCTCGCTTCGCATCCCTAACTGCTTTCATGTCTCGTTGTTGAAACCAGTGGTGCTTAATTGCTTTCATCCATCCTCCTGTACTGTTCCACGGCCTCTCAGCTCCGAGAATGTCTATGAAGTCAGGAACATCCTTGCCATGAAGAAAAGTAGAAGCCAAACCCTCTTCCTAATTGACTGGGTTGGCTTCGGTCGTGAGGAGAGATCCTGGGAGCCACACATTCTGACAAGGTTCTTAGCACGCCTTCAGAGGAGGGGCGTGAGGGAGGGGGTACTATTAGGTCCTCTGGCACCGCTCCACAGCTCACCTCCCATGGGTCTGCATCCTCTGCTCCTCTACTGATCGGGCATCCGGGTCCAGGCATGCTGTGTCTCAAAGCCATCGCCTGGTCCCCTTCCTGTTTGCTGACCACTGGGCTCACACATCAGCACACTACAATGGTCGGAGTCATGAATCTAATCAGTGGTGAACTAGGCGTGGCCGCGCTCCTCCCCTGTGAATCTAGGGGCCGCCACGGCTTAACCTGACACTCCCCTTGACCAATAACTGTCCATCCTCCGGTATTTCAGGCCACCTCCACTGCTGGGAGGTGCCTGATTATTGTGTTCGTATGCTTCTGCCTCTCTGACTGGTAGTCAGGCCCTCCTTGTGCTCTCCTCTGGTAGAACCCGTTCCAGCTCTCCTGACCGCGGGCTCTGGTGCCCCCTTCCCTGTTTGGCCTCACCGTAGTATAGGCTAACCCTACGAGCCGCCACCCTGGTTCTAGCAGCTGTAGTATTTAGACCCCCTGGGCTTGCCCCTGACAATCTCGGTATAGGGGTTGGTTAAACTAGGACCAGTTCACCCAGGGGAGTTTGGTATCACGCCCCAGTGGGTCCACGCTAGGACGCCTTCCCCCGGAAGCGTGACAAGGAGGAGGACGGCGACGTGCAGTGAGGAGGAGGACAGTGACGTGCAGTGAGGAGGAAGACGGCGACGTGCAGTGAGGAGGAGGACAGTGATGGGCACTGAGGAGGAGGATGGCGACGAGCACTGAGGAGGAGGACGGTGACAGGCACTGAGGAGAAGGATGAAGCTGGCATGCACTGACATTGAGGAAGACGTCAACATGCCAATTTACATTTTTTACCTTTTTTTCTACATGCATACTAGCAAGGTTAGATGGAAATTGTGGCTTCTGCATAAATCGTACTGTGCAGTGCTTGTGGTACTATAGTTTTTGTTAGGCCCCCTGGCACCACTTCCCAGCTCACCTCTCCCGGGTCGGCATCTCCTGCTCCTCTGCCGACCGGGCGTCCGGCATCCAGGCGTGCTGTGTCTCGGAGCCGTCGCTATGTTCCCTTCCTGTCAGCTGACCGCTGGGTTCACACATGAGCACATTACTATGGTCATATTCATGTGACCAATCAGCGTCACGCTAGGTGCACTCCTTCCCTGTGACTCTAGGGGCCGGCACGGTTCAACCTGACACTCCCCTTGACCAATAGCTGCTCTTCCCATGGTATATCAGGCCACCTCCTCTGATGGGAGGTGCCTGATTATTAAGTCAGTTTGCTTCTGCCTTGCTGACTGTTGGTCAGGCCTTCCTTGTGCTCTGTGTCCTGGAACCCTTGCTGTGCTCTTTCCCGGTAGCACCATTCCTGTCCTCCAGCCTTGTACTCTGTTTCCTGGAACCAATGCTGTGCTCTTCCCCGGTATCACCATTCCTGGTCTCCTAGCCTTGTACCCTGTTTCCTGGAATACTTCTCTGTTCCTTAGTATAGGCTAACCTTACGAGCCGCCCCCTTAGTAATAATAATAATCAGGCCATGGACCCCGCTGGTAACTCGTTTTCAGCGCAAAAGGAGCTGGCTTATCTTTGTGAAAATCAGAACCGTATCATGGCTTTTCTTCAGTCCTTGGATACCCGGTTAGCCTCCCTTCAGACCTCTGACCCAGCATCTGCCACTCAGCTACCGAGACTACAACAAAGTTGTCAGTGCAACGAGACACGCAGTCTCGCATGCTGTCTTACATATCCGTGATGAATGATCATCTGGTCTCCTTAGCAGTCGGCACCAACGACCTCGGGCCAGTCCGAATCTGATGACCGGTCCCCGGGTGGCGTTCTGACCCCTCCGCCCCGCCTTGGACAACCACCTAGATATAGTGGAGACCCTAAGACATGCCTCGGTTTCCTCAACTAATGTAGCCTACACTTTGAACTGCTGCCACAGCAGTATCCCACTGATCGTGCCAGGGTGGCTTTTGTGATGTCCCACCTGGAGGGCGAGGCCCTGGCATGGGTTAACCCCCTCTGGGAGCGTGATGACCCTGGGGTCTCTCACTTGTCGACCTTTCTGGAGACATTCCGGAGGGTCCCGGCCGGGTTCATCGAAGACCCTCCGGAATGTCACGGAGTCTCTCTTCAACCTCCGTCAAGGGACGCTCACCGTTGGGCAGTACGCCATCTGCTTCCGCACACTCTCCTCCGAGTTGGGATGGAATAATGAAGCACTGACTGGTGATTTCTGGCGTTGCCTGTACGGCAGGATAGATGATGAACTTGCGGGTCGGGATATCCCAGCGGAGCTGGAGGCCTCGATCTCGTTAGCCACTCGCATCGACTTGCAGTTCCAAGAACGCTCCTGTGAGTCCGCCAGCGAGAGGATATCCGTCCGGCCGCTTCTCTCTTGAATGCAGTCCGCCCTGTACACAGCCAGTGGTGTCCGCCGCCGCCTCCCTTTCTGACTCTATGCAGGTGGATCAGGTCAGAATGGCGGAACGACGCTGAGAAGAGAGGCCGGCTCGCAGCCTATGCCTGTATTGCGGAGACGCATCCCATCAGTGCCGGAATTGTCCCAAACGGCCAGGAAACTCCTCTGCCTAGGCCAAGTACGAGAGGCCATCCTAGGCGAGAGCGATGCCTCTCAACCTCTTACCCTGCCCGTGCAGATGATACGTCCGCAGAGACCCTACTCTGAGTTAGCCTACGTGGATTCAGGGTCAGCAGGAAACTTCATTCGGCAAGAGGCAGTGACTCGGCTTGGTATCCCTGTAATATCCCTATTGACGCCTCGTATAATCGCATCGGTGGATGGCAGGCCGCTGCAGGAAACCGTCACCAAGGTGACAGAGGAGCTGGAGGTGCAGATCGGGGCCCTACACCATAAAAAGATTGCCTTCTATGTCCTGCTGGTCTCTCCCATGCCCTGCTCCTTGGGCTTCCCTGGCTCCGAACTCATGAACCTGTCCTGGACTGGAGCTCAGGGGACGTTCTGCGATGGGTCCTCTCTGCCACGAGAGGTGCCTGCAGTCCGTTCAACCACCCGGTTTCCCGCAACCAGCTTCTGTTCTTCCTGGTTTACCTGCTGTGTATTGGCAGTGCGCAGATGTCTTCAACAAAACGGAGGCAGAGGTCCTCCCACCTCATAGGCCTTATGATTGCCCTATTGATCTAATACCGGGTGCTACACCACCCAGGGGACGTATCTATCCGTTGTCCCCGGCTGAGTCACAAGCCATGTCCGAGTACATCACGGAAAATTTGGCCAGGGGCTTCATCCGAAAATCCACGTCTCCTGCTGGCGCAGGATTTTTCTTTCTGAAGAAAAAAGAGAGCACCCTTCGACCCTGTATTGATTACAGAGGCTTGAATACCATCACCATCAAGAACAAATACCCCCTGCCACTGATTCCGGAGCTCTTTGACAGGCTAAAAGGGGCTCGCATCTTTACGAAATTGGACCTATGCGGTGCCTACAACCTCGTTCGCATACGTGCCGGAGACGACTGGAAGACGGCTTTCAATACCCGGGACGGCCATTATGAGTATTTGGTCATGCCGTACGGGTTGTGTAATGCTCCCGCAGTATTCCAAGAGTTCGTCAATGACATCTTCCGTAATTTGTTGTACACCTGTGTGGTGGTAAATTTGGACAACATCCTCATCTTCTCTTCGGATTTGTTCTCTCATAGACGGGACGTACGGCAAGTCCTTCTGCGACTGAGGAGGAATCGATTGTACGCCAAGATGGAGAAGTGTGTCTTTGAGCAGACCTCATTGCCCTTCCTCCGATACATCATCTCTGATTCCGGATTCCGGATGGATCCTGAGAAGCTCTCTGCTGTTCTGAAGTGGCCCCGTCCTGTGGGGACTAAGGCTATTCAGTGGTTCCTTGGCTTTGCGAATTATTACAGGCAATTCATTCCACAGTTTTTCGTCCTTGATCAAGCCCATCACGGCTCTCATCTGTAAGGGAGCAAAAGCTTGTACCTGGACCCCAGAGGCTGAAAATGCCTTTTCCTCCCTAAAGCGCTCCTTCTCCGAGGCTTCCACCTTGCACCGACCAGAGGTAAAAAGACAGTTTATCGTAGAGGTAGACGCCTCCTTCATAGGAGCGGGGGCAGTCCTCTCCCAGAAATCCTCTTCGAGTCGGTTAGTCACGTCACATGCGGGTTCTTCTCCAAGGCATTCACCACGTCAGAGCGCAATTACTCAATTGGGGATCGTGAATTGCTGGCCATCAAATTGGCACTGGAGGAGTGGCGACACCTCCTCGAGGGCGCTGTCCATCCGTTCATAATCTTCACTGACCACAAGAACCTGGCTTATCTCCAGTCTGCCCAGAGGCTCAACCCCTAGCAATACCGGTGGTCCCTGTTCTTTGCCCGTTTCAATTTTGAACTGTACTTCCGACTTGGTAGTAAAAATGTCAAGGCTGATGCCCTGTCGCAGTCCTTCCAGCCGTCAGATGTGGAAGATGAGCCCTTCCATATCATCGACCCTACCAAAATAATCGCTGTGGCTCCCTTACGTGTAGCTGGACTTCCACCGGGTAAGACATTCGTCGCCCAGAATCAGAGGAGGACGGTCCTGTCATGGGGACACTCGTCGAGAATTGCCGATCACGTTGAAGTTAAAAAGTCTCTTTCTTTGATCACTCGTCACTATTGGTGGCCTACTATCCGTCAAGACGTTCACAACTGCGTTGGCTCATGTCCATCTTGTGCTAGGAATAAGGTGTCTAGAAAGTTGCTGGCTGGACGTCTACTGCCTCTTCCGGTCCCATCGGCTCCTTGGCGACATATAGCGATGGATTTAATTACGGATCTCCCTTGCTCTTCCAGCTGTACGGTCATATGGGTAGTCGTGGATCGCTTCTCCAAAATTGCTCACTTTGTTCCTTTACCCGGTCTACCATCCGCTCCTGAGTTAGCCAAGATATTCATTGAACACATCTTCCGGCTCCATGGATTTCCTCGCCATATCGTGTCTGATAGGGGACTCCAGTTCACTTCCCGGTTCTGGAGGGCACTGTGCAAGCATATGGACATCACGCTGGACTCCTCCTCTGCCTAACATCCTCAGTCCAACGGGCAGGTAGAGCGCATTAACCAAGTCCTCACCACCTATTTTCGGCACTTCGCCAGCGCTCATCACGATTACTGGACCGGTCTCCTTCCTTGGGCGAAATTCGCACACAACAATCACTCTAGTGAGTCGTCAGCTAAATCCCCTTTTTTCATGGTATTCAGGCAACATCCTGGTTTACCTCTTCCAATCTCCTCAGCATCCGGCAATCCGGAAGCTGATGCATTGTCCATGGACTTCTCCAGTATCTGGAGTGAGACCAGAGGCGCTCTTACACAAGCCTCCGGCAGGATGAAGAGACATGCTGATAAGAGACGTCTGGATTCGCCATCTTTTCTCCTGGGCGATAAAGTGTGGCTTTCTTCCAGATACGTCAGGCTAAAGGTGCCATCCTACAAGTTGGGACCCCGTTATATCGGCCCCTTCGAAGTCCTAGGACGCATCAACGATGTTGCGTACAAGCTGAGACTGCCTGCCTCGCTTCGCATCCCTAACTCCTTCCATGTCTCGTTGTTGAAACCCGTGGTGCTCAATCGCTATCATCCCTCCTCCGGTACTGTGCCACGGCCTCTCAGCTCGGAGGATGTATATGAAGTCAGGGACATTCTTGCCATGAAGAAAAGTAGAGGCAAGACCCTCTTCCTAATTGACTGGGCTGGCTTTGGTCGTGAGGAGAGGACCTGGGAACCACGGGAGAACATTGATGCGCCACGCATTCTGGCGAGGTTCTTAGCGCGCCTTCGGAGGAGGGGGCATGAGGGAGGCGGTACTGTTAGGCCCCCTGGCATCGCTTCCCAGCTCACCTCTCCCGGGTCGGCATCTCCTGCTCCTCTGCCAACCGGGCGTCCGGCATCCAGGCGTGCTGTGTCTCGGAACTGTCGCCATGTTCCCTTCCTGTCAGCTGACCGCCGGGTTCGCACATGAGCACATTACTATGGTCGTATTCATGTGACCAATCAGCGGCACGCTAGGTGCACTCCTTCCCTGTGACACTAGGGGCCGGCACGGTCCAAACTGATACTCCCCTTGACCAATAGCTGCTCTTCTCATGGTATATCAGGCCACCTCCTCTGATGGGAGGTGCCTGATTATTAAGTCAGTTTGCTTCTGCCTTGCTGACTGTTGGTCAGGCCTTCCTTGTGCTCTGTGTCCTGAAACCCTTGCTGTGCTCTTCCCCGGTAGCACCATTCCTGTCCTCCAGCCTTGTACCCTGTTTCCTGGAATACTTCTCTGTTCCTTAGTATAGGCCAGTGATGGGCAACCTTTTGAGCTTGGTGTGTCAAAATTCGCCAAAAAACCGAGCATAGCTCGGGAGGTGTGTCACCTTGAGAAAAAAAACCCTAATTTTACGATATTTATAGTTTAAATAACAAATATGTATAATTCTTTAACTTACCTGCTTAGTGACTTCTTTGTTAATCTGTCAGTTGGTTTCTTTTGTTGGTCTTGCTGTTATTTAACTTGTGTGGGGTGTCATGAACTAAGATAAGTGAGGGGGAGGGGGAATTCTTCCAGTGATGGCGAACCTGTGGCAGTCCAGCAACAGCTGGACTGCCACACTGCCACAGGTTCGCCATCACTGATTTAGTGACTTTTTTGTTGCTGAATTTCATTGGCTAAATCTTCAATTGAAGGTTGGTATTTTGTACACTTCAAGGCCAAGCAAGCGCTACTAAGGTTATCTGTCAAAATGTCTATTTATATTCCACGTTCTGCTTACTACCGTTTCAGTACATAGAACGCAAAATGATCTGCCATTTTTTTCTATAATGCCATATGACTCACCGTGGCCGGCTGACTCCGGTTGATACAGGCGATTCTTCTCCTTCCTTGTCACGGGTGGACCGCGCCTGCCGGTAGTGGGGCCCGGTGTAGTGCAGATCAAAATTGAGGACGTCTTAGTGGGAACAGATTAAAGGGGATTTAATTTGTTTTCTTCGTGACGCCACCTATGAGTAGTTCGGTAAGGGCTACCGACGCTGCGGAACCTCCGGGGTGATGGACAGCAGCAAGATGTTACGCTCCCCACAGGCTGAGCGGTGAGCCCCGGAGGCTGGAGCTGCTCAAGATGTTGTGCGGCAGCTGCGGTTACCTTTAGTTAATGACGGACAGTTCATAAGGAAACACGGACACAGATAGTCTCTGCAACGGGTCTTTACTGTAACCAGCAGGCAGTACATGGCTTACAGTGGTTGAGTAGAAGACCGGGTGGACTCAGCAGTGATAGTGCTCCTCAGAGATCCGCAGTGTTCCTCCATTCTACCTACTTAGTTTCTCTTGCCAGCGTCGCCCAGGAATACCAGATCGGGTACGGGGATGCTGCTTCAATGCCCTATCCATGATGTACGTTCTGGATGCTTTGGGGAGCCTTGGATCCCTCAGTGGGTACACCGCTGGTTAGACGACTGGAAACTGGCTGGTGGTGGGGTGCTCCTGTAAAGCTGATCCTCCACGGGGCTGGTTCGCGTGGCAGAGGTGAACTGCTGCCAGCTTCGGTACCAGTGAACCGGCTGTGAGTTGTGGGCACGGGAGTCTTTTGGGAACCCGTGTAGATATGCCCAATCCCGGTAGTTAAGGCCTCAGGTGCGGACACCCGACCGGTGACGGCCCAGGGGCCCGCACGAGGTGCGGAGCCCCCGCTCCTCTCCAAGTTCTAGTCTGCTCTCTTCAGGTTCTAGATTCTTGACTCGACTTCTCTAGACTACAGTGTGTTCTACTTCACTACCCTAACACTCCACCCACCAGGACCTAGGATTGGTCCTCTGTTCTAGGTGTTGTATGTTGGGTTGGATCTCAGAGTTAACTATTGCACTGCTTTGTCAGAGAATATTGCGGCTGCAATACTCCCTTGTGACGCACTCGTTGCGGGGCGCCACACATACATCTCAGTCCATGTCTCTTGAAAGGGTCGGCTACTGCTACTACTACCACTTCCTTTACTTAACCTTGGTTTTTTTGGCTTCTCCATCAGAGGGGCAGTGACAGAAGATTTATAGATAGCCCTGCAGGCAATTAGGGGTTAACTGTCTTTTAGGAAAGGGCAGAGTTAATCAGCAGAAATAGGGATTAATAGGGTGAAATGGAGTCTGTACTATGCTGCAAGATGGCGTTCCTTATGTAAATCAATGGCGGGAAACGGCACCCATAGCACAGGCCTCTTCCAGCCTCCCCCTCACTTATCTCAGTAATGGCCAATCACACATTCATGACACCCCAGATTCTGCCCAGAACCTTTCACTGGAGGATGGTTGCTGTAGTAATCACTGGACCTCCAGACAGCGACCACAGGGCCTCAGATATGCGTCCCCCACAGCATTCCGCTGCTCCCTGCTGCGCCAGCCAGAAGTTCCGCTTACCGGAAGTCCCAGGACTAGACGCTCTGTGCCGGAGCTCTGCTGTTCTGGCTACAGACCTCCAGCACATTTTTTTTCCTCAGCTGTAGTTAGTGATGGGCGAGTCCTAACTCAGAATCGCTTGACTCTAGTCTAGCGAGTCCGAGCCCGGGACTCGCTACTCGTTGCTAGTCTAGCGAGTCCAATGTTAATGAATGGGGAAGCGAGTAATAGCGAGTAATGTGTGATTTACAAATCGCAGATGTCTCGGAAAGCGCTCGCATTGCCGTTTTGGAAACCCGACTCGCAACAGTTTTTTGCTGCTGTGTCTGTGTCTGTGGTTTTTATCCAAATAGCGAGTCTAGTTTCTCCGGCGGCCGCGTGTCACTGAAAATGGCTACGCGTGTCAGTGCTGACACGCGTGTCATAGGTTCGCCATCACTGGTATAGGCTAACCTTACGAGCCGCCCCCCTGGTACTAGCTGCTGTGGTATTTAAACCCCCTGGGCTTGCCCCTGACAATCCCTGTATAGGGGTTGGGTAAACTAGGATCAGCTCACCCAGGGGAGTTCGGTACCACGGCCCAGTGGGTCCACTCTAGGGCGCCTTCCCCCGGAACCGTGACAGTTATATGTGAATGATGCACCCCCAGGCTATGGGTTACTCGGGAGCCGGGCCGGTGCTGTCTCTCTGGGGTATCACGGTAGTCGTGACCCGGACCCGTGGCCTGGGATCAGTCCAAAAGGGGGTATTTACAGGGGATTTGTCGTGATGCTACCTGGGGTATGTGGTCAATAGAACCACAGCTGCTGTATTCCTGCTGGGGATGGTGACTTGGGGCAGCGTGGATGGTAAGCCCTCCTCAGATAAGGCTGAGGGTCCCGAGGGCAGGAGTAGTGATAATGGATGGGGCTGTGTGAGGGATCGTGCCGGTTACAAGTCACTTGCTTCCAAGCCGCAGCTCCTCGAGCGAGTGTGCAGGGCTGACAGGTGTGGCTCCTTAGGTGGGATTTTTCTGTGTCACTGCAAGTGTCAGCTTACTGGGTACTTTACTTGATCTTTCCACAGCAGTTTAACAGTTCACACAAGTTACGCTTAAAACACTTCAGCACTGCTCTGGGTTACTCAAACTGTGCAGCTCAGGTAGCTTTTCTGTGTTGCTCCCTCACAGTCCTTTCAGGCCCTTCTCTCAGTATTATCGTAGTACCTCACCCACAGGTTCGTTCTTGTCAGGGTCTGGTGCCACTCCTTCCGAGCAGACCACTTGCCCGAGATACTGAACTTTCGGCTTCAGCAAATGGCATTTCGATGGCTTCAGCTTCATCCTGAACTTGGACAATGCTTCAAATACCTCTGCCAGGTGTTTCAGGTGTTCTTCATAGGTTTTGGAATACATTATGACGTCATCCAGGTAGAGTAGCACAGTTTCGGTGTCCCAGGCAGCACTCCATCAATCTTTGGAACGTTCTGGGTGCATTGCAGAGTCCGAATGGTATGCTGATAAACTCACACAGGCCCATTGGTGTTGTGAACGCAGTCTTCTCGCGGTCTTCTTGTTGAACGGAGACCTGCCAGTACCCACTAGTAAGATCTATGGTTGAAAAGTAATTAGCAGACTTTAATGCGGCAAGTGACTCTTTTATGCGGGGTAACGGGTAGCCATCTTTATGTGTTATGTGATTTATTTGCCTATAGTCAACACACATTCTCATGCTGCCATCTTTCTTTTTAACTAGGACTAATGGAGCTGCCCAAGGACTGCAACTATCACTTATGACCCCTGCGTCCTTCATGTCTTGCAACATCTCTTTGGCACGCTGATAGTGAGCTGGTGGGATAGGTCTATATCGCTATTTGATGGGTGGATGGTCTCCTGTGGGCATATGGTGATGTACCCCCTTTATCCTCCCAAAATCAAGTGGATGCTTACTGAATACCCGCTTGTACTCCTGAACTACCCGATAGACACAATGTTTTTGGTGAGAAGGAGTGTGATCAGTTCCTATGTGGAGCTCTTAACACCAGTTCTTCAACTGCCCCTTGGTACTGTTATCCTCCGCCGAATCTGGCGGGGTTAAGAGTTCCACTGTATGTATTGCGCTGCTGTCTACAGTGTACAGTTTAGCAACAGTGGAATATCTGGGTAATTTGACCTCTTCTTCTCCACAGTTCAATATGTATATGTGCACCCGTCCCTTGCGGACATCAACCAGTCATTGCATACATATCTAATATGCTGCATATTTTTCGCTTGAATTCAGCCAAGGTATCTGTTCGGCCATCACACTGAGGTAACCATTTAGCTCCCGGACATATGGTAGAGAGATCGGCATGATCGGAGCCACAGCTCCTAGTGCTGTGGCTACTCCACTGGCTGAAGTCCCGACTGAGCTGTGGGCTCGGCTGGAAGTGCATTGTTTGCAAGGTCTGGGGGTTAGGGACTGTTGCATCACCGGCCTCTGGTGCATCCATTCTCTCTACCCCCTAGTGAATTGTAACCAGTCTCAGAAAAAGAAAAGCAGTCAGCGGCTCCGCAGGCAGGGAGTGGAGCACACGGGTATTTCCGGATCGGGTCGCTGTGCTTCGTCAATTCTCGGCAGAGCGCCGGGTGAGGCCTATCTTCACACCCTTTTGGTCGTTACGCCCCCTTCCTTCCCGCTCTCTGACGCAGTAATGGTGGCCCGATATCAACAGTTCACAAACACACTCAATACAGAGCACACAGTACCCAGTGATACCAGGCACGGGATCCTGTTTGTGACGCCAGAAAGCTGACCCACCCCTAGGCCGTGGGAACTCGGATCCCGGGCGTTGATTACGGGGGATTGTCACTGGCAGTCGATGCTCAGATCCATGGCCCTGGTGGTAGCTCAAAAAGGGTTTGTAAAAGATAAAAGGATATTGTGCTAAAGAGTTTGTGACGCCACCTACGGTGTCACGGTGTCTGGTGATGGCACCAGCGCTGCTGCAGACCTTCGGGGATGATGGATAGGCAGCCTGATGGTGATGCTCCCCGTAGGTGAAGCAGGGTCCCAGGGGTAGTGATGTGGAATTGGATTTGGCACAGGGAGGTGGCTCTTGCAGGCAGTGAGTCTCTACAGTCTCTGGGTTGAACAGGATCAGGGCTGTAAGAACTGATACACACTGGAAGTAGTTTTCCATAACTTTACTGATGTTAAACCGGCACTGTCCAGGGTACACTTCAGGTGGTCGGGAAGCACTTCAGGATTTCCACAGCAAGTGCTTTGTAAGGCCTCCTTTTTCCTGTCTTACGTGTGTTGAAGTCCTGACCTGTGTAAAACCTGGTCTGGCCTCCTCTGTGTTTCTCACCCGTATGGTAGGTAGTAAGAACCTTCTGTTGGATGCTGCTATCTCTCTCGCCTGCAGTTCTTGGCTCTTGTGTTGGTTGCTGATACAGATGTCCGGGCAGGGGCAGACCCAGACTGTAGTAGGCCCCTGTTCAAGAAATTTTTTGGGCCTCCCTCCCCGCCAGCTGGGACCCGTGATCAAGAAAAACATTGCTAAAATCCTTCAGTGACCGCAAACTCCTCCTTGTCAAAAAGCCACATATGCAGGCCTGTCTGAAGTTTGCCAATGAACACCTAGGTGATTCTGATAGTGATTGGGAGAAGGTGCTGTGGTCAGATGAGACAAAAATTGAGCTCTTTTGCATTAACTCAACTCGCCGTGTTTGGAGGAAGAGAAATGCTGCCGATGACCCAAAGAACACCATCCCTACTGTCAAGCATGGTGATGGAAACATTATGTTTTGGGGGTGTTTCTCTGCTAAGCGTACAAGGCTAACTCACCGCATCAATGGAACAATGGATGGATCCATGTACGGTAAAATCAAAAGTGACAACCTCCGTCCCACCGCCAGGACATTAACAATAGGTCATGACTGGGTCTTCCAGCACAACAATGACAGAAACATATAGCCAAGGCAACAAAGCAACAAAGGAGTGGCTCAAAAAGAAGCACATTAAGGTCAAGGAGTGGCCTAGCCAGTCTCCAGACCTTAATCCCATAGAAAACATGGAGGGAGCTGAAGCTTTGAGTTGCCAAGCGACAACCACAAAATCTTAATGATTTAGAGATGATCTGCAAAGTGGAGTAGACCAAAATTCCTCCAGACACGTGTGAAATCCTCATCATCAACTACAAGAAACATCTGACTGGTATGCTTGCTAACAAGGGTTTTGCCACCAAGTATTAAGTCTTGTTTGCCAGAGGGATTAAATACTTATTTCCCTCTGCAAAATGCAAATACATTTATATAACTTAGACAATGTGATTTTCTGGATTCTATTTTTGATATTCTATCGCTCACTGTTAAAATTAACCTACCCTTAAAATTATAGACTGTTCATGTCTTTGTCAGTGGGCAAACTTATAAAATCAGCAGGGGATCAAATACTTATTTCCCCCATTGTATCCTGTCGTCGCCACTCGGTGTGTGAGGCATAAGACTTTGTGCGTATGGTCCTGATTGAATTATAGAGATTTTGTATGGACGCAGAAAACCACTCTGAGACAATGATGTATCTGAAACAGCTCTCTCAATGTCCAGTGATTATTACAACATTGTCTAAAACTTATATAGGCATTTCTTGGGCATACATTGTAACATCCTAATTGGCTCAGCTTATCTCTTGGCATTAACATATATACAGTATGTTCTATTGGCTGAACGTCAGCACCTTTTTGCACACAGCACAAAGTTTGAGTATGACATATACTACTTAGGTTTCAATCGGACCGTTTTTTTCACACCAACAAACTGGCGTTAATAAAAACGGTCAGATTCTCATCCAGAGGAGTTGGATGAGTGACATCCGATTTTTGATCCGTGTGGCATCCGTGTGCTGTCTGCATGCAATCTGTTTTTTTTTCTCAGCAGCTATTACCTGTTTAATCATTTACAGGAACATTTTACGGTGTTCTGAGCTACAGAATGGTAATGTGCCAGTTATAAAAGCGGATGGTCTGTGTGCTGTTCGTTATTTTGTCGGACCCATTGACTTGCATTGGCGAGTATCGTGCTGGACTCGCATACTGTTGCAGCATGTTACAACTTTTTTCTCATCCAGATTCTGGATGAGAAAAAAAAAGAGTCCAACACACGTTAATGTGTTCTCAGTCATTCTGTAACATTGATCCGAGTGCATTGCACTCGTCTGATTTTCACGCCAGTGTGTCCGTACCCTAATATAGGTTGCATGTGAAGTTTGTGTGTGTGCAAGGTACTGCTGACTTCACTTGCTTTCATGTATCAGCACAACTCTAATAATGTACTTCCCTTTCCATATGCTTTCCTTATCGTCTATAGTCTTTTTTTCGGTAAACTCCTAAAAAATTTTCTCACATTGAAGAAAGAGGCACTCACCCAGTGAAGGTTGTTCCTAATGGATGATTTTAATCAGCATTGAGGTACAGGGTGCTGGGGAGTAGGTGTCGGAGGTGCAGACAACGGCAGCCAAAGGAGCCAAGACTAGCCGAAGGATCAGTTGATCCGAAACGGTGCCGTTGTCTGCACCTCCGACACCCCCTCCCCAGCACCCTGTACCTCAATGCTGATTAAAGTCATCCATTAGGAACAACCTTCACCGCGTGAGTGCCTCTTTCTTCAATGTGATTATACCTCTCAGGCTGTTATAAGACTGTGCACCCTCGGCCCTGCTGCAGTTGACACTGCTGGTGCCGCTACTTTGGTTCTTGAATGTTCGGTGCCCTGCATTTCTGCCTCTCAAATATTGTCCCTAAAAATTCTCTTTTGTGTCCAAAAACACAAATAAATTCCATTGCTAATGTTCGTCTCTAGAGAATATATGCATATAAATATTGTTTATGCAAATACCAATTTAGTAGCCAATCTTATATTGGGACAATTGCCTGTTTTTTTATATGCAAATTATTTTTTAAGGCACACTGCGGTTGTCATATTCAATATGTTCAAGAATCTCTGCAATTAATCTGATGTTTTAGTTGTCCTCTTAAAAACTTTAAAAATCTATTTCTTCGATAAGGGAATGCCTTGTTGGGGCACAGGACAGGAAAAGTTTATAAACATATTAAAGACTAATAATCTAAAAAAATGCCCTCTATTGAAATATGTCAAGGAATGCTAACGCAAGAGGGCATTTGATAAATGGAAAGACCAGAATAAATAATTATATCACAGTATTTTATTTAATCAAAGTGCAGGTGAGAACAGACAATAGGATTTTTGTCTGACGAAGCCGTATTGTACGGTGAACCGAGCGTTAAGGTCCTTGTCCTCTCTGGCTGTCAATGTGCTCACTTATCAACACCAACATGACCCAAGGTAATATGTAATCCAATGGGTAATGTGTAACTATGGTATACCTGTAAATGTCCGTGTCTCATTGAATTCTGACATTGTGGGAGCCTTTTGAGTGGGACATACTAAGACCCTATGTGAGCCTTCATCCATGGGGGATTCTAATGTAATGTTTTGTGTATCTTTGGTTTTCTATCAAGCTGACTTTTAATACTTCCCACCCGTAGGTGAGGTGTATGACTTTGTCAGATCTTTTCATCTTTTTTTGTAAATATAACTATTCATCCTACAATATGTAAGTTGTATGATTATGTCAGATCTTTGTTATGTAAATATAACTGTGATATAGATCTACTTTGTGATTATGTGACTATTGATCTTATCAACTATTTTTGAAATGTTGAGGCATAGCCCTATTTGATTATAGGAGATTAGTTTTTGCCAGCCTTGTCGACCTTAAAAATCCTATTGTCTGATCTCACCTGCATTTTGATTAAATAAAATACTGTGATACAATTATTTATTCTGGTTTTTCCATCTATCAAATGTCCTCTTGCGTTCGTACTCCTTGACATATATTACTAGATTACCACATACATTAATAGAGGGCTTTTTTATTTTAGTTTTTTAGCACTCTGGCAGACCTTCTTCCTTTGGATGGCAAATGTTAGGTTTATAATATTATAGACAATTGCAGAATGAAAACTTTGGCCTGTTCTGCTAGCAAAATAGTTGAAGCTTACTATGATGTTAGGCTGCCTTCACATTAGCGTTTGTGTCTGCATGCTGATGGCATGCAGACACAAACGCTGTCAAAAGCAGGGACACTTTGATGTGTCCGCAGCGGATAATGTCCGCCTGCGGACACATCACTAGGGAGCCCGGCAGCCAATCGGCGCTGTCCGGGGCGGGCCGGGGGCGGAGATCAGCGCCGGAGATCTCCGCCCCCCGGCCGCCGGTAAGCTCCGGGACTGTCGGCGGGGAGAAACAGCTGATTTGAAAGCTGTTTGAATCTTCCCGCGCCGACACCGAGAGGAGATGTCGGCGCGGGAAGATTCAAACAGCTGTCACATCAGCTGTTCTCCCCGCCGACATCGCTAGCAAATTACAGGCGGCGGGGAGGAGGAGATCAGCAGAGGCTGAGCTGATCTCCTGGTGGCCGTCGGTGAGCTCCTGTGACATCACCGGCGGCCACCGGGAGATTTTTCAATGGTCCGCAGCGTTCTCCAGCGCTGTCAAGCGCTGAACACTGCGGACCCATTGACGGCAATGCATTGTTTGTACGCTTGGGGACGCTTGCTGATCTTCCAAGATCCCCAAACGCACAAAAAATGCAACATGCTGCGTCCCGGGTGCGGATGCTGGACACCGGAAGGAGCAGATATCGTCCGCATCCGCACCCGAACGCAGCAAACGCAGGCACCATGCGTTCCTATGTTAAACATAGGAACGCAGTGCGCATGCGTTTGAATGCGTATGGGAACGCAGCATACGCTGCGGCCCCAAACGCTAATGTGAAGGCACCCTTAAAGGCTGCCTTCAGACTTGCAGATGCATCTGCAGCGTTTTGCAGATGCATCTGCAAGCATCTGCATGCAGACCGCGGCCCCTATGTTTATAATGGTGCGCACGGCGGTCTGCAGATGCTTGCAGACCGCCGTGCGCACCCATTCACTCCTATATGTGATCTGTGCGCAGGCGGAGGCCTGCGCACAAATCACACACTCCCGCCCGCACCATGGACGTCTTGTCCGCACCAGGGACGCGACATCTCGCGTCCATGGTGCGGGCGGGAGTGTGTGATTTGTGCGCAGGCATCCGCGTGCGCACAGATCACATATAGGAGTGAATGGGTGCGCACAGCGGTCTGCAAGCATCTGCAGACAGCCGTGCGCACCATTATAAACATAGGGGCCGCGGTCTGCATGCAGATGCTTGCAGATGCATCTGCAAAACGCTGCAGATGCATCTGCAAGTCTGAAGCCAGCCTTATTAAGGATGTTAAAATGTACCCCCCACATCCAATCACTCGCTCGCTCGTGTCACCTTCACCTCAAAAATAGCTCTAGAATTCAACCTTTTCTTACTGTTGACTCTGTAAAAAATCTAACTGTTGCCCTTATTAATTCTCATCTGGAATACTGCAATTCTCTACTAATCGGTCTCCCTCTTACTAAACTCAGAGAGGATCATATTCCTCTCCAACCACTTCACCGATTTCTCTATCCTGTCTCAGTCATTCACAGTGAAAAAGAAACCTCCAGGTTGTTGTGGCGCTTGTCACCTATAGGGTACCTTCACACGCGGCAATATTGCTAGGCAATTTCACTGGTTGCACTGAAATCATGGACACATTGTTCCATTTTGTTGCTGTGTACAAATGGAACAATGTGTTCAGGATTTCACTGCAACCAGCAAATTGCCAGTGAAATTGCCTAGCAAAATTGCTGTGTGTGACGGTACCTTAAGACTTCCAAATGGATCCAAATTCCAAATATTATACCGAAAAATAATTTTTATTTTTCTACCGAAAACATATTTTTATTTTTCCTGGAGAATTGATTCCTTGAGAATCTCAGTGTGCATCTATTGCTGACTAGAGGTAAGCATAAATACATTATAAAAAAATTGTCCACCTCTGCTAAAAACATATTATGCCCAGAAGAAGCGCTGCATTTGTCTTTTTCCTTTTCCCCAATTCAGGAGTTCTTCTAAGGGTACCGTTACACGTCGCAACATTGCATGCAATTTCACTTGCAATTTGCTTGTTGCAGTGAAATCATGGACACATTGTTCCATTTGTACACGGCAACAAAATAGAACAATGTGTCCATGATTTCACTGCAACCAGCAAATTGCAAGTGAAATTGCATGCAATGTTGCGACGTGTAACAGTACCCTAAGGATCTCTGCCAGTCATTGCACTGATTGCCCATCCTCTGTAGAGTACAATATAAAATTTTAACTCTCGCCCACAAAGCCCTCCACAGTTCAGCACCGTCCTACATATCCTCCCTCATCTCGATCTATTACCCTACACGTGCCCTCCGTTCTGCAAGTGACCTAAGACTCAAATCATCTACAATCCGAACCTCCCACTCCCGTCTCCAAGACTTCTCACGAGGTGCACCAAGGAATGGCCAACGCTGCAAGATATGACCGCTGAGGCAGATGGTAGTGCAACCAGGGTGGTAAAGCTCTCCATAGGTGGAGCTGGGCCCCAGGGATGGTGTGGACAGTCTATGGTGATGAAGGCCGCAGGGTGAGGGAGAAGGAGGCAAACACAGTTTGTGCAGTTCATTACCTTTACTTGAAGATCAGTCAAGTTCACCCAGCCGGGTGCTGTGCTCCTCCAAAGTGCAGCCAGGTTAGTTCCCAGATGATTAGGGTCACTCTGCCAAGATACTCTCCCTCCTTCCCAGCGCCTTCGTGGACAGGGTCCCATGCTGATGGCTGCAGGCCTTGGCGGGCAACTGCGTTGGCACTTCCTCTGACCCTAGTTTTAGCCACTGTTCGGGCGATTATCCATGGTTGGTAGCCACTACCCTTGCAGAAACGATGGCCTCCAGTTTTCCTGGCTGAGGCTTGCAGCACTCCCATCAGATCGGGGCCGGTCCCCTCAGGCAACCCGTCCCTCTGCCCAACTCGGCTCGGGCCAAATTCGAGGCACATGGGTGGATTCCCTCACTCCCGTGTCCCCTAAGATGCTCTCCGTCCTGCGTCCGCTCTCCACACTCTCTTCCTCTAACTCCATCTAGAGGGTTTCTCTCCACTGCTACTCTGACTCCTTTTCTAACCTACAGCTAACCCTTCCTCCTGACCAGAAGATGGGGCCCTCCCTCAAAAAGGTCTGCCCGAACCCCCCAGCCTGGACTCGGGATGGTGTTGTGTGCAGTTCCGCGTCTTGGGTTTGTGACCCCTCTCACCTGAGAACAGTGACATCACTGTGGTGCCCCTTAGGCGCCAGTCGCCACAGAGGTACTGCACCTCAGCCAGAGGTGTGGTACCCCACTCTCGGGTGAGAAGGGGACACTACACCCATCACTACACATTCCAGGTCGGGGATTCGGGCAGACCCTGTTTAGGGAGGGGCCCATCCCAGGCTGGAGGGGAGACAGTTAGGGGGTGTGGGTGGAGGAAGTGGGACATGAGCACTTGAAAGTGGGAAGCAGACAAGAGGACGTATAGGACAGACTGACGTAGGAGGACGTAGAGGGAGAACATGAGGAGAAATGGAGAGATGACATGGAGACGAACGGACGTGTGAGAGAGACTTCCTGGGGGGACTGGAGCCGGTGGAGCTCACCCGCGACAAAGAGAAGACAGAACCAACAGAGGAGCCAGCAAAGGGCTCTAGAGAGACAGGAGGAGTCCCAGGGACCCGGGAAGTGAGTGATCCACCCGTGGCACACGCCTCGGACCTGACAGAGAATTTGGATTCAGCTAAAGAGGCTGGGTCGCAGAAAGGGGACCGGCCCCAGACCAGTGAAACAACTGAACGACTTAACTGGCAAACCGGGGACCGAGATTACTTAAAGTACCATGGTCCAAATCCACACTCATTCGTTGAGAAGGTGGACGTGTAGGGTCAGGGAGCCAAGACGAGGTTGCCCGACAGGACCCAAGGCAACTGGCTCAAGACACTGGGTGTGAGGCGCTGGAAAGGAGGGTGAGAATCCAGCGCAGGGAGACGGTTGAGAAAGGAACACCAGAAGGGGATCCTGGTAGATAGTCCCTGAATTAACTGAGAGCTGTCTGGGCCCTGACCCGGAGAACACAGCACCTCATTGTAGGCTGGAACCACCTGGAGCTACTGTGAGTACACTTCAAAGACTGCATTCTGCTGTGTCCTCACGTTATTTAGCTCGCCGTTGACCCTACAATAAACACTACCTCTGCCCTGGGGCCTCCGCTCTACCTGTGAAGAGCTACAGCACCTTAGCTGCAATACCAACAGCCCCAGAGGATCTGCACTGCAGCGTCGGCCATCCATCACTCATTGCCGAAACCCACTGGTGGCATCATTAATTCATTTCCCATAAACTATTCCCCCATTTATTGATACCGCTGGCGTCACGGAGCCAGGGGAGCCACTGTGACATCCCTAAGAGAACTGAAGGTCCAGATCCGAGTGTCCCATGGCCCTGGTGGGCGTGTCAAACTGGCATCACGAACAGGATGTACCGGCACTCGGACTGCGGTAACAGTCCCTGCAGCTTTACCCTAAATAGAACAGCAGACCCAAGCGACGCAGACCCAGACTGTGGAAACTGTGCAATGGCTACCACCTGGTGAGGAGCAAGAAAATAAACATTCCCACCAGAGAGGATGCGGGCCTCCAGTGCTGCCGTTGGAAGAGACAGTGAGGAGCAGCAGGAAATAATTGTAAATAACTAGTTAATTAGTCTAAATAAGTGTTATGTGAGAAAAGTGTGCATTTTAGATAAGTTTGTGTAAACTTGGTTATAAGGAAAGGACATTGAGATCATGGACGATGTATGATCGGAACCCTTTGTAAATTGTTAGCACTTGGTGTGCTCTTTGTCGGTTTTAACGCCAACATTTATAACCCGGAAAATCGTAACTACACTTTTAAAATCTAGACCACAGAACAAAAACCCGTTTGGCATGGCCGAACAGTAGTCCAGTGTGTGTGACCAGCAATGCCCTGTAGCCCGCCCAGTGCCTACATTGGGGTTTTATTATACTGGTCCCCCATACAGCACTACAGGACAGTGAGAAGGACATTCCGGTCAGGGACCTCACTGCACCATGTAACCGTGAACTGGAAGTTTTGCTGAAAGTGTTAATAGAATAATGTTAAAGTATTTTTATGCAATGTTAAAAAAATGTGCCTCCCATTAAGCGAAGAAAAAGTTAGAAAGGTGAATGTTTTAAACCTGTTGAATGCATTCCAAAAAATTTTGCATGTCTTCTTTGTTTTGTTTAGCCAGGTCCAGCCTGTGGACGTGCTGGGTTTCACGAGGGGGCTATGTGGCGCCCCTGAGGCTCCAGTCGCCACAGAGGTACTGCACCTCAGCCAAAGGTGTGGTACCCCACTCTCGGGTAAGAAGGGGACACTACCTGAAACCCACACACCCGCACCCATCACTACATACTCCAGGTCTGGGATTCTCCTGTTTAGGGAGGGCCCAAGACGAGGTTGCCAGGCGAGGCCAAGACAAGGTTGCCAACATACCGAGGCTACTGGCTCAAGACACTGGTTGTCAGGCGCTTTGAAGGAGGGCGAGAATCCAATGCAGGGAGACAGCCAAGAAAGGAACATCAGAAGGTCCTGGTAGATAGTCCCTGAATTATTTGAGAGTTGTTTGGAGCCCTGACCCGAAGAACACAGCACCTCATTGTAGGCTGGAACCACCTGGAGCCGTGTAACCACTGTGAGTAAACTTCAAAGACTGCATTCTGCTTGTCCTCACATTATTTACCTCACTGTTGACCCTACAATAAACACTACCTCTGCCCTGGGGCCTCTGCTCTACCTGTGGGGAGCTACACCACCTCAGCTGCAATACCAACAGCCCCAGAGATCTGCATTGCAGCGTCGGCCATCCATTACTTATTACCGAAACCCACTGGTGGCGTCACAAATTAATTTCCCATAAACTCCAGTCTTGCAGCACCATCTAGTTCACGTCAATCCTGACTGTCTGGAAGTCAGAAATTACCTTACAAGCTCTCAATACAAGTCTATGAGAGCAAGAACGAGGCCAGAATGAGGTGCTTATTGACTCTTATTGATTTGTGACCTCTGATGCGCTCCATTAAATTCCTGAGCTGCCAAAACAAGTCACAAAGTGTCAGAGACTGATGGAAAAAGATGAAGATGCCGAAGGGTGAATATGAGACAGGGAACATGAGACTAAAATTTAAAGCACCACTCCAGTGGTGAAATAAAAAGAAAATGTTGGATCAATGCTTTAACCCAGAGGTCCCCAACTTCAGGCCTCAAGGGCCGCCAACAGTGCAGGATTTCAGGATTTCCTTAGTATTGCACAGGTGCTAATGTGATCATCTGCACAGGTAATGATTCCAAGCCCTGTGCAATACTAAGGAAATCCTGAAAACCTGCACTGTAGGCGGCCTTGAGGCCTGGATTTGGGGACCTCTGCTTTAACCCCTCCATGACATCCGCCGTACACATACAGTGCAAGTTGCAGGTGGGTGAATGGACCACGCAAATTTAATCTCTCGTCAAAGCACCTGTGACGTGATTGCAGGTCACCAATGGGTTGCTATGACAGTATGGGGTCTGTCATAGCACTGCTCCTTTGAAATTCTGCCTGTGGCCAGGCTTTAGAGGGTACCTGTGAGGTCCCTTATGCTTCCAACCTAGCAGCAATTACATATGTACCCCAAAATTCCCTTCCTAACCGGCCTTGTCTAGTGCTACTTGCTAAAATCAATGTTTATAAAAAAACATAAATAACCTGTGCTTTTTCTATGCTAATTATGACCCCCTCCCCCCCGAAAAAAATAGGGGGTATCCCATCGTTTTTTTTTTATTATTTATTTGGTAATAACTGTGAAATCTGTCTGCCTAGCTATCATTTATCTATCCTTGCACATCTTTTTCACATAAAAACCCCTTAATTTCAGTATTTTGCATTTTTTCTGATAGATGTCACACGCATGTCACACGAACACATAGCACATGTATGACACATATGTACACACATAACAACACAGATGGTTAAAACGGAACGTGCAACATGTGCTGTTTTTTTAATGGACATGTGAAGGGGCCGGATACTCATCACTCAGCTGATCCTGAACTAATACAAATTACATTTATTGACATTATTACACAAAAAAAAACAACTATTTTTTTGTTCTAAAATGTTGTGCACTTTTTTGCATATAACAACTCTAAACACCCCGACTCATGTGAAGAGATAGAGATAACCTAACATAACACAAACCATAGCAATCAGATCTAACTCTACTCTTTTGAGAGAAGACCCATGAAGACATCTAGTGGCTGAGAAGAAGTAACACAAAGTAAAAACTATCCAAGGAAATGTTCATTCAAGTTACAACTTCTAGTATCTTGTGCATAGGAATTACAATGTGAAAATGCCCTATAAAAAGAGATACTATGACCATGGGTTTCCATGACTCTAATAACTCTATCAATCAAAACTAAATTAAAGAGGCTGCCTTTATTACCTCCTGAGGTGACCGGACAAGGAGACTTTTGCATTCTGTACTTCGTTATGTTTTTTTGCATAACACACGGTGAGCATTTAAATTGTAGTGCCTATAATTCACTTCTGTGCATGACGATACTACATAAAATAGTGGCCCTTTATCCTTTCCCCCTCTTTTTTCCCTATTTTTTATTTGGCATGACAGTTGTGTTGGGACTTCATAAAGTCCCCCTGCTAGTGCTTTATGGGGGGCACATGTAAAGGGGTGCAGGGCAGTAGCCATGGGTAAGGGATTTCTTCCAGACAGTACACCAGCCCTCTACAGGAAAAGTGGGGTAGTACTCCTCGTTGGGTATGTGGTCTTGTGTGGTGCAGGTCCTACCTTTTTGCGGGCAGTTTGTCACCATTGCTGTCAAGGAGCCAGGACCAGTCCGCAGTGAAGACAGTAAGAGGCCTGGAGTTCTTAAAAAACTGTCATTTACTGAACAACGTGCAGAGTTCTTCAAATACAACTTTACACTTGAGACAGTGGGCAGTTTCCAAACTACACAGCACTGTAGGACACACTTCTCTCTCAAACTCCTCCACCGTCACTTTCTTGGATTGGTCCAGTCATCCTCTGTCAACCAGGTGAGCACCACCATACCATAGGCAAGAGTCATTCTTGTCCACATGCGGTTCCGTGTCCTCCCAGCAACGTGCTCAGATCTGCTGCCCAGGACTCTATGCTCATTCCACATACATTCCCATCTTGGTCTGTTCCCACAGAGCTATAAGCTACACTGGGCCTTATGCAAAGCAACCTTCTGAGGTATATAGATATTTCAGCTCACCATAATACCTCTGCTTCAATCCCCAAGGAGCTCAGAAACCAGTCCGGCTACGACCCAGAAATCCAACAATAGAGAAAAAGGAATCCGGCTCTGCCATGAAGAATTTTTTTCATTTTATATCCTTGCATGAAGTGCATACAAAAGATGAAAGATTAAATTCATGGTCAGCGCGACTTACATCGACGCGTTTCAAATTCTACATGCGTGCATCTAGCATCCGAAATGTGCGACTTAGGTCGCGCTGACCATGAATTTCATCTTTCATCTTCTGTATGCACTTCATGCAAGAATATAAAATGGTAAGAAAATTACGTACACAAGCAAGTCAGTGAAGCAAATGTGAATCCTGCACAGAATCTGGCATTGCATACACCCGCCAAGATATTTCACGTAGGACGGCAGTAATGATATCTGGCAGAGTTGTAATAAACAAGTAAAATTTTTTACTAGTTAAAAAGAGAAGAAATCTAGGTTTTCAGCAGTTACCTTACAAATTGGTGAATTGATGTCGGATTGTAACTATTTACTATTGTAAATGACTATGATAGGAGTAGTAGTAGATTGTACAGCAGCTTCTGGACATCTGCTTGGAATATGCAGCTGTGAGCTGAAAACGTCTACTTGTTAGCACATTTTCTATAACATAATATAAACACATAATCACATGAATCGGATGTGTTAAATTGTTGAAAATCTTGCAATCCCCCCAGATCAACGTTAGTCAAAAATTGAGAGGAGAATTGTGATATTTTTTTTCTCACCCTGATTCGGGATGAGAAAAAAATTGTAATATGCTGCGAGTGGATGTGTAAATCAGTTGAGACTCACTAATAAAAGTCAAAGGGTGTGATTAAAAAAAAAAAAAAAAAAAAAAGAAGCGGCACAAGGACTATCCTTATATTTTTGTTTTTTGTATACATTGCAATTCTGAAGCATAGAACATTGTAAATGTACCTGTAAATTATTATAGAATAACTAGCTGTGAGCCCGATGCAAATGCATCGGGATTCTAGAACGTGCATTAATTTGATTATAGTAGTTATAGCTGTTAGCCTAATGCAAATTCATCGGGTATCTAAAATATGTTTATTGTTTTTTTAAAGATTTTTAAATAATAATCGCATCATCAATAGCAATAATATAAGCCATAGCATTATTATTAGCAGTAATAGCAGTATTAATAGCATTATTAGCAGTATTATGAGCATTAATAACAGTATTAATAGCATTATTAGCATTAATAATAGCATTAATAACATTATTAATAGCATTAATAGCATTATTATTAGCATTAATAGCATTAATAATAGCATTATTAGCATTAATAATAGCATTAATAACATTATTAATAGCATTAATAACATTATTAATAGCATTAATAGCATTATTATTAGCATTAATAGCATTATTAATAGCATTAATAGGATAAATATTAGCATTAATAGCATGAATAGCATAATTAATAGCATTAATAGCATTATTAATAGCATTAATAGCATTAATAATAGCATTATTAGCATTAATAACATTATTAATAGCATTAATAGCATTATTATTAGCATTAATAGCATTAATAATGCCATTAATAGGATAAATATTAGCATTAATAGCATTAATAGCATAATTAATAGCATTAATATCATTATTATTAGCATTAATAGCATTAATAGGATAAATATTAGCATTAATAGCATTATTAATAGCATTAATCTTATTATTAGCATTAATACCATTAATAATAGCATTAATAACATTATTAATAGCATTAATAGCATTATTATTATCATTAATAGCATTATTATTAGCATTAATAGCATTAATAATACCATGAATAGGATAAATATTAGCATTAATAGCATTAATAGCATAATTAATAGCATTAATAGCATTATTAATAGCATTAATAGCATTAATAGGATAAATATTAGCATTAATAGCATAATTAATAGCATTAATAGCATTATTAATAGCATTAATAACATTATTATTAGCATTAATAGCATTAATAATAGCATTATTAGCATTAATAATAGCATTAATAACATTATTAATAGCATTAATAGCATTATTATTATTAGCATTAATAGCAATAATAGCATAATTAATAGCATTAATAGCATTATTAATAGCAATCCGAAATCGGGCTGACTGCCCATAGAGATGCATTAGCGGTGTGTCCGCGATTTTAGGGCCGACAAATAGAACCAGGTGGCCGGCCATAAAATCGCCGACACACCGCTAATGTATTTCAATGGGAAATGAGGGGCTCTTCTGATTGGCTGAGGGCAGTAGACAGTGACCAATCAGAAGAGCCCCTCACATCTCATTAAGATAGAATGGACGACAAATCCGCCATTCTATGTTAATGATAACTGAAGAGGACGTCGGAGCTGGAAGTTGGCGGAAAGAAGACAGAAGATCCCTGGGGCCGGACGAAGAGGCGGAGATGGCGGAAAGAAGAGAGAAGACCCCCGGGGTCTGAGGAAGAGGACGCCTGGCCGGACGGAGGACTTGTGGATCGGACGGACGATCAGATGACTAAGAAGGCATGTAAGTGATCGACGGGGACGTTAGGTTAGGGGAGGGCGGGGGCTTCGGGTGTAGGGCCTTAGGTGTTAGCGACAGCGGCGGGGGAAAGCGGCGGGAGCTTAGGAGGCGGCGGGGCTTAGGGGGTAGGGGCATAGGTGCGGCGGGGCTTAGGGGGTAGGGGCATAGGTGCGTCTGGTCGGGGCTTAGGGGGTAGGGGCATAGGTGCGTCTGGTCGGGGCTTAGGTGCGGCGGGGCTTAGAGGCTATGGACTGAGGGGCTGCGGAGTTAGGGGGTAGGGGATTAGGTGCGGCGGGTCGGGGCTTGGCGGCGGACGGTAGGGGGTTAGGTGCGGCGGAGCTTATAGGGTAGGGGCTTAGGTGCCGCGGGGCTTTTAGGTGCGGCGGGGCTTAGGGGGTAGGGGATTAGGTGCGGCGGGTCGGGGCTTGGCGGCGGACGGTAGGGGGTTATGTGCGGCTGGGCTTAGGGGGTAGGGGCTTAGGTGCCGCGGGGCTTTTAGGTGCGGCGGGGCTTATGGGGTAGGGGATTAGGTGTGGCGGGTCGGGGCTTGGCGGCGGACGGTAGGGGGTTAGGTGCGGCGGGGCTGAGGGGGTAGGGGCTTAGGTGCCGCGGGGCTTTTAGTTGCGGCGGGGCTTAGGGGGTAGGGGATTAGGTGCGTCTGGTCGGGGCTTAGGTGCGGCGGGGCTTAGAGGGTATGGACTTAGGGGCGGCGGAGTTAGGGGGTAGGAGCTTAGGTGCGGGGTGGCTGTGCGGACATTGCGGGGTGGGTGTGCGGACATGGGGTGGGTGTGCCGAGATGGGGGGGCTGTGTGGACATGGGGGGGGGGGGGCTGTGTGGACATGGGGGGGGGCTGTGTGGACATGGGGGGTGGGCTGTGTGGACATGGGGGGGGGGGCTGTGCGGACATGGGGGGGGGCGAATTGTGGGTAGCGGGGAGCGGAGGCGGCTGTGCCGCCTCCGCTCCATGGTCCCCGGGGAGCGAGTTGCGGCTCAGGCAGCGACTCGCAATGGCCTCGCGGCCATTGGTCGCGCTACCTGAGCGGTAAATAGCTAAGGTTGTGGCCGAGCCTGTGGTTCGAATTTGGGCCAGCGACTCGCAATGGCCTCGCGGCCATTGCTCGCGCAGCATTGGGCGCTTCGCGCCCAATGTTAAATTCGTATCCACATGACCACGCCGGAAGTAGCGCGCGGAGGGGCGCTTTTCCGATTCGCGATTATATAATAGACTAGCTGGGTGCCCGATGCACATGCATCGGGATTCTAGAAGAGCGAGTCTGTGACTCGCAATGGCCGCTTCGCGGCCAATGCTTCGCGCTGCTAAGGCGACTCGCCATGCCCGCTGCGCGGGCATAGCGAGTCGCCTTAGAACTGCTCGCAATGGCCGCTGCGCGGCCAATACTTCGGGCGTATCCACATGACCACGCTGACTCGCAGCGTGAGTGGACTCAAAAGGGGCAAAAAACCCATTCGCAATTATATAATAGCTGCTGAGGAAAAAACAAAACAAAAAATATGCATGTCATAAGAATGCTAGCCGAGGGAAGAGCCACCCCCTATGTGTTCTCTTTCTCCCCTGTGCTGTTTTCTTCCCTCTGTATACTCTCCTTTGACCTGTCTCCTCCTTGTGCTGTCTTCTTCCTTCATGTGCTCTCTTCTTTGAGCCGTCTTCCCCTGTGAGCTCTCCCCCTGTATGCATTTTTTCCCCCTTGCACCCTTGTTTTCCCTTGTGGGTGTGCCGTTTCTTTACCTCCTCTTGCTGCCTCTATGCTCCCTTGTGTGGTCCGTGCAAAAGGACCCTTGATGATGTCAGTCATGTGATTGGTGACTCAGCCCATGACTGACATCATGACAGGTCCTCCAGATTCAGATTGTGTTTAATCTGCAGTGGCGACGGGCTGCAGGGTGGGGGGACCTGGCGGGGGTGATCGGGCTGCGGAGATGTGTGCAGCAAAGGTGACGGCCGGGAGTGCAGCCATCATCATAGTCCAATAACTAGTGGCAGAACTCTTTTCCATGACTGTATTAAAGCTACACTACTTATCCACCATGCTTTACACTGTATCTCCTCTTTAGCTTTGGGTGTAGTACATGATCAGAAACAATGTAAGCAAAGCATAAAATGATAAATCCAGTAATATTACAAATTAAAAGGATTCTAAATGTTAATCTCACAAATGACTTGCTTATCAAGTTTACCGAATATGAGCCACATATGACAAATCAGCCTCAGGTGTTCACAGTCTAAATATAGACAGTGTCCAATGGTCTCCCAGCCAAAAGTAATGATTTAATATGTATACAGTTACACTGTGCGCAGAATTATTAGGCAAATGAGTATTTTGATCACATGATACTTTTTATACATGTTGTCCTACTCCAAGCTGTATAGGCTTGAGAGCCAGCTACCAATTAAGTAAATCAGGTGATGTGCATCTCTGTAATGAGGAGGAGTGTGGTGTAATGACATCAACACCCTATACAAGGTGTGCTTAATTATTAGGCAAATGCCTTTCCTTAGGCAAAATGGGTCAGAAGACAGAGTTGACAGGCTCTGAAAAGTCCAAAATTGTGAGATGTCTTGCGGGAGGGATGCAGCAGTCTCGAAATTGCCAAACTTTTGAAGCGTGATCACCGAACAATCAAGCGTTTCATGGCAAATAGCCAACAGGGTCGCAAGAAGCGTGTTGGGCAAAAAAGGCGCAAAATTAACTGCCCATTAATTGAGGAAAATCAAGCGTGAAGCTGCCAAGATGCCATTTGCCACCAGTTTTGCCATATTTCAGAGCTGCAACGTTACTGGAGTATCAAAAAGCACAAGGTGTGCTATACTCAGGGACATGGCCAAGGTAAGGAAGGCTGAAAAAACGACCACCTTTGAACAAGAAACATAAGATAAAACGTCAAGACTGGGCCAAGAAATATCTTAAGACTGATTTTTCAAAGGCTTTATGGACTGATGAAATGAGAGTGACCCTTGATGGGCCAGATGGATGGGCCAGAGGCTGGATCAGTAAAGGACAGAGAGCTCCACTCCGACTCAGACGCCAGCAAGATGGACGTGGGGTACTGGTATGGGCTGGTATCATCAAAGATGAACTTGCGGGACCTTTTCGGGTTGAGGATGGAGTGAAGCTCAACTCCCAGACCTACTGCCAGTTTTTGGAAGACAAACTTCTTCAAGCAGTGGTACAGGAAGAAGTCGGTATCGTTCAAGAAAAACATGATTTTCATGCAGGACAATGCTCCATCACATACATCCAACTACTCCACAGCATGCCTGGCCAGTAAAGGTCTAAAAGAAGAAAAAAAAATAATGACATGGCCCCCTTGTTCACCCGATCTGAACCCCATAGAGAACCTGTGGTCCCTCCTAAAATGTGATATCTACAGGGAGGGAAAACAGTACACCTCTCGGAACAGTGTCTGGGAGGCTGTGGTGGCTGCTGCACGCAATGTTGAGCGTAAAGCAGATCAAGCAACTGACAGAATCTATGGATGGAAGGCTGTTGAGTGTCATCATAAAGAAAGGTGGCTATATTGGTCACTAATTTTTTTGTGTTTTGTTTTTGCATGTCAAATGTGTTTCTAAATGTGCAGTTATATTAGTTCAATGGTGAGTGCCACCTGCTTTCTTTCTGCAAATAGAAGTTATATTAGTTTACCTGGTGAAAATAAACAAGTGAGATGGGAATATATTGGTTTTTATTAAGTTGCCTAATAATTCTGTACAGTAATAGTTACCTGCACAAACAGATATCCTCCTAAAATAGCGAAAAACCACTCCAACTTCCAAAAATATTAAGCTTTGAGATTTGAGTCTTTTGGGTTGATTGAGAACATAGTTGTTGATCAATAATAAAAATAATCATCTAAAATACAACTTGCCTAATAATTCTGCACACGGTGTACATAAAGCTATTAAGGTCAGGCGATCTGCCGGCTGGTGTGGACATCATGGTGCATGAAGATTGAACTTTTTAATCTCGCGCAAATTGGAATCTTGTAGATTAGCAGCAGGAACATTTCATGAAAAGCGAAGGCCATCTTGTGTGAGCTCATCTAATGACCGGAAGTGCAGAAGAGACATCTAATGATTATAGATATTCATGATAACCAGCCATTTTCTTTTTAATTCACTAGAGTTTTATTTCTTTGATTATTTGGTACATCAGTTGCATACAGATAAAGACAACACTATTTTCACAATGCACAGGGTTTAGTCAACTACCCTCCCCGGTTGGGGGTTTCTCCTCTTTCATTTCCAGGTTATGGTTGGAGAGGTCGGTAAGTTTTCAGTGGAGGAGGTAGCACACAAACCAAGCAATCTAGACATGTACCACAAAGTGCGAGACCTTTCACAGAACAGAGCCTGGTGGGAAAGTCATGGATCACTGAATGTCTTTCCAAGGCATTACTACAGACTTCTGGATAGGGTCAGATACTGTGTAGGCAACAGAGGATAAGGAGCCAATGTAACTAGTAATCTATCTATTCAAGTGTTCAATGTTTCCATTAACTGTCCATCGGGATACACTCATAACTAAGTATATCATATATATGACCTATGTCAACTTTCTGTTTTTATTTAAAATTATTCTTAATATATCTTAGGCCTCAAAAATAAAGAAATCTAGTAGGAAAATATTCAACAGAACCAAGTGAATTACAGTATAAGACAGGTAGTCAGATCCCATCATTGCACCCAAGATCCAACTCTAACAGCGCAGGCAGCATAGAGCTCTCCTGGCAGTGACAGAGTATGAGAAGCGAGGCGGGGAAACGGCTGTGACTATTCCAAGGGGAGTCCGTGTGGATGATGCTTGTAGGACAGAGAAGGAGAGTGGAGTTGTTCTGTAGGTCAGTGATCGTCACACCACCATAATCAATAGGCGTGATTGGCAACATAAAGGGACTTGCCAGCTGATCCGGAGCCATCTCCACTATGTTCATACTTTCCAGCAGCTGCAAGTCCATTGGCCTTTAAAAAGAAAAAGGAAAAAGAATTGAGGTTGGCACTAATTATTTTCATTTGCAAAGTACTAGTTTACGTCATGGTCATGGTGCACCACTCTGCCCATTGCTTTGAGCAATCAATATGACAAAGGGCCACGTCACATACACAGATATCTGTGCAGATATTGATCGCAGATCTCTGGTTGCAGTGAAATCATGGACACCTTGCACCATTTGTACACGGCCACAAAATGGAACAATGTGTCCATGATTTCATTGCAACCAGAGATCTGCAAACAATATCTGCACATATATCTGTGTGTGTGACGTGGCCCTAAAGGAGATCTGTAAAACATCAAAAATGTGTTAGCAAATGTGCACATCTTTTTCAGGTGGATTTTAAAAGGGAATCCATCTGAACTAGTGCTAAAAATGCCTTCAAAAATAAACATACGCCCAGCTTTGTCTAAACAACGTGCTGTACATTAGGTTACATCTTTTGTAACTTCTTCCAACCACTTCAGGTTTTGAAAGCGGTGAAAACATCCAAGAAAATGAACCTGACCAAACTGGTGTATAAACGAAGAAGAAAAAAGTGAAAAATAAAAATGATGCATTATGCTTCCGAAAACAAACCTTGTTGCAGTTTTTCTAAGGTATGTCTCCATAGAAAAGCTATGGGGGTATGAAAGCGTCCAAGACACCGTCTGCTCTACTCGCTATAAAAGAGACTCGGTCACATGTTTTGCCACATAATCAGAGATCAGCATAATGTAGAGACAGAGACTCTGATTCCTGCAATGTGTCACTTACTGGACTGTGTGCTGCAGTTTTGATAAAATCACTGTTTTATCAGCAGATATTATCACTAGTGGACTAGTAAACATCCTACCAGGTAGTCCAGCCATGCCCACACCACTGATTGACAGCTTTATGTATACTGGGGATAGGCAGAAAGCTGCCAATCTTATGTGGGGTTAGAGCTCAGTGCACAAAGAACTTGTAAGGCCCCCTTCACACTGCAGTTTTGACCCTGGACACAAATAATTCTGCTTGTTACAACTTTGTGTCCGGGGCCAAAAAATGAAAGCTGACGGATCCTCCCGGACAGCACAAAACCGGATGGCAAAACACTGCCATCCAGTGCAATCCGGCCCCATAGCAATACTATGGGGCTGAAACCAGAAACCAGGACTGTCTGGTTCACACCGGACAGTCCAGGGTGGTGTGAAGGGGGCCCAAGATCTGCAGTAGATAAGAGGAATTGTATTAAAACTACAGCAAGAAGCCCAGTAAGTGACACATCACAGGAATCCAGGTCTTGGTCGCCAGGTTGTTTCTAACCAATCTGTGACCAGTGTAACGTAAAGACAGATTCCCGTCAAAAGGATTTGGACTCCTTTTTATTTCTTTGAAGAGTAACCCAAAAAAAACAAACAAACAAACAAACAAACAAACAAACAAACAAACAAACAAACAAACAAACAAACAAACAAACAAACAAACACACACACACACACCTTTTAGGGTACAATTTATCAACCCACAAAGTTCTTTTGACTTTAAACCAGTCCAGCCCCGATCCAAGAAAGTGGGCAGAGCTGGGGTGGGATAGAGTGTAATGAAGCAAGTGTGGCAAATTAAGATACATTTATACCATTGTAGTGGCAGATATTACATCTGATGTACACCAGGAGACACATTTCCAGTGGAGGCGCACAGCAGCCATCATCATAAATTCATGTCCCTCATTATGAATAAAATTATGAATATGGATAAATAAGGGCAATATACTGCAAGTTAAAAAGAATAAACATGTCTATCAAGAAAATGTAGGTTTCCTTTAGAACCAGACTATTTGGACCAAAATGCAATCAATATTGAAAAGCCTTTAGGGATGTGCAATATAGGGTTTTGGATGAGTCGAGTAGCCTACCATTGCCCGTTTCAAGAACTCTTCAGTAGCGTCGTGCTCATTCTCCCTCTTTCCACGCCAGGCATTTAAAGCAGAGGCCTGAAGGGCTCGTCCATAGGAGAAGGTCAGAGCCCAGGGTCTTGCAAGAGGACAGTTGTTGATTGCATTTAGGTTAATTGTGGCTTCCTCCTCGCTTTGTCCACCAGAAAGGAAAGTAACACCTGGGAAGAGAACAAACCTTCATCATCCTCATCATGCCTTCTATACACAGACAGCAAACCTCATAACCTGCAGCTGTGTATGAATATACAGAAGGGACCAGATCAAGGAGTAATTATGACCCCGATTCTTCATAACCATTACAGCAGAAATGTCATGCTTTCATTTTCTCCTCTTATTCTACAAACAATAACTTTTAGATTTTTCTATCGACATGTGAGGACGTGTTTTTTTAGCGTGTTGTACTTTTGAATTACTTTATCATGTGATGGCCTAGAAAGCGGGAAAAAAGATGTGTGGCAAAATAATAATAAAGTACAATTCAGCAAATGGTTTTTTTTGTGGATTTTATTTACAGCGTTCACTGCCGACATACTAAACCAGTGAAAGCCTGCAGGTGGCACTCTGCTCCACATATAGCTGGTAGAGGCAGATGATGCCTGATTATCACAGCAAAGTCAGGGAGTTCGTATACAAAATGTTCCCAGTATGGCAGCCGTCACACTCATCAATATCGTGAGCGATATCGTTAGCGATCACGTGCACGCGCGATCGCTAACAATATCGCTCACATCGCTGGTGAGCTGTCACACAGACAGACTCACCAGCGATGTGGGCCAGCGAGATCGCTGGTAACTATGGTACACATCGGGTTACTAGGCGCCGCCGGCGCTTAGTAACCTGACGTTTACCATAGATACCATCTCCCAGCATAGGCTGTGCCGCAGGGAGATCGTTCATCGTGGTGTCCTACACCACGATGATGCAGATTGAACAAGCGTTTATCGCTTGATATGAGCTCCGACTCTCATATCTGCAATGTCACGATCAAGCGATTTTACATTGTAAAATCGTTTGATTGCACGCAACGATGCACAAACGATATCGCTTAAGCGATCAGAAAGCAGATCGCTTAAACGATATCGTGCAGGACATTGAACCGTGTGACGGCCGCCTATGCCAGATATTGTTGAGGGATTAAAATCCGGGGTGGTATGCGCCCCGGTTCGCTGGCACCGGTTGTTAAAACAGCAGCTGGCTCCCGGAACAGGGAAGATCAAAAGCCGCGATCTGTCAGCCACAGCCCACGGACACTCTGCTCTCATCACCCCCCGCACACTGTGAGGAGCAGAGCCGCAAGCTGTGACTGCAGAGAGCAGGGAGGAGCAGAGTGGCAAAGTGCAGCGGTTACTGCATCAATGACTGCACTGTGCTGCTTACAGGACCTGTGATGATGTCACATGGAGGGGAGGAGTCAGGGGGTCACATGATCAGCTCCTCGGTGTATGCAGGACTTTGCTGTGCTGGTTGTCATGGTGATGGATGAGGTAAAGATTATGTGTGGGGTCAGGAGTTTTTACAGTGAGGATGTAGCGGAGCCACGTGTATACGAGATGTACGGAGTGGAGCCGTGTGTATACGAGGTGAACGGAGCCGTGTATTTACGAGGTGTACGGAGCGGAGCCGCATGCAAAACAAGGTGTGTGTACAAGTGGTGGCCCCCGCAGATGCCGCTCCCGCTCCTATAGTCCCGGTCACCTCTGCCTGCAGCATTCGTCTCCAGAGTCCCAGCCGCCACTGTCTGCGATCTGCAGCTCAGCACGGCAATGAGCGCCGCTGTACTGAGACATGCAAGAGCGGCAGAGCAGAAGAGATGTGAGCATTTACTTTTTTTTTAATTAGCGAGTACACTATTGGAGAACAATGTATTGGGCAATATAATATAGGAGGAGACTATGGAGGTGCAATATACTATATGGAGGACTATGGGGGTGCATTATAATATATGGAGGGTTATGGCGGTGCATTATAATATATGAAGAACTATGGATGATGTATTCTAATATATGGAGGACTTCCCTGGTCACCCTGCCCATAACTGCCATTCCCTCATCAGCATTCTCACTCCACCGTGACATTATCAGCAGCCCATACTTTTTCCCTTGAGTCACTATGTCTCTGACTGCTCAGCTAATGCCTTTTCTCGTCTGATGCAGACCATCTCTGAAAAAGTAACTGGTCTGCGGACTCAGGTAGTGCAACTGTTGCAGCAAGTCGTTTGTTACCCGGCGTCGGCTCATGCTCAGGCTGTGCCAGAACCCAAGGTCTGTCTTCCAGATAGGTTTTCTGGGGGAAGAGACAAATTGTGTGTGTTCGTGAAGCCTGTAAGATTTATTTCAGGCTCCGACCCCATTCATCGGGAAGTGAGAAACAGCGGGTGGGGATTATAGTCTCCCTTCTTAAAGGGGCCCCCCAGACCTGGGCCTTTTCCCTCCTGGCCGACTCACCATCGCTACGGTCGGTGGACAGGTTTTTTTGCTGCTCTGGCTCAGGTGTATGGTGAACCTGATAGGGTGACCTTTGCTGAGTCTAATCTCTGTGAACTCAAGCAGGGCACACGAGCAGTGGAGGAGCACTGCTCGGAGTTTCGGAGATGGGCGACTGACAACCAGTGGAACGGACCCAGCCCTCCAGAGTCAGTTCTGCTTGGGTTTGTCAGCTAGACTGCAAGACACACTGGTTCAGTACACCGCACCCGAATCATTGGAGGCTGCGATGTCCCTAGCCATACGGGTTGACAGATGCCTGAGGGAGAGGCCAAAACCTACTATGTCTCCTGTACCTATCCATGCTGAGGAGACTATACCCGATGAACCCATGCAGTTGGGGGCAGTAGGTTCTCGTTTTAAACCTCCTGTAGCTACTGTACACCAAGTGGGCGGAGCATGTTTTTTCTGTGGAAAATCTGACCATTTTATTAAGGTTTGTCCACTTCGCTCCAAGACCACGCAGTATCAGAAGCAGCCTACCTCGACAACCAGAGAGTTTGCCTCGCTACAACTATTTCTACCGTACTGGTTGCACCAACTCCTACCCCACGTCCAGAAGTGAATGGGAGTGAGCCTGGAAGAGGGGTGGAGTCTAGACTACACCTCGGATTAATGGTGGGTCTAGGCGTCGTTCCAGGAGGAGGGGCCGAAGAGGGGCGGTGGTTCCTGCTGTGCACTCCAGCGGAGGGAGTCCTGGGCCCTGGAGGAACGCTGCTGCAGTTTACCGTCCTGGAAATGTGCCCTCTAACTGACCACAGATTTAGAAATAAACGTGCAGGTCCAGACCTGAGAGGTAATGAGTATGGGTGGGGTGTTGTCAAAACACGTCAGATGGAGGTGTGCTGCTGGGCCTCCTGGTTCTGGGGTTATAGGACCGTTTTGAATATAGGCCATTTATAATCCTGTGCCTAACCCAGGTTTGGCAACCGTAATGTATTTCATATCTCATTACTCAGGGGATGTGGATGTCTTTCGGATGTGCCGTAGTCGAGTCCGGAGGACTCGCTTAAAAGAGGGGGGTACTGTCACGTGCTTAGATTGTGCTGACATTGCTGGATGCTACTGTGTACGTTTGTCTTTAAGAGCTGCATGGTTGACAGTTGTGAAGGTCCTCCACTCCTGTGTTGTTCTCCAGAACTGCATTCACTATTAGTTTAAACTGCTGGTTGAGGGGTTAATGTGTGACTCCCCTGAACTCCCCCTAGTCTTTAAGCAGCCTCTCCTTCCACCAGGTGGTGCTGCTGATAGAGTTTCACTATGTCTGGACGCCATGCTGACCTGTGTGTTTGTGTTGCTAAAGTACTTTCCTTTGGAGTTGCTGTATCCCAGCTCTGTGGAGGGATGTGAGGGGGGGGGGGGGGGGTAAATAGCGCAGGGCTAGAGGGCTAGTGGAGGAGTTTTAGGGAGAGGCTGGAAGCCCGAACCGTCTCACCTTTAGAGATACCTTCGAGATCAGGGCCATTCAGGGTTCCTAGACTAGGGTCAGACTAGACTTCCCTGGTCACCCTGCCCATAACTGCCATACCTTCATCAGCATTCTCACTACACCGCGACACCATTATACTGTATGGAGGGCTGGGGGGGGGGGGGAAAGGGGAGGGTGGGCACCGTTTGAGATCATACTGTGTCAGGGTAGTTCAGGGGAGTACAGTAGGGTCCTCATACTGCGCGTGTGGAGGAATTCACTGTGGGGGGGGGGGGGGGGGGGAGATCATACAGTGTTTGTGGTGAACTTCTGTTGGCATAATACTTTATGCAGGCAATGAAGGAGGAATCTAGGGGATTTAATAGGAGAACAATTAACTTTGTAAGGGCAGCAAAGTTGTGAGATATCTATGCATCTATGTGACCCATCCAAATATTTTTATGGGGAAGGGGGGGCCGATTAGAACTTCTGCTATGGGGTCCCATGACTTCTATGTGTGCCCCTGGAGCAGGATGCATTGTCCTTCTGCTGCAGGACTGATTGGCCAATAACTCCAATAACTTACACACCACATCAGATGCCGCCCCTCGGTACATACAGGCATCAAGCCATGTTTCTCCCGAGTGGCGGCTGGTCAGTGGTACTCGCCCTCTCTCCTGCTCCCATATCCTTTGCTCAACCTAATTGCAAGGCCCCTGCTATTAGCGCCAAACAACCCTGTGTGTGGTGCTTGTGATTGGCTAAACGTTTCGGGAGGAGGCGTGGTCTGTTGGAGGAGACACTCCATTTTACTAGCTTAGTGCAGTGGCGGCTTGTTGATGCTCAGACTGCGGTCGTTGTATGTGATGTGTGGACGGTGCGTCATGGTGACATAACTGACTAGTCAATGTCAGGCAACTGCTGCATTGGAGCCGCCCAGAGTTTTGTAGGCGTGAGCCATAGATAATAGGTTGGCAATCAGTGCTGCCTCCTTTGCTATAAGGAAGCAAGACACTGTGTCTACAGGACCACAGTTCTGCCAGCCATCATTGTGTGTATGTAGCTTGTGCCAAGTCTGTCATTACCATTAATGATCCTTGTTCTGGATTCTTCTGTGTGGTTCTTGTATGTGCGCGTGATGGCGCTGACATTCTTGTGTTTGGACAACTTTTTTCTATTTCTTTAAATAGGGGGGTGCCGTTTTGCAGTTTGCCTCATGCAGCACAGAGATTAGCTTCACCCTTGGTTCCAATATCTCTTCGAATTTTAACAACTATCCTATTGCACCCTTATTCGTATAGTTTTGAGAAATGGGTTTGGCTTACCATGGGTGTGCTTTTTATATTAAAATGTGTGTGGCTGTAAAAATGGGTGTGGTTTTAAAATGGGCATGGTTCCCTACACCCAAACACAGAACCTGTTAAAAATTTCGGTATAGATAGATATTGACCAACATAATATAGGAAGTCTTACCTGGGACTGCAGGGGGCACAGTGCGGCGCAGGGCAGTTACAGTGGCCATGGCTATCTCTTCTGCAGTATATTTCTTTGAGCAAGCATGGCCAGGAGTCACCATGTTGGGTTTCAGTAGTGTTCCCTCCAGGTAAATGTGATGATCACTAAGAGCCTTGTACACAGCAGCGAGAACCTATAACATGAGAGTTTAGAATAGGACAAGATCTTAAAGGAAACCAACCACCTAAAAATAGCTATCTAACCTATAAATATCTGTCCCTGGAGCCTAAAATGACTATTCTAACCATCCCTAACTGACTAAATCTATCTAACTACATGCACAATAAATCACTTTTTATACTTACCAAATCCTTGTCTGATGGGCGTTCCTCCAGGGTCTTTGTCAGATAGGCAGGGTCTTCAGGCCGCGCTCGCACTCGCCTCACTGCTGTCTACTTCTTTCCAGGGCGGCATCTTCTTCCAGGAGGATTCAAATTACCCGCCCATCGCATCCTCGCAATGGGCGGGTCACGTGCTGCAGACCCTGCGTCACTTCCGCCTGCCGCGTCGCTGGGTCTATGATGCGCCCAGGCCGGCTTCAGCATGCCATCTGCGCATGCCCTGAAGTCGGCCTGGGTGTACCAGTGACGCGGGGCCTGCAGCACGTGACCCGCCCATTGCGAGGATGCGATGGGTGGGTAATTTGAATCCTCCCGGAAGAAGATGCCGGGCTACGGTGTGTGGGCTGCAGGGCACAGGGGTGCTGGGCTGTGGGGCACAGGGGTCCGGGGCGCAAAGGTGCAGGCTACAGGGGTGCAGGGCTGAGGGGAACCAAGGTGAGGGGCGCAAAAGGTGCAGGGGTGCAGGCTACAGGGGTGCGGGGCACAGGGGGGCAGGGCGCAAGGGTGCAGGGCACAGAGGTGCGGGGCTGCAGGGCACAGAGGTCCGAGGCGCAAAAGGTGCAGGGTGCTGGGGTGCAGGGCACAGAGGTGCTGGGCTGTGGGGCGCAGGGGGGTTGAGCTGCAGGGATGCAGGGCTGTGGGCTGCAGGGCACAGAGGTGTGGGGCGCAGGGCACAGGGGTGCAAGGTTGTGGGCTGCAAGGCACAGGTGTGCGGGGGCGCATGGCTGCGGGACACATAGGTGCTGGGCTGCAGGGCGCAGAGGTTCAGGGTGCAGAGCTGTGGGGCACAGGGGCCTGGGGCGCAAAGGTGCAGGGCACAGAGATGCGGGGCGCAGGGCTGCAGGGCACAGGGGTGCTGGGCTGTGGGGACGCAGGGATGCAGGGCTATGGGCTGCAGGGCACAGAGGTGTGGGGCGCAGGGCTGCCGGGCACATGGGTGCTGGGCTGCAGGGCACAGAGGTTCAGGACTCCAAAAAGGTACAGACCGGATGCAGTGTGGAGCAGTGATGATGGGGGTGATCAATCCCATCAGATCACTCCCATCATCACTGGAGGGGGCAGATATAGCCCCCTCCAGTGATGGGAGTGATCTGATGGGAATAATCACTCCCATCATCGCTGATCCACACTGCGCCCACTCTCACTCCCAGAGGAGAGAGGGCACAGCAGGGCATAGGAGCGGAGGACCAGGGAGAGCACGTACAGGAGCGGGAGGATCGGCGGTGAGAAGGGAAGTGCGGAGGACCAGGGAGACCGGGTGCAGTGGCCATGATAGGAGTGATATGGGAGTGATCAATCCCATCAGATCACTCCCATCATCACTGGAGGGGGAGATATCCGCCCCCTCCAGCACTCCATGCTATGGAAGGGGCGGTGCCAGCCCCTTCCATAGCTGGCTGACACAATTACTGGGATTGAAAGAAAAAGGGGGAAGGGGAACAAGAGGCGCAATAGTGCCTTATCACTTAGACACTGGCAATCAGGTGGTATAAAGGAACCACTCACCTATTTCAGTTGTGCGACCCACAACTGGTATACAGACATGTAGTGTTTAATCTGGATGGCTGCTGCTGGACTCCCACCGACCACTTGCACGTGGAATCACACAGTAAAAAATGGGAAAGGAAACGGTGTTCACCAGTCAACGCTGCCAGGATCCACTTATTCCAGGGAAGAAACTCACGATCAGATGTGATATGATCAAAACCTTTTATTGCATCCAACGCGTTTCAACGCCTTTCCTGGCGTCTTCCCTGAGGAAGACGCCAGGAAAGGCGTTGAAACGCATTGGATGCAATAAAAGGTTTTGATCATATCACATCTGATCGTGAGTTTCTTCTCTGGAATAAGTGGATCCTGGCAGCGCGGACTGGTGAACACAGTTTCCTTTCCCATTAATTACTGGGATTGGCTGTTGGAAGTTCCAACAGCCAATCACAGGTATCACAGACGAGGGGTGGGAAAGCCACCCCCCCTGACGTCACCCTAAGGTCCCTGGCTTCCTATAGCCCCGGTGAGATTTCACCAACGCCGCTCACCGGGGCTACAAGACGGGGATCCCGCCATGACGTTGTGGGACGACTCAGGTTGGGAAGGCACCGACTTCTATGACGTCCCACAACATCATAGGTCGGGAAGGGGTTAAGGTGCTTTTTGGTTTTTGCTAATAGGTGTGGGGCACCCTTAAAGCATGCAAAAAGGCATGTGCCATATAAAAACGCATGCATTTCCCATAGGGCCCCATGTAAAATAAAAAAAACACGAGTTTTTTTAAAAAGCATCAAAAAATGCTGCTTGCAGTATTTTTTGGTGCTGGGCCAAAAACGCATCCCAAAAATGCATGGTACAATTAGACATGCGTTTTTTGATATTGGGGCAAGTCTCAAAAACGCATGTAAAATCTGCAAGTGTGACCCTATCCTAACTGGGCCTTTAGATTACTGGGTGCAGAGGTTCTGACATAATTCTAAAAACGATCAATGCAGCAGAGCCAAGAGAGCTGCCTCCATAACACCGGGCTCTCTATATACAATGCCTATAGATAGTAAGATGCTAATCACAGCAAGGGAAGGTAGTCAACTTCTAGCTGTCTTAATCCGGCAATGATTATCTCCTGAAGCTAAAACAAACATTGCAGGTAAATAACAGCACACAGTGTGATGCAAGACGCATCGCTGACATCTGCACGTTAACCCCCTACAGAATGCAGTCTTCAGATTGCATAGAAAAAAAAAGCTGCTCACAGATTCCCTTTAAATACACAGTGCCAATGAGTTTTTATTAAAAACCGTCAGTACAGTTTTGCAAGTTAAAGTAAAGACTTGGCTGTAATGGGACTAATGTATAAATTAAATTGATACCTTTGATGAAGAAAATGTGTTTCTCTTTTAATCAGCATTTGACTTTTTCTGATAATTAGATTTCGGTGCACTGCGGCCGACTGTACACTAGGTCTTCTCCTCCCTGTCTGTGATTGCCCAGCCACTCCACCTGTCTCTGGTCACTGCTTTTTCAGTGACCTGCCTCCTATTCCAAACTTTGTGCCAGCGCCGTGTGCGCAGAATGATAGAATAATTAGAAAGGGCTAATTAACACTAGTCTCTTCATTTACACGTGTGCGCAGTATGATTCCCCAGCTGGCCTTTATTAAAATGGTACCGTGCACAGATTGAGATCTTGGCTCAACAATGTCTTTTAAGGCCCCGCTACACGGCACGACAGTTAAAGACATCGGTGATACGTCACAGATTTGGAGGCGTACCAGCGACATCGTTGCAACCTCGTTGCATGTGACTCTGGCAAGTTGCTACGATATATCGTTGGGTCGGAGATGACAGGTTTACCAACATGTTGTAACACCTGACGATCTAATCTCCAGCAACCTGCTGCATCGTTCTGTGTGGCGCCGCGATAACGATGTCACAGATGACTTCGCTCATTCACACCAATGAGCAGCGATAGTTTGCGGGGTTTAGGAACGATACCTGCTCACAACATCATTGGCGAGTTGTCCACGATATCTAGATGTGTGACATCACACCAGCAATGTTGAAGTAACGTCAAAAACAACCGCGCGCCCCCGAGGTCATTGTCGACATCGTTCGAACGTCGTGCCGTCTGACAGTACCTTTAAGGTACCGTCACACGGGGAGATATCGCCGGCGATGTTGCCGGCAACCGAGGGGCGTGGCCAGGTTGCGGCGACATCGCCGGCGAATTGCCGCGTGTGACAGGGCGATAATCAGGCGATGAATCGCCTGAGTCACATCGCCAGGTTTCCCAACAATGTTGGGAAACCTAGCGATGTTGCTCAGGCGATTCTGCCTGATCGCCCTGTGTAACGCGGCAACCTGCAATGTTACGGGCGATTCCGCCTATCTACAACATTGCGGGTTATCGCTTGCTGGGTTGCTGGGCAACCCAGCGAGCGATAGCCGCGGCAACTAGCCGGCGACATCGCCGGTAAGTTGCTCAGTGTGACAGCTCACCGGCGATGTTGTCAGGGATGCGCGCTCCCGCGATCCCCGGCAATATCGCCGGCGATATGTCTCTGTGTGACGGTACCTTTAGAGATGTAATTGACCTGGGATCTCAATCTGTGCTTGTGTTGCCCCAACACCATTTTATTAAAGACCAGCTAGGAAATTAATCTACGCACACACTGTTTGGGGCAATGACTGCACTGAAATTTCAAGCAAGGAGAGAAGAGGGAAAAAAAAAAAAAAAAAAAATAATCAATAAACAGTGACCAGTCATTCAAACACTGTAGGCAGGTGCGGGGAATCACAGAAAGGGAGGAGAAGGCCCAGTGTACAGCCCGGTCACTGTGCACCAAAATCTAAATAGCAGACAACTTCACATGGTGATTAAAGCATAAGGACAAAGCGGATTTCTAAACCAAGGTATCGGTGTAACTTGTACATCAGCTCTACTGCGCCCATTTCTTTACTTTAACTTGCAAAATCACGTTGACAGATTTTCTTTAAATCACAACTTTATTTTGTGCACAAAATCTGCTGCTTTATCAGTTCAAAAAAATATAAATAGAAATGTTAAGAATACTTGTTACATCAGTTTTCCTCGCATGAAGCTTCTCCTACCTATTTAATGGATTGCATAAGGACACCACAGAGATGACATCTGTCAGCTGACATTCCCAGAGGGACATTGACAAGTTTCATCGGCAACATGGATAACACTGACAGTAAACTAAGGAGTTAAGAACGAAGGAAAGGAGGTGGGGAGACAAATATAATTTATTTAGGGCCCAAGCAGTATGATGGGTCACGCACCTTTTCACTGACATACTGGCAGCGTTTCAGGTCATGGTCTCCATCAGGAAGGATTTCAGGCTCCACAATGGGAACAATGCCATTCTGCAGAAAAGAAGAGAAATCTAAACTGCACATACAGGTTTATCCACTGCAGACACATAATAGCATTCTTTGTAATCCCTGGTACAGACAAGAATATATAATAACCCATTTACCTGCTGGCATATGCTGGCATAGCGGGCGAGGACATTAGCGTTCTCCATTATAGCCAAGGAAGATGGGGTGTGCTCGCTGATCTTAAGAACGCATCTCCATTTTGCAAAGTCCGCACCATCCTTCTTGTACTGAGCACAGCGCTCTGACAAACCATCCAGACCTGTAAAACAGAGGAACAGGCGAACAAATAAAGGAAAAATAAAACATCAATTTGAGCTTTCTGGTTCTAAGTAAAATGCTTTCTTTCACTTTGTAATCTTCACTCACTGCAATTTTGTTTTCCCTGTGTAGACGTATGAAGGCTTGTTTACAGGGCAAACTAAGCTCTAGTGCCATCATTATTTTAATTATTTTTTTTTGTATTGATGTATGTTCTTAAAAATCTCCATTGTCCCCGCCCCATTTAGTAACCTTTTCTTAAAAAGGAGCCTTTCAGCCGATACACGCCGCCAAAGCCGTGTACTGCATGCATGGAGTCTGACTGCTCAACTGTATCAAGGTATGCTTTTCTCAGAATTGGTCAGACATTGTCCTCTGTAGGCAATGACAGGTCTCTCTCGACCCACACCGATGACAGCAGAGTGGGGAGAAGCTAGCCAGATTTTTAAAGAGCATTTCAGAGAAAAGTATACCTGGTTACAAAGGACACATGAAGCCCGCAGTTTGGGCAGCATGAATCAGCCCACAGGTTCCCTTTAAAAACGTAATCTGTCAGTAGCATCCACCCTCGTAAGCCGTCTACATGGACACACAGGTCATGGGAAGTTGAATACGACACTTTGATATCTGATGTCTTATACCACAGAAATCCACATTTTTCTTATATGTAACTGAGCTGTTCCAGGCTCCCCGAGAATCTGCCTCGATACATTAAATAGAAGTAGGCGTTACCAGTGTTATGCAGAGTTGTGTGCGATATCTGACATATCTGCAGGTTCCTCTCAGCCTCCATCTCACAGGCGGCCAGTGCTGTAATATTGTTACAATACAGCAGAACTGTGACAGCTGCAGCAGACATGTTTGTAAGAAGACAAAGTTCAGTTCTCCTGTTCTATAATATTTACATGTCTCACACTGGTAACATCCCCTTTTATAGTAATCTCTAGAGGCAGAATTTCATACAGATCAGTGTCCAGCCCAAAGTTTGGAACAGCTCATTTACATAGTAGAAAAGCATGGATTTCTTTGAAATTGACATCCTGGAGCCCCCGTGGTCTATGCCCCCGACACACCTCTGCTTCAGTATGGGGCTGAATTTCTCTGTCCCCTGAGGGAGGGGTCAGAGCTGAGGAGCAGATATGATTTTATTGATCTAGAAGTGATCCATAGATCCTAGAACTGTAGTGCTCATGTCTGCATCATGTAGGAAGGCAGAGACAGTACAAAAATGTTTCATCTCCCTGGAGCTCCCCTTTAAAACAGGCACAGGGGCCTTTTACAGTACTTTCTGTGCAATCACTGCAGATAAGGCATAACTCATAATTAAGCATAAACGCAGAGGAAGGGGGGATAGGAGAGTTACTTCCTCCCCAATACTTCCTGACCCTCTTGTTGAGAAGCGAGAGGAGAATTGGAAAAAAAAAAAAAATAAATAAAAAAAAAAAAAAAAAAACACCAAAACCACACAGCCCAACTTAGAACTTGCATTGTTCGAAGCAGGGTAAAGCTTGTTTTATGTAGAAAAACAGTTTTTATTGGTACCAATAAGATTTTGGTTTTGTATCACAATGTAGAGTCCAAACAAATCACTGATAGCTCATGTTTTAAAGCAAAACATGCAGCAACTTTATAGTTGTACTAATGTACTAATACAGTTCTACTATTTACCAGAGCTGTCACTCAAGGAGGGGAGCCTGCAGTGCTCTGTACTACACATACAATCCAAAGTGGTTATCCAGCCTAAAACCATAAATCTGCAAATACTCTATGGTGCCATAACCCGATATGGTGGTCACGAGCATGCAATATGCATACTCCCAGCCAGAATCCGACCAGATGGACACGGCATCACTCAATACACTTGCAATGAACAAGGCTGCAACCATCTACTCATAATGGGGAAGGGAGGAGGGGGTTGCGGTTGAATGCATACTGTATACTCACAACTGCGTGACCGCCATTCCTTACAGCGCACAGTATGTGCAATGTGAGGATTCACAAGTCTGCAGTCAGAGTGACTGCAGACTTGTGAATTTAGATCACACAACCCCTTTAAGTCTTAAGGCCACTTTACACACATAGATATCTGTGTCCAACTTCTGAACAGATCTCTGGTTGCAGTGAAATCATGGACACATTGCTCCATTATGTTGCCGTGTACAATGGAGCAATGTGTCCATGATTTCACTGCAACCAGAGATCTGTTCAGAAGTTGGTCACAGAAGTTGGTGTGTGTAAAGTGGCCTTTAGGCTGGCTTCACACTGCAGTTTTTTACTGATCAGGTTCGATCAGGTTTGTGTGCCAAAACCAAGAGAGGAACTTGCAGAGAAAAACTATAATTGAAAGATTGACACCTGTTCTGAGTTTTGGAGACACTCCTGGTTTTGGCACCCAAACACTGATGGACACTGATCAAAAAAACTGCAGTGTGAAGCCAGCCTAAAGAATAAGGGTGCCTTCACACTGCGGCAGCGTCCAGTCCGGGGCTGTCAGGGGTGACAGCCTGGACCGGAGTTTTGCTGCATAGAATACTATCGGGCTGCACGTAGCCGGATCGCGCCAGGTGGCAATTATCTGCCATCCGGCTGCTAGCTCGCCGGATGAATCCTGCAGAAGTGGGGATTTGTCTGCCGACTCCAAAAACGTTGCATGCAACGTTTTTGGAGTCGGCAGACAATTCCCCACTTCTGCAGGATACATCCGGCGAGCTAGCAGCCGGATGGCAGATAATTGCCACCCGGCGCGATCCAGCTCCGTGCAGCCCGATAGTATTCTATGCAGCAAAACTCCGGTCCAGGCTGTCACCCCTGACAGCCCCGGACCGGACGCTGCCGCAGTGTGAACCCAGCCTTACTCTTTCAGAAAATAAAGACATAGTGGATCAGTGTGCTCCACCTACGTTACATCTGATTTTCAAAGGATGTCTTTCATTGTTCATCCAGACTCAATAAATCCCTGTAGACTTTACTGGTTGAATCCGACCCCCCCCCAAAAAAAACCTGATGAGTAGGATATGTTTTAGAGCCTCAAAGGCCGCTTCACACACTAGGAACTCGTTAACAATATCGTTGAAACGTCACGGATTTGTGATCGTTCAAACTATATCATTAGTGCATCATTACATGTAAACGAACGATGTAGGAAGGAAAAATCGTTAGAACGGTCATCAAAAATTAGAGATCCTGACATCAAATCTATCGTTTGTCATCCAATTAACGTTCTGGGAAGCAGCAACATCAGTGTGAAACCTTTTTGAACGATGTCGTTCATATTTCTCCTATTCCTGCCACTTTGTAAAATCGTTCAAACCTTCTTCTCAAAATAGCTGGCGCGTTGCCAAATTTAAGATCGTTAACGATATTGTTGCGTGTGACAACGCACTAACGATGTTGGAAGGATCCCGGTCACGTGGCATAGCTAACGATCTCGTTCACCTATATCCTAGCGTATGAAGCGGCCTTCAGAGATCAGACACATGAACTCATTTTATAAATGGATGCGTGTGATGGTCTAATAATTATATGGTCCTTTTAGGACCATATGGCTTTTCTTTTATCTGTACTGAAAAACTTAGGACAATATGTTTTCAGCTGGTAATGCCCAAACCTAGCATTACCTGTTGTTATGTATAATAGTGTCTATTTTGGAACTCATTCACAGCCTGCCATATGATACAAAGCTGCTACAGATTACTAATATTCTAAGAAAAATAAAGAATTACTATATTGACAAAAAAAAAAAAAAACCCCTCTACGGGATGTTACGGACTTGGACTGGTTCATATATTTTAGACGCAATAATAGAGTAAATGAAGTGGTGTCATGATGAGAAAAAACATTGTATAACCTAGGTATAGTGGGTTATTGTGCACCGGCGGCCATTTATAGCATTGTAGACTAGTTTCCTCATGGGAGCGATTACATGTCACATTTCCACCACTGCTCCCATTACATTCGGTTACAAGATCCGATCTCTAGCACTTACACATCCTTTGTTACAGTGCCCCCCCCCCCTCCATAAATTGCCCTGGGGCCATCGGAAAAGACATCACTGACCTTGAGTTGTGGTTTCTCCATCTGTACCAGCAAGTGGGACCACTCCTTTATCAACCTGTCTTAAAAAAAAAACATTGCTCAGAAATATTTGTGCACCCCAGATAATGGGACATTTGTGACAATTAATAATTTATTCATGTAGGGATCCTGTAGCTGACTAATTGGTTTGGCGCATTCCCAAAACTCCAGTATGGACCATGGTTTCTGGGTTATCTAATTTGTTGCAATCCACAGCTCTAAAAATAGAGACTGAACAAGTGGAAGAATAGATGACCTCTCCTTTACCCGACCTTCAAATTCCAGCGTCCACCCGGCACAACAGGAGGGACACAATGGGATGGTTGTGAACAGAATGCGGACACATTTTACTTTTGTAACTAAAAGGGCTTGGGATAATAACCTGCAACAAGTAAATTACCAACTAATATATATGTATACAAATTATATTAAAAATACATAATAATAATAATAATAATAATTCATTTATATAGCTCTATTAATTCCACAGCACTTTACATACATTTGTAACACAGTCCCTATTGGGGCTCACAATCTAAATATCCTATCAGTATGTCTTTACAATGTGGGAGGAAACCAGGGTACCTGGAGGAAGCCCACGCAAACATGAGAAGAACATACAAACTCCTTGCAGATGTTGTCCTTGGTGGGGTGCATGTCTACAGTGCTAACCACTCAGCCACTGTGCCTTTAATACAGGTCACTAAGAAAATACCCCAAGGGCTGTTCATATCATCCTGCACATTTTGCCATGTACTCCACACCAGGGTCAAAGTCAGTTCAGCTTTCAGTCCACATCAGATTGGAGACAATGTGAATCTGTGTTGCCTTTCATACAGCAACTAATGAGTAATGTTTTTCTGAAGACCCTTGGTTTAGGTTCCCATCTGAATTCACACCAGTAGATGAGAGATGTAGATGAACTGTCTAATGTATACCAAGTATTGGTCTAATTAAAAAAAAACCTGGACAGGATACTCCCTGCCCACTAGACAATTGTCTCAATAACCCAATTGCGTCTCTTTATATCCAATGTCAAATGGGATAGGGAAATATATTCCTGGGCAAACCCTTTAACTTTACATTTGCTCACCTTGATTCCTACAACAATGTCTTTATTCTTAATCATTTCTACAAAGTTGGTGCCGCAGTCCCCTTGCTGGTACATAGTCTCGTGGAAGAAGATGACGCCTCCGATGCAGTTGTCCATGCGTTGGTCCCCTTTAAAGAGGAGCTGACGGTAAAGACGCCTGTTCTCCTCTGTATTTTCTACTCCGATACCATTTAGACGCTTGGCCATACTCCCTGTAAGAGAAGTGTATGGCAGAAATTAAAGTCATCTCAGACTAGTGGCACAAGAAGAGTCCAATTGCCTATTTATAGGGAACGCCGGCTCATCGATATCCATTAGCACCGTGCGTCACACAACCCAGACAGATGAGTCAAATGGTGACATTGTACGTCATCATTTCTTGTGGTGTTGCACTGCAAGCTGTAGCTACAATTGTAACAGGACTGTGAATTACTTAATCTATACTCAATTCAATCCATTGCCGCTTTGATTTTTCAGATGGTCTTCCTAGGCCATGCATCAATCGTGTGACCGCTGCAGCCAATCACTGTCCTCAGCGATGGTACTGGCTTATGACCACTAAGGCCAGTGATGGTAGGGAACAATGTTTGGCACATGATCACTACCGAAAGTAACCAGTGCTGACAGCCAGAGCAGTAACACATCGAAGAGGTGAGTGCATGTTTGTGTTGTGGTTTTTAACCACTTGCCATCACAGACAGTTTTGGCTCTTATGCCAAACCATGCTCGTCTCACCCCATCCCCTACACACTTTTCTACTGTCATGTTTCCCCAAGCCATAAAAGTGGTTATAGTTTCAGGTGACAATCATGAGGGTTTTGTTTTTTGTTATTTTTTTGCAGCAAACAGTTTGCCAGTGGCATCATTTTTGGGAAAAATTTAGATACATTTTTATTAACTCTTTATGGTCTCACTGAACCAAACAACTCTGCCATTTTTATTTTTTTGCATTTTAAAATATTACATTTGTTTGGTTCAGATTTAGTGGTAAATGTGTTCTGTAGGTCAGTACGAATTCTAGGATATCAAATGTACTGGGGAGAAAAAAAAAAAATTGTTTGTGTCACCACATCCTAAGAACCATCAGTTCTTAGTCAGTGGAGCTAAACGAGAAACTCTGAATTTCATTTGTGCCATTTTATGGTATATAGATCATGGAATAGGATAAGGATGACCGCGCTGCTGCAGAGGACGAGAGGTTCCAGGCTCCACACTCCAAGGAGGATGGAGGTGGTTTTATTATACATTTCTGGCTCAGACTGAGCCTTGTTTCAAATACAAACTACAGAATTTGTGAAAGTGAATCTTCTACCTGCTAGTGGACCAATAGAGGCCACTGTGGAGGTGACAATCACAGCCCCATCAGGGGAGCAGCATCTCACCCCTACATGCCATACAATACACAATACGAGCACCTGTATATCTCTTATTTTGTTATAGGTGTCTCTTTGGTCTAACTTTTTTTTTCCATGCAGTATAATTATCAAGTATGGTAATCTTCATTCAGTGGATAGATATGTTTTTTTTTTAAATGTTTTGCACGTCAGAAGTTACATCACAAGCACTGAATGCAAGTCTATGACAGCCAGAACGAGGCTCTCAGACTTGTATTTAGTTGTGACCTCCAGAACACTTCATGAATCACCAAAAATGGCTTGTAGCCACACAGAAAAAAAAAAAAAAAAAAAAATATATGAAGATTTGCACGAGTGGTGCTTTAATCTTGCAGATTACAGATCCGTATGAAATCTTGTTTTTTTGCTTTACAAGCTATTGTAGTTTTTATTGGTATTATTTTGGAGCACATATGATAAACAGAATGGCAATTGTGGAACAGGTTTTCATTTTTGTTTGCTTTTTAAACCCACATTTCCCATATGGAATAAACAGGATATATTTTGATAGCATGGGTTGTCACAAATATGGCAGTTTATAATGAAGAAGTGATGTACTTGTACTTATGCACTATGATACATTATCTAATCTGTAAGTGCTTGACTGTCAGCCGCTCACCAGGCCCTGCCCTTGGCAGAGTCTAATTGGCAGAGAGATGTGGCAGAAACGTGTCACTGTCAAGCCTTCTGTTGCAATAGCAACCATTAGCACCCCCATGATTGTGTTGCGGGGATGCCAATGGGCTGACAGAGGGAGCGCTCTCCCTGTCATATTCCTTGCATGTCACTGTTCAATACTGACATCGCATTGTAGGGGGTTAAAGTGCTGGGGTTGAAGCTATATCCCAATCTCCACACATGAGCCTATGTGTAATATCCAGTTCCTGCTGCAGATGGCATAGTCAGAACTCCGTGACCGTGCCATCCATCAGATGTACCTATATGTATGACTGTGTGAAATCACCAGCAATCTGAACGCAGTTACATCCATTTGCATGAAACGGGTTAAGGAAAATCTCAAAAAATCCCTTTGGAACAATAAAGTAGTAGGGCTGGGATTAGGAACTTCATAATTAAATTAACATGGTGGCATCATTTTATTGCAGCATTCGGTACACATTTCTAAGCTCCTTCAAAGAAAGGAAAGGGACAGGACTAATCTACCAACGAGGCCCTTTTCATCACCATAGTCCATAGTCTGGCATATAGAGAAGCAACATGTCTAAGGTTAAGGGAGTGAATGCCCAATTTACCCTTCTTCCCCTAAGCCACATATCCATGACACTTACCACTGATTCATCTGCGGCGAGGATGCCCTTCCCTTTAGTCACAATCTTCTGAGCAATGTCAGACAACTCTTTCTTCTGCTCCGAACTGAGTGCTGGGTATTGGTGGGTCATCTTGTAAGCTCTATGGGATGCAGAGGGTTAAAGTTGGAGGTAAAAAGATTTTATATATTTGCTGAAGGTCAGGAAAAAACATTTAGGATTGAAGGGGAATCCGTCATCTAGTTCATACCTACACAATTGCAGACAAGTATGTTTCTTTACAAAAACGTTCCGGCCCTTAAGGCTGAAGGCACACTGTCGTGCATCAAACACGTAGCTGTTAGCGTACGCTATTGGCGTAAGTACCAGGGACAGCTCACCAGTTATACAGCACTGGCGCTGGTCCTCTACGCAATTTACATACAGGACCACGGACAGCACCCTCAGTGCTGAAACAGACCGGCTTTTATAAACAGAAACCAAAACCCGACAAATGCCGGGATCAGATTAAAACTGCTATTAACCCCTCAACTGCCAGTGTGGGATGTCACCATGTGTACACAGAGTGTACACATGATGGGACACACAACAGCACATTAACCCTTCATATACCTGCTTTTATTAGCCGCATCTGCAGGCTCTGTGCTGACATGCAGCGCAGAGCTTGCAGAGGGGGTTAAAATGATTAATAAGCCCTATAACGTTAATCTTTTTTTAACACCTGAGTTTCTAACTATGAGGTGTCAGCGCTGCTGTGACAGCGCTAACACATTATTGCTTACTGTTCCGGGAAACAGCACATTTAAACTTAGCAGCTTTGAGAGCTGCTAAGTTTTAAGCGATTTTGACAGCACACTCATGCGACTATCGCACAGTGTGCTGTATGGGTGCGAGTTTGACATATATTTTTAATGGCCACTCGCGCAAGGAAATCGTGTGCAATCACAGCATGCTGCAATTGCACTCGTATTTCCATCGCAATGCAAGAAATTTGCATTGATGTGACCTGTATCATTTAAAGTTACAGGTCCGAGTGCAATGCGATTTTTTTACGCATTACACTCGTGCGAGTCTCACGCCAGTGTGTTTCAAGCCTAGAAAATAGTTTGCAAAACTGACTTTGGACCATAGACGGGTCCAATGCTGTACCCCTACATCGCTCCAGGTGATCGACAGGTCTATCACTATAGAAGAGACCTATTAATCATTAGGAGTGGCACAAGGGAAGCTGGGCGCGAGTGGGGTAGGAATAATCTCATCTCTGCCTCTGGTTCCAAGCGGACTCTGCAGACTATACATTTATTGAAATGCCGGAGTGTTTCAGAGAAAGACATACCTGACTGTAATCATGCAGCCAGACTCGCATTTATAGTTCCAATTAAACCCCACTATGTCCGGTAGGAGATGCCAGTCCAAGCATTAACCCCTGCTTCTTTGGGTTGACACACCTGCACCTTGAACTCGCTTTCCTTTAACTTAATATGCTTTACCCATCCAAGGATTGTGGTTTGGAGAGCAGTAAACAAGATTACACTCCTATAAACCTCTTTGAGACTATGCCAGAAGTCTTCAGGAGCCTCACACCATCTCCTAGGGACAGCAGCTGGGAGGACCGAGGCTCCTTTAGCTTCATTATTCATGAAGGTGATGGTTGATGAACTAGAGATCAATAACCCCTGACAATCTTCATAATGTGCAGCGTATATGTTCAGTGACCGAGGTGTTATTGTACGGCTTTGGTTAAGTATAGAGCAACACTGCGTCCCTGTGAAAATCAAGCTTAGCTCCTCAGCTGACTAATTAATATGGCTGCCAGGCTGACAGAAACCCGGCTGCCATGGTGATCGGAGGACGACTGTTCTGGAGGAGAGAGGCCTCAGAGGAGACACCAGCTGCCAGGAAAAAGCCACAGCTCGCTATATGGCCTCATTCAGATGATGATTTCAGTCAGACTTCTATGTGCGATTTTGACCATAACCTTATGAATGTGCCCCTCAGGTGCCCATTTACATACCATACTTGGCAATAGGAGCACTATTTTATGGTAAATTGACTTTTTTTTTTTTTTTAATAGGTGACACTTTTGTTATAATTTATGACAGATTCTGAAGTAATTCATATTACATTTATGGAGCATCTGGTGGCTGCACAATTCCGGTCTACATTTCTTTTGGTCTAAACAGATATGCACCTCACCACAATGTGCGTTACCTGTTGACCCCCTCCCCCATCTATAAAACCTGCGTCACTCATAAATCTCCTCAAATAAAAAGGACTGATGAAGGGAGTGTCCCGCACCTCAGGGAAGACACTGACACCCAGCTGCTGGCAATCTATAAAATGGCAGCCTGTCGATCGTCATGAGGCGGGGAGCGCGCATCCCATGAATATATCCGACTCAATCTTTTTGGGGTGTTATTTGATTGCTCCAATTAGACAGAAATTGTAATTTTTACCTTTTATTAGCTGATATAAGAGCCCCCTGTCCTCCCAGTACACTGGCTGTACCTAGGGGTGTTACTATGGGGAGGTCATGGAGGCCTGTGGTGAGGGTCTTCATTGGATGCATATTGTGGGACATTGTAGATCTTCACCATGAAAGGTTCATAATGCTAGATATCAGGTGAGGGGTCGGACGTGTAGGTGGATGTGATGTGACCGCCTGCTATACTGTCATACAATGACCTTGTGGTAGCCTTCTACAGCTGTCATTGTCATATAGCGGTAATAATTCACAGCACGGTGAGGACCGCTCCCTGCATCGGTCACCACAGTCATTATCCAAATGATTAGTTTTACCACGACAGTTAAACTGTTCAGGGATAATCCATAACCCAAGGTCACAGCCCAAATCCCAAGGTCAAAGCCCCACCTCCTAAAGGATATTGATCAATATGGTCTATTGATGACCTACAGAACAAGCGGACAATGCGGTTGTGGACGCACAGTCCTGGGGGCACCAGCTGCGTTTTTTTCTCCTTTCATGGTGTAACACTCGGCTGTGACATTAACACTTTTTATGAGGACGAGGAGCAGAGACAAGGTGGAGGATGGGAGAACATGAACATTGAGAGGCCCAGAGACGGATCTCAAGGAAACATCCAAATCCATCAGCACAACACAACGGTCCCCACCTACACAGACATGTCATAGGAGAACATTACTAGATGGAAACCATCATGGCTGCCAAAGTACAGTGTACATCTGCTTAGCTATATGGGAATATATGACAGAGTGACGCATTCGGGCACAAGCCACATTAGGAGCCACAAATAACGAGAGCGGGCAGTCAGCACCCAGCAGTCCTCAAACGGGAGGTCTGCTCCGCAAAATATGACCCCACCTAGAAGGTACACAGGTGACAATGACTGCAAAACATCCTACACCGGGGTCCTGGTGCAGCCACTCTCCCTCCACTACAGTGATAGTAAGTCAAGGTGGGAGGGAGATGTACCTGCAAGAAACATTGTAGGACTACAGCTCCCAGCATCTCCTGGGGATAGTGCTGGCAGGAGCCACAGGTTGCAATCTCATTTGTATGACATGGACCCCTGTGATAGGAGACCTGACAACTGGTGGCAAAAACAACCCATCCCCCATCATCATTATATAACAAGGAGGTGCTGGATCAGGGGATAAATGGTGACATCCTGCACTAACACTGATCACAAGGCAGAGCTCTGCAAATCCTGCTGCTTACATGGGACTGCAGATAAACCTGCTGCACTTAGCGGTGCAATGTCACCTCTGCTCCATCCACACCCTGCACCGGGAGATGCTGACACCACACCCACTCATCATATAGCATCGCCCCGCAGGGCCCCAGCCGCTCCTCACCTGTAGGCGGCGCTCCGGTGTCTCCGGTAATAACAGGATTCTGCTGCAGAGATACGTGACTCCGGAGGTCTAATACCCCCGCTGGCCCCGCCCCTCCGCGCTGATTGGGGAGTGACGTCACGCTGGATTCTTTGCCTGTCGCCCGGTGACGTCACGCCTCAGCTGGATATCCTCTCCTCTGGGGACCTGTGCTTCTTGTTTCTCCAGTGCAGGATGGAGCCTGGTGATAATTGGCTCCTCACTGCTCCAGGGATACAGCCGAGCTCTGGGGTGTATTATAGTAGCGGATGATGGTGCTTTACAGCTGTGGGGTCCTGGCAGATCCCCCCCTCCCCCTCCACCCACTAGTAATTTCTTTACCAATTGGTAAAAATAAATCTGGTTTGTACAGATTTAAATTATCCTGTAAAAATGAGCAAAACGGTGGACATTTTAGTTGACAGAAACAGAAAAAAGATGTCCACACACAAGGAGGTCAGCGCCATCACATGCACATACAAGAACCACACAGAAGAATCCAGAACAAGGATCATTAATGGCAGTGGCGTAACTAGAGTCCAAAGGGCCCCTGTGCAAAATTTGGACCTGGGTTCCCCCTTCCCCCCCATATTGGTCAGATGTATGGGCCCCATGTAACATTTTAAATCCTATAAAGACTCACAAATTGACCCTTCTCCCCTTCATTATGTATTAATGCCCCTCATCCTGCTATATGGTCCTCCTCCTGGAATATGCCCTTATCCTGGTATATATGGTCCTCGATTATAATAAAATGCAGCCTTACAGCCCTCCATATAATATAATGCAGCCTCACAGCCCTCCATAGAGTATAATGCAACGTCACAGCCCTTCATATAATATAATGCAGCCTCACAGCCCTCCATATAGTATAATGCAGCCTCACAGCCCTTCATATAGTGTAATGCAGCCTCACAGCCCTCCATATAGTATAATGCATCTTCATAGCCCTCCATAGAGTATAATGCAATGTAACAGCCCTTCATATAATATAATGCAGCCTCACAGCCCTCCATATAGTGTAATGCAGCCTCACAGCCTTCCATATAGTGTAATGCAGCCTCACAGCCCTCCATATAGTATAATGCAGCCTCACAGTCCTCCATATAGTATAATGCAGCCTCACAGCCCTACATATAGTATAATGCAGCCTCACAGCCCTCCATATAGTATAATGCAGCCTCACAGCCCTTCATATAGTGTAATGCAGCCTCACAGCCCTCCATATAGTATAATGCATCCTCACAGCCCTCCATAGAGTATAATGCAATGTCACAGCCCTTCATATAATATAATGCAGCCTCACAGCCCTCCATATAGTGTAATGCAGCCTCACAGCCTTCCATATAGTGTAATGCAGCCTCACAGCCCTCCATATAGTATAATGCAGCCTCACAGTCCTCCATATAGTATAATGCAGCCTCACGGTCCTCCATAGAGTATGATGCACCGTCACAGCCCTCCACATAATATAATGCAGCTTCACAGCCCTTCATATAGTATAACACAATAAGGCGGCCTCATAGCCCTCCATATAGCATACATCATCCACACACACACACACACACACACACACAACACGGACACAGACACACACAGGGAGACCGACACACACACCCAGGACATGGACACACACAGGGACACGGACACAGGGAGATGGACACACACACAGGGACACAAACACACACAGGGAGATGGACACACACAGGGAGACGGACATATACACAGGGAGATGGGCACACACATAGGGACGCACACACAGGGACACGGACGTGCACACCGGGACACAGACATAGGGACATGGACACACACACGGACACGGACGCACACACAGGTACAAATACAGAATAGGGGCACACACAGGGACACACACACACAGGGACATACACACAGGGACACACACACACAGGGACACACACACACAGGGACACACACACACAGGGACACATACACACAGGGACACATACACACAGACATTACTCACCGATCCACCCCACCGGTGCTGCTCTCAGGCTGCAGGAGCACGGCACCACACTCATCTCCCTGCCCTGGATGCCATTAGTGTACGGTGCCGCTGTCCTGGCCAATCACAGGCCACGAGCCACCTGGGCAGCCAATTACAGGCCAGTAGCTGACGTCATGTGCCAATTGGCCTGTGATTGGCCACCGGGCCTATGATTGGCAGGGAGAGAACGGTGCCGCCAGACTTTATGCATCCGGCAGCTGCCACTGGGGGACATGGATGTGCGTCCTCAGGATAAAATGGCACTTCTCTTTCAACAGACCACACTTCCTCCTGAATTGCTTAGCCAATCACAAGCGCCGCACAAGGGGCTGTCTGGAATTAATAACAGGGTCCTTCCTATTGGGTTGAGCAAAGGATATGGGAGCAGGAAGGGGAAGAGCACCACTGACAAACCACTGCTCAGAGAAACATGGCTGGATATCTGTATGTTCCAAGGGGCGGCTCTGGACCTGGTGTGTAAGTTATGGCCAATCAGTCTGATCCGGTCGACAGGGTAGGAGGTACTCGGATACCGGGACAGGTGGTTGCTTCGCGGGGGATCACAGCTGCTCGGTTCCTGCTTCCGTGCCCTGGATCCTCAGTGGTGGGGGTGGGGCTGGTGATGATGATGGGGTAAATGGTATCGTGACGCCACCTGTGGTACCTGGTAATAGGGTTACCAGCGCTGTGGCCGGCCAGGGTGATGGAAATGCAGCTTTGGTAGTACAGATCCCCAGAGGTGGAGCTTAACCTCTGGGCAGCGGGGCAGATGATGGGAGTAGTAGTTGTGAGGCAGCAACCGGGGAACCCGCTTGCAAACGACAACAAACACGTGTTTATAAGTTTAACCAATGTCTACCCGTTTATTTTCACATATTAATAACATAACCCGGTAGCATGTTTGACACATATCACATTGATTAAAAACACCATACATAAACACATCATACATTTACATATAACATTACATAATACATATATTGCACATAACGTCTTATAGTAACCCGGGACCTGTAACCATCTCTGTCCCCATTGTAACCATCTCTCTGTCCCCATTGGAGCTCTACTAACAGCTCCCGTGGTGGCTACGGCCTCCGGCCTATATACATTTCACATACATTTAACATCAAGTACCATATCAACGGGCCCTATGGGTCCCAATGGCGGAACCAGCCGCCTGGCTCTATTTCCCCAGCTTCATTCTACCCCGGAATCAGGACTCCAGCCTGACCGGGTTCTTACATACAATATGTGATCCATCCTATAAGCCACCATGGACCACACACGTCCTTTCACTCGCTCACAGCCCATCATACACATCCATGGACTGTGGCTCCTCTGGGCTCAGAACAGGGATTGGCAAACCCTAGTAACCTGTGAGGTGAACCACAAGTTACCCAGTACGGGAGCCCTTCTAACCCCTGCTTCTGACCTCTCATACACACATTCCGGTTCATCAGGTCCTTTAACTGAGTACTCCGACTCGGACCCAAAGGCGGTCTATGCCCGCCTGGCACACTCCATAAAATCGCCTCCCGAAGGGCTACATTCAATCGCCTCCCGAAGGGCTACATTCAATCGCCTCCCGAAGGGCTACATACAATCCGGTTCATCAGGTCCTTTAACTGAGTGCTCTGACTCGGACCCAAAAGCGGTCTATGCCCGCCTGGCACACTACATAAAATCGCCTCCCGAAGGGCTACATACATTCCGGTTCATCAGGTCCTTTAACTGAGTGCTCTGACTCGGACCCAAAGGCGGTCTATGCCCGCCTGGCACACTACATACAATGCCTCCCGAAGGGCTACATTCAATCGCTGGGTCTTTTAAAAAGCCATACAGTACTTATAAGGTTCAACAGGTCCTTCACTGGACCTAATGGCGGCTACACGCGCCTAGCATGATTTACACCCAAGGTGCACAGTTCACACAATCATTCAGGAACTGCTTTTCTTACCGGGCACGGATCCGGGTCTCGCTACCCGTGTCACAGGTTCCACCAGGCATCCCCACAGGCTCCTTCCCGGACGTGAGGTGAACCACGTCCGGTCTAGCGTCCACGGGTCAACCACAGCTTCCCCCTCCAGGTGCGGACACGACCACGGACCTCGGCACCGGCATGGAGCTAGCATGCTCCCTTGTCCACACACAGAGCCTTGGACTGCTCTGCACTCAGGCTGCTCTCAGCTTCCATCTGAATCTGAATGAATCAATCACTCACCTGGCTGCCTCTTATCGTGCCAGCCACTCCCACATGGACACACCCCCTTTGCTGCTGATAATCAGCCTTTCACACAGCTCAGGTTAACTCCCTGTGTTCCGGGTTGTCAGCACTCAGCCCTTACATTCCTTAGGGCTTCCTCGATCTCATCCCACTCTCACTGCCGCTCATTAGGCTCATGAAACCCTGTGTCTCAGTTGGTTCACACAGCATTATCAATCAAACCGGCCAGTGTGCACAAGATCATACCTCGATCCTGCATGTGACGCGCCCCGGCCATGAGGACCATGCCGGCGGTGCCTCACATAGTCCTCACCTCCGGTGATGATGTTGTAGCCCTCTGGGCAACGAATGAATGGAGGACAGACACCACTTCAGCTCAAACGGTTCTTTACTTGCACCAGATGGAAACAGGCACACGGTACATTCTGGGTTAACGGGTATTGTAACCGCAGATTGTGAAGGCTTCTCCAGAGTCTGACAGTGATGCCCTTAATATGGTGCTCGTGGTCCTGGTACTCTCTTGCTCTGTCTGTATTTGCCCCTCTTGAGCCAAGTCTCTAGTCCTCGGGGTCTGTTACCTGATATTGGGCTTCTTTAGGGTGCTTCGGCTCCCTGTGTATCGGCCCTCAGCTTGCCGGTCTGTAGTTAGGGTTGAACCTTGCATCTATCTACCTCGGCTCTGGTATGCCGGTGGTGACCTGGGCCTCCAGCTGCCTCTAACCAGTCCTGGAGTAACCCCCTTTCCAGTGTGGGTCGTCCCTCTCCTAAGAGGCGCCCTCCACTGTGGCCGCAGGGTCCCCTGCGTCCTTCTTCCTCACTCTCTCACACCAACTGTCTGACTCTGCTGTCACTCCCCGTCCTGCTCTCTAGGCTCCACCTCCTGTGACCTACTGAATATCAGTCCCCTATATTAAAGTGGTCTGTGTATGGGTGTTGGGGTGCAGACTCTGAAGATTTCCCCATGTCCACGGTTATGGAGGCACCACACCTTTAATTGGGGTGCAGTACCTCCCTGTGGCGCCTTGCCATAGGGGCGCCACACCCCCCCCTGGTTAAATACACTCGTCCGCGAGTGTCTTAACCAGACCGCGGGTTTGAGATGAGATTTTTATTAACATATACCCGGGTAACTTTTAAACACACAAAAACAGTACGATTATTCTTGTCTTCCATTGTGGGAGGTGCTAGGCTTCAAACGTTGCAATAAAACATTTTGCTTGAAATTTACATTAGCCCAACGGGGCTGGGTATTAAGTCTCTGACTTTAAATTCAATCAGGCTTTTAAAACAACAGTTCACATTCAGGTTCATGTGATTATTGTCCAAGTGCTGCAAGAAAAAGGCTCAATAAATAACTATTTACAGTGGTACTTTATACCGGGTTGAGCTTGTCAGTCGTCACTTCTGCTGACCCGGATTGCGTACCAGCCTTGGGGTCCTGCATGGCATTCATATGTTACTACGTCACCACAGAATAGGTCCCGATCTGGGTGGCCTTGAGGGAGATAGGATTCCACTTCCCTCCTTGCCACAATGACCTCGGAATAGAGGCCTTCTTCCCGGGCAAAACCGTACCCGGTTCCGAGGTTGAAAACAGTTATAGCCCCCTTTTTCTGCTGCTCCGTTTGCGGGAAAAGACACGGGCTTGGCGGGTTTCCAGTTTGTTTGCCCACCAGGGTTCACGTTCCCTCTGCCATTCCACCTAGTCTTCCTGAACAGGCTGTGTGAACCAGGTTCATCCGGTGTCGGTCGCAGATGGTATAGCCCTCACAGCTCCAGCACCAGCTCGCACTAATGGTTGTCTGGCCCACCATAGCTCGCGGGGCCCGGCTTCCTCTGTGCCACAAGCGGCTTCCTTCCTTTTCCGAATCCTCCTCCTCCCCGACACTGACTTGTTCCACAGGACGCTCTTTATGCTCCTCCTCAATCAGGTGGGGCTCCTCAGGAAAGTGGATGAGGTCCTCCGGTTCAGTAGCCTCCTCCTCTCCGGGCTCCACTGTAAGCAGGGTCGCTGGTTCTGGGACCTCAGTATTGGGCTCGTCTAGTTTTGTGGGGGCGTGGCTCTCACCGGTTACCGGGTGCTCTGTCTGTGTTGCTACCGTCACCCCCGGTTCCGGGTTTAGCCTGAGTCCCTTCTGTTGCTCGCACTCCAGCTGAGTTTTAGGTTCATCTCGGCATTCCAATGCCGGATAGTCCACTCGGTGGTTTCCTGGAGTCGAGTACACAGGTCCCGCAACGCTGTCCCCCAGAAGGTGATGTCTTCTCCCTCGGTTTCGAGGGTGGCTACTTCCGGGGCAGCACGATCGGCCACGATATCTTCCTCGAACTACCGGATTAACTCTCCGAGTTTGAGGACTGCCATCTTTACCAGGCCGCACACGGGTAACGGGTCTGGAGTCTGCCAGGGTGTCTAGTTCTGACTTCTGGCCGCTCCCTGCTTGGTTTTGATAGTCCCGAGTTGGTGCGGTCTGGTTCCTGGCCCGCCCCCTGGTTATTTGGTGGCAAGGGGGCGGGGAGGCAATTTGGTGCCTCTTGCATGGCGCTTCCCTGATGAGGGGCCGAGGCACTCCCCTGGGCCAACACATTTTCAGTCACATTTCCAGGCTGCCATTTTGGGCCTACGCAGTGAAATAAAGTTAAGTCAATAAAGTCCAATTTAAGGCGCACAGTACCCGGTTTTACCGTGCACGGGATCCTGTTCGTGACACCAATTTGAGTCGGGCGACAGGGTAAAGGGTGCTCGGATACCGACACAGGTGGTTACTTCAGTAGGGATCACAGCTGGTCGGTTCCCCCTTCCGTGCCCTGGACCCTCAGTGGCGGGGGTGGAGGTGATGATGGGGGAAATGGTATCGTGACGCCACCTGTGGTACCTGGTAATAGGGTTACCAGCGCTGCGGCCGGCCGCTGAGGTGATGGGAATGCAGCTTTGGTAGTACAGCTCCCCACAGGTGGAGCTTTACTTCAGGGCAGTGGGGCAAATGGTTCTCTACTTGCACCAGATGGAAACAGGTACACGGTACATTCTGGGTTAACGGGTATTGTAATCGCAGAGCGTGAAGGCTTCTCCAGAGTATGACAGTGATGCACTTAATATGGCGCTCATGGTCTTGGTACTCTCTTGCTCAGTCTGTATTTGCCCCTCTTGAGCCAAGTCTCTAGTCCTCGGGGTCTGTTACCTAAAGTCTTTGACTTGTCCGTGTCGTGAACCCAGCTGCGGGACTGATGTTGGGCTTCTTTAGTGGTGCTTCAGCTCCCTGTGTGTGTCAGGCCCTCAGCTTGCCAGTCTGTAGTTAGGGTTGAACCTTGCATCTATCTACCTCGGCTCCGGTATGCCGGTGGTGACCTGGGCCTCCAGCTGGCTCCAACCAGTCCTGGAGTAACCCCCTTTTCAGTGTGGGTCACCCCTCTCCTAAGAGGCGCTCTCCACTGTGGCCGCAGGGTCCCCTGCGTCCTTCTTCCTAGCTCTCTCACACAAACTATCTGACACTGCTGTCACTCCCCGTCTCCTGCTCTCTAGGCTCCACCCCCTGGGACCTACTGAATATCAGTCCCCTGTATTAAAGTGGCCTGTGTATGGGTCTTGGGGTGCAAACTCTGAAGACTTCCCCACACCTTTAATTGGGGTGCAGTACCTTCCGGTGCTGCCTTGCCATAGGGGTGCCACAAGTCCGCAGCAGAGGGACAATGCATCCTACATTTTAGAAATCATGGAGCCCCAGAGCAAAAGTTCGAATTGGGCACCTCCCAAAAACAAGAATATTTGGCTGGGTCACATAGGTACATCTCTGACAACATTTCAGCATTTACAAAGCAATTTTCCTCCTACTGAAGCCCCTAGATTTCCCTTTCATTGCCCCTAGAAAGTGTGATGCCAACAGAAGTGCCTCACAAACACTGTATGATTCCGCACACTGCATTCCTCCACACGCACAGTATGATGACCCTACTGTACCTCCTTCAACTACCCCAGTACTGTATCCCCAACTATGACCCCTGCCCAGCCCTCCATGCAGTGGCATAACTTCAGGCCCAGGCACTGATGCGAAAGCTCCAATGGGGCCCCCAATTATTTAATAGTATTAGTCTGTTTCTATAGGCCAAAGGGACTTTTGGGGCCCCTAGGCTGCAGGGCCCGGGTGCGATCGCAATCCCTGCACCTATTGTAGTTACGCCCCTACCTCCATGTAGTATAATGGACCTATGTACAGTATAATAGCCCCCAACACAGGCTTCAAATAGCACTTATAAAGTATAAAGGCTCCCTTGTAGCCCTCCAAGAATTATCATGCCTCCCACAGAGCCCCCCCAAACATTATAATGGCTTCCATGTAGTATAATTAGCTCCATATAATATAATGTACCCCCCATAGTATTCCACATAGTATATTGCACCCCCATATTGCTCCATATATTATGCACCCCCATAGTCCTCCATATAATATTATGCACCCCATAGTCCTTCATATAGAATAACTAGTAAAAAGGCCGATGCAATTGCATCGGGAGCGCGGTGAAATGAATTGTGTGTATACAGGCGGGTCTGTGGGTATGAGAGTATAGAGTGGCTGTGTGGGTAGCAGAGTATGGAGGCGGCTGTGTGGGTAGCAGAGTATGGAGGCGGCTGTGTGAGGTATAGTCAGAGTATGGAGGCGGCTGTGTGGGGTAGCAGAGTATGGAGGCGGCTGTGTGGGTAGCAGAGTATGGAGGCGGCTGTGTGGGTAGCAGAGTATGGAGGGCGTCTATCTGTGGGTAGCAGAGTATGGATGAGCAGATAGCTCTGTGGGTAGCAGAGTATGGAGGCGGCTTGTGGGTAGCAGAGTATGGAGGCGGCTCTGTGGGTAGCAGAGTATGGAGGCGGCTTGTGGGTAGCAGAGTATGGAGGCGGCTCTGTGGGTAGCAGAGTATGGAGGCGGCTCTGTGGGTAGCAGAGTATGAGGCGGCTGTGTGGGTAGCAGAGTATGGAGGCGGCTCTGTGGGTAGCAGAGTATGGAGGCGGCTCTGTGGGTAGCAGAGTATGGAGGCGGCTCTGTGGGTAGCAGAGGTAATGGAGGCGGCTCTGTGGGTAGCAGAGTATGGAGGCGGCTCTGTGGGTAGCAGAGTATGGAGGCGGCTCTGTGGGTAGCAGAGTATGGATGAGGCGGCTCTGTGGGTAGCAGAGTATGGAGGCGGCTCTGTGGGTAGCAGAGTATGGAGGCGGCTCTGTGGGTAGCAGAGTATGGAGGCGGCTCTGTGGGTAGCAGAGTATGGAGGCGGCTCTGTGGGTAGCAGAGTATGGAGGCGGCTCTGTGGGTAGCAGAGTATTGGAGGCGGCTCTGTGGGTAGCAGAGTATGGAGGCGGCTCTGTGGGTAGCAGAGTATGGAGGCGGCTCTGTGGGTAGCAGAGTATGGAGGCGCTTGTGGTAGCAGAGTATGAGGCGCTACGCTGGGGTAGCAGAGTATGGAGGCGGCTCTGTGGGTAGCAGAGTATGGAGGCGGCTCTGTGGGTAGCAGAGTATGGAGGCGGCTCTGTGGGTAGCAGAGTATGGAGGCGGCTCTGTGGTAGAGAGGCGGTGAGGAGAGTAGGAGGCGGCTCGTGGAGAGGTAGGAGGCGGCAGAGTGGTGGAGGGGTGAGGAGAGAAGCGGCTGCGTGGTGGAGGGGTGAGGAGAGATGCGGCTGCGTGGTGGAGGGGTGAGGAGAGATGCGGCTGCGTGGTGGAGGGGTGAGGAGAGATGCGGCTGCGTGGTGGAGGGGTGAGGAGAGATGCGGCTTAGTGGTGGAGGGTGAGGAGAGATGCGGGCTGTGTGGTGGAGGGTGGAGGAGAGAAGCGGCTCGTGGTGGAGGGTGAGGAGAGAGCGCTGCGTGGTGGAGGGGTGAGAGAGATGGGCTGCGTGGTGGAGGGGTGAGAGAGACGATGCGTGGTGAGGTGAGGAGAGATGCGTGCGTGTGGAGGGGTGAGGAGAGATGCGGCTCATGGTGGAGGGGTGAGGAGAGATACAGGTCTGTGTGGAGGGGTGAGGAGAGATGCCGGGTCTGTGGTGGAGGGTGAGGAGAGATGCGGTCTGTGGTGGAGGGGTGAGGAGAGATGCGGGTCTGTGGTGAGGGGTGAGGAGAGATGGGGTCTGTGTGGAGGGGTGAGGAGAGATGCGGGTCTCATTACAGACAGTATACACACAGTATAGAGACATTAGAGAGAGTATAGAGACATTAGAGAGAGTATAGACACATTAGACACAGTATAGACACATTAGAACAGTATAGACACATGAACACAGTATAGACACATTACACACAGTATACAGACATTAGAGAGAGTGTACAGACATTAGAGAGAGTAGACACATTACAGACAGTATAGGCATATGACAGACAGTATAGACACATTACAGACAGTATAAGACACGACACACAGTATAGACACATGACACACAGTATAGACACATGACACACAGTATAGACACATGACAGACAGTATAGAGACATCAGAGACAGTATAGACACATTGTATAGAGACATGAGACACAGTATAGAGACATGAGACACAGTATAGAGACATGACACACAGTATAGAGAGATGACAGACAGTATAGAGACATGACACACAGTATAGAGAGATGACAGACAGTATAGAGACATGACACACAGTATAGAGACATGACACACAGTATAGAGACATGACACACAGTATAGAGACATCAGAGACAGTATAGACACATTGTATAGAGACATGAGACACAGTATAGAGACATGAGACACAGTATAGAGACATGACACACAGTATAGAGAGATGACAGACAGTATAGAGACATGACACACAGTATAGAGAGATGACAGACAGTATAGAGACATGACAGACAGTATAGATGACAGACAGTATAGAGACATCAGAGAGCGTATAGAGACATTGTATAGAGACATGACACACAGTATAGAGACATGACAGACAGTATAGATGACAGACAGTATAGAGACATCAGAGACAGTATAGACACATTGTATAGAGAGATGACACACAGTATAGAGACATGACACACAGTATAGAGACATGACACACAGTATAGTGACATAACACACAGTATAGAGACATCAGAGACAGTATAGACACATTGTATAGAGACATGAGACACAGTATAGAGACATGACACACAGTATAGAGACATAACAGAGAGTATAGACACATGAGACAGAATATAGACAGATTAGAGATAGTATAGACACATTACAGACAATATAGAGAGATGAGACAGAGTATAGACAGATTACAGACAGTATAGAGACATTAGAGAATACAGAGATTAGGCACACATAGAATACATACATTGGTGGAGACAGAGAGGGTATGTGGGGATAGGTGGTGGAGGGGCCGTGACGTCATCCAGGGCGAGCGCGGCTGTGGGCGGGCTGGGGTGTCAGTGTGTGCTCGGTAGTCCGAGCTGTGGATTAATAGCGATGCTGGAGGGGCCTTGACGTCATCCACGGCGAGCGCGGCTGTGGGCAGGCTGGGGTGGCAGTGTGTGCTCGGTAGTCCAAGCTGTGGGTTAATAGCGGTGCTGGAGGGGCCGTGACGTCATCCACGGCGAGCGCGGCTGTGGGCGGGCTGGGGTGCCAGTTTGTGCTGGGCGGTAATAGCGGGGAGCGGGTCAGCGGCGGGCAGTGGTTGGTGTGTGTTGGCAGAATGTGGGCACTTCCGGTCAGTGCGGCGGCTCGCGATGGCGCATGCACGCCATCGCTCGCCGCGCGTGATATCGGCACAGTGACCGGAAGCCCCAAACTGGCGATTATGTATAGAGATGCACCCCCACAGTCCTTCATATAGTATAATGCACCTCCATAGTCCTCCATATAGTACAATGCACCTCCATAGTCCTCCATATAGTGCAATGCATCACCATAGTCCTCTATATAGTATAATGCAGCCTTCCTTATTGTATAATGCATAGTCCTCCATATAGTATAAAGGGCCCTCATTGTCCTCCTATATTATATTGAACATTACATATTTCTCATCAGTGTACTCACTAATGTAAAAAAAAATACACACCTGTCTTCTCGCTGCTCCAGTCTCCTCAGCATAAGCTGTGCCGCTCTGCACGTCTCAGTACAGAGGCCCTCAGTAATGACATCATTGTACCCCGCCGTGCTGAGCTGCAGAAAGCGGACAGCGGCGGTCGGGACTCGGGAGAAGAATGCTACCTACAAAGGAGGAGCTGATCATGTGACCCCTGACTCCTGTATTATACTAGGGACGATGGTGCTTTGCTGCTCTTAGGACCTGGGTTGAGATCCCACCAAGAACATCATCTGCAAGGAGTTTGTATGTTCTCTCCGTGTTTGCGGCTTTCTTCCGGTATCTTCCCACACTCCAGAGACATACTTGTGGTGCCCCTGCGGTCTAGTCGCCACAGAGGGGTACTGCACCCAATCCATGGGTGTGGTATTCCTGTTCTCAGTAAACGGGATGGTAAGTCCGGACACCCACAAAAGCACCCAGCACACCCAGGGACAGCAGGCAGACCCAATAGGGGTAGGGCCCACTTAGTCAGCGGGACGACAGGAAGAGAGGTGAAAGGTGAGAAGTTAGTAGGGAGCAGTCAGGAAGTAGAAAAAGAAGAACATGAAGTAGTCAGACAGTTGGCAGAGTCAGTGAAAGGAGAAGGACCTGGAGGACTTGAACAGAGATGAGGCTCGTCCTGGGTTCAGGAACAGTAGACTGCAGAGAGACAGATGGAGCCCTGGGGGCACGGGCAGTGAGCAATCCACCCGTGCGCACGAATCTAAAGTGAAGTGAAAGGGCAGGTTGAAAGCCAGGGAACCGCCCCTGAAGGTGGCAAGGAGACTCCAAGCTCCAACCACAGAACCGGAGGCCACTAGATCTAGAGGAGCTGTGGCCAACTCCCAACATATCCGCTGAGAAAGTAGCCGCACTAGGGTAGGTGACATGGCTGGTTGCCCGACAGGACCCGTGGCTGCTGGATTGGGGCACTGTGTGTGGAGGCGCGAGCAGGAGAGAGGCAGCACTGAGAAAGAGAACAACCCGAGAGGAAAGGAACATAAAGGGGGTGTCTTGGACAAGCTATCCTGTTTGCTAAGGACAATCTAGCCTGCAACTGAACTAGAGCTGTGCCCTGTGGTGCTAGCTAGACTGTTCATTTCCCGCCTGAGCAGCGGTAGATTGCTACGCTGCGCAGGCCACAGGAGCCCTGCCTGAGAGCCGCTCCAATTCCTCCCTGCATCCAGATCAGACCCACTGGCCCTCCATTAACAATACCTCTACACTGGATGCCCTGCGGAACCGCTCCACTCGTGGGGAGCAAAACCATCATAGCTGCTATCCCATCATCCCCAGAGGTCGCGCACTGCAGCGTTGGCCATTCATAGCCGAACACCACGCACCATGACTGGAGTCTCGACAACCACCTATAAATCCCTATAACTTCCCCTATTCCATGAACTTCTTCCCTTTTTATTGACCGCTCCGGAGCCACGGACCGGGTCGCGCCACCGTAACATCCCATTCCCCGGACAACATCATCAGACCCGGCTCCGAGTACCCCACGACCCCCCACGGGCGAGTCATACTGAAAGAGAATATAGATTGTGAGACCCAATGGAGAATGTGATGATCACATCTATAGTGGACTATTGATGGTGCTATATAATCTATACATAATAAATAGTATATCTATAACGGATGCTTTGTACTGCTGTTCGTTTACTGTTACCATATTTCTGCCAATCTCACTAATAATAAGAGATGGGAGTCACAATACTCAGACGGCGCAATTTATTTCATAAGTGATAATCTGTCATAGAAGAATATTCCAGCAAAGTATTGGAGAAAGGGCAGGGAGTGAGACCCTCCGGAATTACTACAAAAAGGATTTTTGAGCCGATTCATCATCACTTTTGCTATGTTCACACTGGATGTTTATGATCCGTTTTTGGTGCTGCTTTTTTTTTTTTTGTTAAAGGATCAGTCACTGCGTCTGCCAGCAAAGTGTATGGGATTATGAATTTGCTGTGCAGACGTTGCATTTTGACTTCTGCGTTAGTGGTGCAGAAAGCGCATCCAGAAAATAATGAGCGTCAATTATAGTGGTTTCACAGTGACGTTTTTCTGTCTTGTGTCGGTGTCTGCCAAAATCCTGGTGCATCATGATCAGGCATACGTCCCTATACTTAACATGGGTCCACAGGAACATCAGGGGCATCTGGATTTCAATGGATGCAGACGAGTGCAACCTCCACACACCACCAACACTCCATTATTTATCCTTGCCGGTGAGTCTTCCTTCCGGGCATCGCAGGACCTGCCCATGTGACTCAGCCTGAGATTTTCTTTTGCATCTTCTTATATCTGCCTTGCAGTGCCTAACAAAACCCGTTTTTTACATTTTTATTTGTTGGATCTTAGCCTTATTCTGACATCAAAATAGTGCTTGGGTCGAATTCAGATAAGGAAATAGAGATCATTCGGATTTCATCCAGAAAAAAAAATCAGGTTCTTTTCCGTCCATATAGTGCTTCATATGGCAGGTTTTAGTTTTCACGTCCATATTGTCTCCATTTTATATATCAGTCATCAAAAAGGTAAATAAAAGGCTAAGATTGTAGCATGTGAGCAGAAACCTCTTGGTATCTGTTGAATTGTGTTACTCTGTATTGACTCATTGTCTGGACATGTCCCCTCTGAATTGTAAAGTGCTGCGGAATATGGCACTAATGAAATAAACTTATTAATACAGTTTCCTATTTGAAATATATGTGATTAATCATTAAAAAGATGACAATAAATGGTGTCTTTACCGGTATCCATATGTTTAATGTAGTTAATTGGACAACTGTGAAAAACAGATCAGTGAAGTCCACACTGATTGTTTTCACATGCAGACTCTCGGTGTTCCATGTAGAAAGACTCAAGTGAACTGCCACAAAGATTCACATTGGTCCGTGTGCCGTGTGGCCAGCCAACACAACACAAATGTAAGATATGCTCGTCTGAACGAGAACGGATTTCAGATGTGGATTTTCATCAGTTTTTTGTTCCAGGTCAGCTTTTCCATCAGTGTGTTAGGCTGCCTTCACATTTGCGTATGGGAGCGCAGCGTATGCGTATGCTGCGTTCCCATAAGCATTCAAACGCATTTGCACTGCGTTCCTATGTTTAACATAGGAACGCATAGTGCCTGCGTTTGCTGCGTTCGGGTGCGGATGCGGACGATATCTGCTCCTTCCGGTGTCCAGCATCCGCACCCGGGACGCAGCTTGCAGCATTTTTTTGTGCGTTTGGGGACCTTGGAAGATCAGCAAGCGTCCCCAAGCGCACAAAAAATGCATTGCCGTCAATGGGTCCGCAGTGTTCAGTGCTTGACAGCGCGGGAGAACGCTGCGGACCCATTGAAAAATCTCCCGGTGGCCGCCGGTGATGTCACAGGAGCTCACCGACGGCCACCGGGAGATCAGCTCAGCCTCTGCTGTCCTCCTTCTCCCCGCCGCCTGTAATCTCCTAGCGATGTCGGCGGGGAGAACAGCTGATCTGACAGCTGTTTGAATCTTCCCGCGCCGACATCTCCTCACAGTGTCGGCGCGGGAAGATTCAAACAGCTGTCAGATCAGCTGTTCTCCCCGCCGAGAGTCCCGGAGCTTACCAGCGGTCGGGGGCGGAGATCTCCGGCGCTGATCTCCACCCCCGGCCTGCCCCCGGACAGCGCCGATTGGCTGCCGGGCTCCATAGTGATGTGTCCGCAGGTGGACATTATCCGCTGCGGACACATCATTTGGACACTGCTTCTGACAGCGTTTGTGTCTGCATGCCATCAGCATGCAGACACAAACGCTAATGTGAAGGCAGCCTTAGGTATTTTTCTTGTATCCAAAAAAAAATAGTGTTGGAAGGTTCCAAAGTTTATCTTGGAAAGCAGTCAAAATAGGATAGCACAAGAGTACAGTAGCCACTTATTTTTTACTAGATGGATGCCTCGAGAGAGAGGTAATATCACGATGACGGAGGGCTCTGTGGCACTGGGTGTGGTGGCCATATCTCCCCCTGTGCGCTTTCTCCCCTTTTGTTTCTGTACAGTCTACAGTCTAGTATTCCTACTGCACAATCCCTAAAGTCATCTGCACAGATAGGAATATCCCTAATTGCAGGACTAGGAAATGACTGCTTGGGCCCAGCTTTCCAAACGGCCGTCGAGAGTTTCCCATACCTCCTAAGGAACCGGGGAAAGTCAAATAAACACACAGGGAACTCAGGTATGGACTCCAGGGATTTCTCTAGAAAGTAGTTCACAGCTCAAACACCATGGGTTGAATACAAATTCTATAGGCAGCATGGAGTGAGGTCAGAGGTAGGTAGATACAGCAGAAGGGGAGTGTAATCACAAACTACAGATGAAATGAAGACTAAGAGAATACTCATCTAGCAGTGAAAAAGTCCTTGATGCCTTCAGCATAGAAGAGCAAGCACATCAGTAAATCTGTCAAATGAGCTCTACTGAAAGCCTATGATTGATTAAATAATAATAATTTTATTTATATAGCGCCAACATATTACGCAGCACTTTACAACTTTGTAATCAAAGTACGCTGTTCTTCTGAACAATGTCTCGAAAGACCCATATTTCTCAGGCTTTCAGGGAGAAGTGCCACTACATGTGCTGGGTTCACCCTTAAATAAGGGCCACCTGATTAACACATTTCTTCATAGAATGATTGACCTTACTAACTGAATTCCACATTATTATTTTGAACACACCATCTTTCAATTAATTATTCAAATGCACAGACTCAAAAACATGCAGATTATGAATGTTGAGTCTGTTTGTTTTCTAAGGATCTACTGTACCAACTGTAAAATTGCTTGACATGTGATAATATAATATACACTGAAAACAGTGAATAATCTGGTTAGTCATATTGGACTGCTATTATTTTGAACACTACTTTATAATGTCCATACCTAAATAGTGCCATGTGAGCGAACTAGTCTTTTTTCTACAAGGAAATGAAATGTGCCATTTTACTAAACCTATATCTACTACCACTAAAGTTAAAGTTTTTCCAGCGTCCGAAGGAAGGTCTGTAATAAAATCCATGGATAGGTTTGTTAATGATCTGTCAGGTATAGCTAACAGTAGGAGAGACCCTGGCTCGGGTTCTTAGAACACACACAGATATTACAGGTAGATACAAAATCTACCACATCCCGATGCAACCTTGGCCACCAAAACCTACAGTAAAGTAGGTCCAAGGTTGCTTTACTACCTGGGAGGCCGAAAGAACTGAGTTATGATACTCCACTAAAATTTTAGGCACAGCTGTAGGAGGTACAAATAATTTTCTTGAAGGACAAGCAACAGGTTTGTTCCCCTGAGCTTTCATCACCTCACCCTCAAGATCACAGCACACATATAAAAAAGGAGCAGAGGCCTCAAAATTAGCTTCCCTAGAGAAACTCTGGGACAAAGCATCAGTCTGATATGAGGGTAGTTCATTTTTCCAAAAATACATCTACAACATCGGATTGAAAAAAGGGTACAATTTTTATGGTGCTGGTAGAGATATTTATACTCAGGCAATTATTCTTGCACATATCACTCTACTTAAATTCTCTGGACTGCAAGTTAACCACAGGATTATGCATCATCCACCAAGGAAGGCCCAAGAAATTGGCAGTAGGGAGACCTTCTAAGGCTGCCTTCAGACTTGCAGATGCATCTGCAGCATTTTGCAGATGCATCTGCAAGCATCAGCATGCAGACCGTGGCCCCTGTTTATAATGGTGCGCACCGCGGTCTGCAGATGCTTGCAGACCGCCGCGCGCACCCATTCACTCCTATATGTGATCTGTGCGCAGGCGGATGCCTGCGTACAGATCACACACTCCCGCCCGCACCATGGACGCGAGATGTCGCGTCCATGGTGCGGACGAGAGTGTGTGATCTGTACGCAGGCATCCGCCTGCGCACAGATCACATATAGGAGTGAATGGGTGCGCGCGGCGGTCTGCAAGCATCTGCAGACCGCGGTGCGCACCATTATAAACATAGGGGCCGCGGTCTGCATGCTGATGCTTGCAGATGCATCTGCAAAACGCTGCAGATGCATCTGCAAGTCTGAAGCCAGCCTTAGACATTGCAGGAAGGGAGCTCCTTGTGAAGAGTTCCTACTGTATGTGGAAGTTCACATTTTTCACCACTTGGGTAAAACGCTTGTGACCGAAAAGAGCAGAGTCAATAACAAATATGGGGATGGATGTAACCAGCACACTACAGGAGAGACCATGGGTCCGAACAAACATAGAAAAGCTTGAGTCAATATGGTGAATTCTATCTAGAAGGACAGAAATTGTTTCAGTTTTGGTATCAAAAACTACTTTAGCAGAGAAGGTACACTGAAATGTACATGTGGAGGAAACATACACGCTCAGTCTGCAACCCTCCACACAACCTGGAGTAAGACATTTTTCTGAAGGTTTCATTTTGTTTTCGTGTAGGACAGACCCCTAAAACTATGGCAAACTGCAAAAGACTCAGACTGAGGGTCCTAACTGCATAGATTTTTCAGTTCACACCAGTGGAACCTCTTCCCTTGAAAAGACAAGAGGGGGCAAGGGTCACTTCAGGTCTATCCCTGATATTTCATATACAGTAGTAGTGCCACTGAGTCTTTAAGCCTACCAGACAGACTCAGACAAAAATTACTACCAAGTGCAGGGACATTCCACCTGGTATCAGAGGCCCATCTACGGAACTTTGAGCAAAACTCCTCCACCATTCAGTCCCCCTGTCGATCGTTATGGAGCCTAGACTCAGCAATGGAGATTCGGTCAGGATCATCATACATGAGACCTAGTGCTGCAAAAAAAAATGACCTTCCAATGTAACTTGGAATCGGATGGAAGTGAGAAAGTCCAGGATTGAATATCACCTTGCAGGAGGAAGATAAGGATCCCTAACTGTTGTACCTTACTCCCAGATGAGTGTGGACAAAGCTTAAAATAGAGTTTGCATGCTTTGCGCAACACCAGAAAGTCATTTTCAGCTTCGTTTCAGCATAGCAGACTGACAAACACGGAGATGACTGTTGCTGATGAAAAAAATCAGATTCTGTCAGATTTAGGCTACGTTCACACATTTGCGTATTTTGCTGCGCTTTTTTGCGCGCGCTTTTTGCCGCGTTTTTCGCCGCGCAAAAAAGCGCAGCAAAATACGCAGGGGCTTTCACACACTGCGCTTTCTTTCCCCCAGAAAGTGCAGTGATGTCACAGAGGGGAGGAAGAATCCTGCTTCCTCCTCCCCTCTGTGACATGTGTGACCGCCCCATTAGACTTCACAGTGTATTAATAAACACTGTGAAATCTAAATTAAACAAAAGCAAGTGTGTGAAAAATAAAAAAGAATGAATACATCACCTTCCGACGCCTTCTCCCGCTGTGCGATCTCCGGTTGTAAGTCAGATCTCTTCTGACAGGACCTGTGATGACGTCAGAGGGGGGCGTTACCGGGGCGGTCCCATCGCTGATTGGCTGCTCGCGGTCACATGACCGCGAGTGCCCGGGAACGCCCCCTCTCTGACGTCACCACAGGTCTTGTCAGAAGAGATCTGACTTAGAACCGGGGATCGCACAGCGGCAGAAGGCGTCGGAAGGTGATGTATTCATTCTTTTTTATTTTTCACACACTTGCTTTTGTTTAATTTAGATTTCACAGTGTTTATTAATACATTGTGAAGTCTAATGGGCGGCCACAGCTGCCCCAGAGGGGAGGAGGAAGCAGGATTCTTCCTCCCCTCTGGGAGAATACGCAGAAGTAGCTGCGTAAACAATTGACATATCAATTGTTTACGGAGCTGCGTTTTCTCCCGGAAAACGCACTGCGTATTTTTACGCAATGTCTGCACTGCAAAGTGAATTTCCCATTCACTTTGCAGGCAGACATAAGGCACATTGCGTATTTTGAACAGCGCGCGTAAAAAAACGCGGCAAAAAATACGCAATGTGTGAACGCAGCCTTAGACACAGAGTCTGCAACCAATCAGCAAGAAATGCGACAGGACCCATGACAGAGTCCAGAAAAAATGTGGACCACAGTCTCTCAGTTGCCGCAACTCCACCCAACTGGTTCCTGTACAGTACTCCTACTGCACAGACCCTACAGTCACCTGCACAGATAGGAATAACCCTAACTGCAGTATGAGATGACTTCTTGGGCCTAGCTTCCTGATTGAGAATTTCCCGTACCACCTAAGGAACCAGGGTAGAGGTTGCTAAACACAACAATCACAACAGGGAAAGTATACAGAGAGAGAACACCCATGACAGTCAGGAAGTGGGGACAGTGTGCACCTGAACTGTCCCTCAAAGTAGGAATCCCTAGACTAGTTCATGTTCCCAAGATTACCCCTGGGTCTAGTGCCTTGCTGTGCTACCGGATGTGACACACCATGATGTCCTCCCCCCTAAAGAAGTAAAGGGGAAAAAAGCAAGGAATCACAAAGGGAACTCAAGCAGGGAAACGTGTATAAAAGGACTCAATGGATTTCTCCAGAAAGTAGCTTTGCTGCTGAACAAAGGAACAACACCTCTGGGATATAGGAATGAGCTCAAACATCATGGGCTGAATACAAATTATATAACTCATGGAGTTAGGTCAGAGGCAAGTAGAATATAGCAGAATGGGAGGGTAATCACAAGCTACAGGTGACATGAAGACTAAGAATATTCATTCAGCAGTGAAAAGTTCCTTAACCCCCTTCAGCATAGAAGAGCCTGCAACTGATTAAACACAGACCTTCTGACCTCAGGTTCCCCAGAGGTGACAACGGGACATGGCAAATTCATGACAGATGCTGCTTCTTTGCTACTTGTGAATTCCCGAATGTACCCAATAACAGCTGAAACATCATTTACATCATTTCACTACCACTTGCTGTTATGGGCCTCCCTGGAGAAATAAAGTTCATTTTCTCCCAGGTGCAGCAGTTTCAATACTATAGCCAGTCAGATTCATAAAGCTATTACTCTTCAGAGTAACCCTATATAAGCAGATTAATCATGTTATCGCACCTGACAAGTTCCCTTAAAGGAACCCATATAGTACTGTTCTTGCACAGGAACCTTCTGCTGTTGGTATTTTCCCCTGCATCACTAGCCATGTACGTCAAGGCCTCTGGAATATACACTGTATACAGAAAGTTAGAGCTTGCAGTTCGTGGGGTTCTTGCCAGGATCGTTGCCAGAGAAAGAAAGATGGGGAATGTCCTTTTTCTGCATTTGAACCTTGTTACACTTCCTGCTGAGAAGCTAATAAAAATGGAGATACATTAAAACATTAGCGGTTAATCAATAAAAGACAAGGCCTTCATAACAGGAGAGTGTGCTGCTACAGTGGAGCTTTTTACATCACCTTGATATTACCTTCAGCCAGCCATCTAATGGATGCTCTGTACACCACAGTGCTGCACACATCCCCCTCCATCACTGCCTAAGATCAGTAAATGCTCCTCAGGTCACCTTCATCCCTGGAATAATTGCTTTAACTCATACAATACCAAAGCTACATGAGTAGTGGAGTGTTTTATTATCAGAATAGATGTACTAAATATCAGAGATCAGATAAATATTGGAGGATCTCTGCACTATCATTCAGTATAATAGCTGGGAAATAACATAGGGCTGAGGGTGTGATACATTGGGTTAAAGCACCAAAAGCACACCCTTATAATCAGATAAGGTATGGACAACGTTATTATCCACATGTACTGATTTATTTCAAACAGTACTTTAGGAGGAGCGCGTTTTGATCCAATGTTATGCCCAATCTATGTATGAGGGCTTCTTCAAAAATTAAGCTACATTTACATTGATCAATCTTTTTCCTACATATTTTTAAAAGTGGTCAGGTTCAGTAATGAAATGAGGCATTTCTTAATGATTTTGACCTCCTGAATTCTAAACTGACAATGAAAATTTTTAGCTGGCTCTTGTTTCTATGAGAGTTTTCATTTTACCGCTACATATAATTAATGCATAAAAGTTTCAGTACTTTTTATTATTACTACTATTATTATTATTTACTAGCTGTAGTACCGGGCTACGCCCGGGTTAATAAATAACTGATGTTAGCTATAACAAAATAGAATTTGAATATGTCATATTAATGACCTGTAGGAAAATAGAAGCTGAGCTGTGATTGGTTGCTATAGGCAGCCTAATAAATCTCCAGCCAACAGTAAACCCTCCCCCCGTCCGGGCAGTATATGTTACCTCACACATACACATAATAGACGGCTCATGTGACTGACATCTGCCTTAATTCCCTATATGGCACATGTGTTGCACATTGGCTGTTTTTAATCAGAGTTTATGTTTGGAAAATAAAGATAGCACACGTATGAGGCGAGTTGTGTGAGGTGATTTGTGCACATCTGTGTCTGTCTGTGGTGTGTGTGTCCCTGGGTGTGTATGTGTGTGTCCCTGTGGGGTGAGTGCATGTGCCCCTATAGGGTGTGTATGTGTGTGTCCCTGTGGGGGGGGGGGGTCTGTGTGGTGTGTGTCTCTGTTGTGTGTGTCTCTTTGTGGTGTGTGTCCCTGTGGGGTGAGTGCATGTGTCCCTATAGGGTGTGTATGTGTGTGTGTGTCCCTGTGGGGAGGTGTCTGTGTGGTGTGTGTGTGTCTCTTTGTGGTGTGTGTGTCCCTGTGGGGTGAGTGCATGTGTCCCTATAGGGTGGCTATGTGTGTGTGTCCCTGTGGGGGGGAATCTGTGTGGTGTGTGTCTGTGTTATGTGTGTCTCTTTGTGGTGTGTGTGTCCCTGTGGGGTGAGTGAATGTGTCGCTATAGAGTGTGTGTGTGTCCCCTTGGGGGTGTGTGTGTGTCTCTGTGTTGTGTGTGTCTCTTTGTGGTGTGTGTTTGTTCGGGTGCGTGGTGAGTATCCAATGTTGGGGCTGCACTTTAGCAACTATACACTTGCGGTTACTCTTTGTGTGCGTGTGGTGTGTATACATGTCCCTGTGTGTGGTGAATATCTCATGTTGGGGCCTCACCTTAGTGACTATATGCTGGTATGTGCTGTTAGTCTTTGGTGCTATCATTAAACCCCTCTCATTCACAACTGTCAACTGGTAACTGTCACTTTTTCCCCATTATGTAGATAGGGGCAAAATTGTTTGGTGAATTGGAATGCGCGGGGTTAAAATTTCGCCTCACAACATAGCCTATGACGCTCCCGGGGTCCAGATGTGTGACTGTGCAAAATATTGTCTCTATAGCTGACAGCTGTCGATTTTCCTCCCACACGTTTCCTTTCCCTTTTTTCCCATTATGTAGATAGGGGCAAAATTGTTTGGTGAACTGGAACGCGCAGGGTTAAAATTTCGCCTCACAACATAGCCTATGACGCTCCCGGGGTCCAGACGTGTGACTCTGCAAAATTTTGCGGCTGTAGCTGCGACGGTGTAGATGCCAATCCCGGATATACACACACACATACACACATTCAGCTTTATATATTAGGGCCCTTTCACATCAGCGTTTTTTGAAATTCGCGGCAGATGCGGTGAAAAAAACGCATCTGCCGCGTTTGCCGCATAACCGATACACTTGCGGCGCGGTTGCGGTTTTTTCCCATAGAAAGTATAGGGGGACTTGCGGCAGGTGCGGCAAGTGCGGTTTTGCACTTGCGGCAGGTGCGGCCGCGAAAAAAACCTCGGCTGACCGCGGTTTTTTTTTCGCTGCCGCACCTGCCGCAAGTGCAAAACCGCACTTGCCGCACCTGCCGCAAGTCCCCCTATACTTTCTATGGGAAAAACCGCAACCGCGCCACAAGTGTATCGGTTATGCGGCAAACGCGGCAGATGCGGTTTTTTCACCGCATCTGCCGCGAATTACGAAAAACGCTGATGTGAAAGGGCCCTTAGATTTATATAGCGCCATTATATTCCATGGCACTTTACATGCTAAAAGGGGGAGACTAGGACAAGTAACATATTAACAATACAAGTAACAATAAATGTGGACAATTCGGTCGTACAGATACAAGAGGGGAGAAATCCTGTCCGCGAGGGCTCACAGTCTACGAGGGGCGGGTGGGGATACAGTGGGAGGGGGAAGTTCCAGTCGTGAGGCGGTGTGGTGGACCGGGTCTTATTGCAGGTGGTAGGCTTGGCGGAACAGGTGGGTCTTCAGGCTTCTTTTGAAGGTTCCCAGGGTAGGAGAATTTCTGATGTGTTAGGGCAGTTAGTTCCAGAATATGGGTGATACACGGGAGAAATCCTGTATGCGGTTGTGCGAAGAGGAGATGAGGAGGGAGTAGAGGAGGAGCTCTTGGGAGGATCGCAGGTTGCGTGAGGGTAGGTATAGGGAGACCATGTCAGAAATGTATGGAGGGGACAGGTTGTGAATGGCTTTGTATGTCATGGTTAATGTTTTAAACCGGGATCTCTGGGAAGTAGGGAGCCAGTGAAGGGCTTGGTAGAGGGGGGAGACAGGGGAGTAGCAGGGAGACAGATGGATTAGGTGGGCAGCGGAGTTCAGGATAGTTTGGAGAGGTGCAAGGGAGGTATTAGGGAGGCCGGTGAGCAGGAGGTTGCAGTAGTCGAGGCGGAAGATGATGAGAGCGTGAATAAGGGTTTTAGCAGTGTCGTGGTCAAGGAAAGTGCGGATCCTATAGATGTTTTTGAGCTGGAGTCGGCAGGAGGTGGCGAGGGCCTGGATGTGGGGCTTGAAGGAGAGGGAAGAGTCAAGGATAACCCCGAGGCACTTGGCGTGGGGTACTGGGGAGAGAGAGCAGTCGTTGACGACAATGGATAGGTCAGGTAGTGAGGGAGAGCGTCTTGGGGGGAAGACTATGAACTCGGTTTTGTCCATATTCAGCTTAAAGAAGCGAGCAGAGAAGAAGGATGAGATGGCGAACAGGCAGTGTGGAATTTTGGATAGAAGGGAGGCGATGTCAGGACCAGACAGGTAGATTTAGGTGTCGTCGGCGTAGAGGTGGTACTGGAGGCTATGGGACTCAATAAGTTGCCCTAGGCCAGGGGTGTAGATTGAGAACAGTAACGGTCCAAGAACCGAGCCCTGGGGGACCCCGACAGATAGGGGGTAGGGCGAGAAGGATGTGTGGGAGTGGGTGACGCTGAAGGTCCGGTCCGTTAAGTATGAGAAGAGCCAAGAGAGGGCGAGGTCTGTGATGCCAAGAGATTCCAGGATCTGAAGTAGAAGGGAGTGGTCAACAGTGTCGAAGATGACGGACAGGTCGAGTAGGAGGAGAACAGAGTAGTGACGCTTGCTTTTGGCAGTCAGTAGGTCGCTGGTGACTTTAGTCAGGGCTGTTTCAGTGGAGTAGAGGAATCGGAAGCCAGATTGCAGGCGGTCAAAGAGGGAGCCGGAGGAGAGGTGAGAGGACAGTTCAGAGTGGACATGCTGTTCAAGTAGTTTAGAGGCGAAAGGGAGGAGAGATACAGGGCGATAGTTGGAGACAGTTGTGGGGTCAAAAGAGGGTTTTTTAAGGTGGGTGTGATCAAGGCGTGTTTGAAGGCTGAGGGGAAGGTGCCAGTGGTAAGTGATAGGTTGAAAAGATGAGTTAGGGCTGGGATGATAACGGAGGTGAGGTTGGGAATGAGGTGGGATGGGAGTGGGTCGTGGGCGCTGGTGGTGAGGTGTGATTTTGACAGGAGGGAGGAGAGCTGGTCTTCAGTTATGGGGGGGAAGCAGTTGATGGAAGGAGAGGGCAGTATAGGTTAAGGGGAGGCTGTGGGGACAGTGGATCAAAGCTATTTCTAATTCTGTCAATCTTTTCTTTGAAGAAGGAGGCGAAAGTCTTCTGCAGAAATAAGGGGAGAGGGAGGGGGAGCAGGCAAGCGGAGATGGAATTGAAGGTTTTGAAAAGTTGTTTGGGATTGCGGGACAGGGAGGTTATTAGGGATAAGAAGGTGGTTTGTTTGGCGGTGGCAAGTGCAGTCTTGAAGGTGATGAGGACTATTTGAACTGCGCAAAGTGCTCAGTGGAACGTGATTCTTTCCATCGCCTCTCGGCGACCCTGGATGCCCGTCTCAGGTCTTTAGTGAGGGTGGTGTGCCAGGGTTGCCTGTTAGTTTGAAACATTATTATTTTAGCAAATATAAAGATGCCGAATATTTATTATGGCAATTTTGTGATATTCAGAGGAAACTTGGTAATTCAAATAACTAAAATATGTCTAAACACAAAACTATAGCGAATTATAAACTGTTACAGAAATTGCACTACAAAATTTGCTCCTCATTCATTGGCAACTCTTTTTTGTTCGAGTCTTGGACTCCTGCATCTGATCATCTTTTACAATTGTCCAACATTACTCTGCAAGAGTTGATGGATTCCATTTTGTTTTATATCTTTTCTACATAGCTACAATATCTTGGTAAAATCTCTCACTTTGCTCATCACTCAGTGCTCCACATTTTGGTGGAAAAAGGGTCTAAGTGCAAACTTAAGACTTGAATCTTTAAGGACATATTACATATATCTATTGTCAATAGATCAATATATGATGAGAGAATATATGATTATGAATAATAATACATCAGTGCAGTGCAGGATCAGATGACACTAACAGCCTGCACAGCAGCTAGGATATCATGCCATGATATGAAATTATGAATGGACACTAAGCATTTACAGACACTCCTTTGCAGCAGGCACTGGCAGGGAGTGGGGTACTCAGACTGGCCTTTTCAGTCACTGCACAGTAGCTACTAGCTAGGATATCATGATATGGAATTATGGATGGACAGTCACAGGACACTAACTATAATGCACTTACAGAACACCACTTTGCAGCAGGCACTGGCAGGGAGTGGGGGACTCAGACTGGCCTTCCACAGTCATTCGGCGGTCATCAGCAGCCTCTCACAGTCAGACGACGCAAGTTCCAACAACAGTCCAGACAGAATGGCACCGCCTGCGCCTAGCCCTGTCTTCCTTCACTCCTCTCTGGATGTCACATGACTACGCCTCTGAACCCTGTCTGAACCTGGACTTATCCAATCCCGGCTTGCCTGCTGGTGCCATAGCAACGCTAACGCTGCTGCCTCCAGTCCGGCAGTCCCTGTCAGCCGCTAACTGCCTGTAGCTCCCACTGTGTCAGGCGAGTGCGAACACACCGCGCTGGCAGGCGACCGTACTCCCAACTCCCGAGCTACTGCCCGCATGATTATTTCACTTTCAGGGCGGATGGGCAGCCCTGAACTGTTAGTAATCCACCACCTGGGGGGCAAATGCCTCCCTGTCACCCGGCCCTGTCCGCAGGTACTTTTTGTTTTCTACTTGTTATTTATACGAGTCCCTATAGGTTACTTGCCAATTTGCAACTCTGAACTGATAACAGCCTTTCTTTTACAAGTGCTTAAGTGGTGTGAGGTGTGATAATGGACCCAGTGGAATACAGAGCAGTCATCAAGTTTCCTTTACTTGAAAGGCGTGGTCATCGATAGCAAAATGGGGTCACCCTGGAATTGGAGCAGTTTCCACTGAAGTTTGACCACATTTGATATGATGATGCCAGCTCTTGACTGGGGAATAGTCACAATAAAATTCTGTCATCTCATCATTCAAGTAAAGGAACTTGATGACTGCTCTGTATTCCTCTGGGTCCATTATGACACCTCACACCACTTCAGTACCTGTAAAAGAATGACTTATCAGTTCAGAGTTGCAAATTAGCACATAACCTATAGAGACTTATATCATTACACATGTACAGTTTCGTTGTCCTGAAATAATAAGAAGTGGGTCAGAAGAAATCTTTAATCAATGCCCTTCGTAAAAAGTATAAAACTGCAATAATCCTCTGAAGAACTGCCACATACCCATGAACATTTTTTTTTGTTTCAGACTACTTAGACAAAGCCAGATAAAATAAAAATGGGTTCACAAAATAACTTTAATACTTAAAATACATATGAACATAAATATACATATTTTCAATATAGTAGAAGCCTTTAGTGCAGGATACCAACACTTAAAAGAAAAGGTACAAAAGTACTGAAGGGAACCTGTCAGGTTGCTCTACCCCTCTCTCATATCACTACCTGTCCCTGCACCTTGTTAGCTGATCCCCAACAATCCCTGTCTGACCTAAAGGGGCCCTATAACGATTAAGAAAAATGACTTATAACTTACATACAGTCTCCATCTAGGAGACTGAAAAGGCGGGTTCCGGGCTCTATTCTCCCCTCCTTGCTTTGTCCTAGCACGCCCTGCTGGGCGTCCTTGCTCCTGGTGCTTTGCCGCCTCTTTTTTAATTTCCCGCCCTCTGTGCAGCTGTAATGCCCAGTCGGAAGGTCATATCTGGTCCGGTGCATTATGGGCCTAATCACAAGATCGGCCCGGCTCCAGCGCATCTGCAATGGGCATATCGAAGCCGGCCGGTCACGTGATTAGGCCCACAATGCATCGAGCCGATCATGTCATTGGCCCACAATGCACCTGGCTATATGACGTTCCGGCCATGCATGACAGCAGCAGAGAGGGCAGAAAATACAAAAAGGAGGCGGCAAAGCACCAGGAGCGAGGACGCCAAGAGGGGCGTGCTAGGGCACAGCGAGGAGGGGAGAATGGATCCCGGAGCACGCCTATCTAGTCTCCTAGATGGAGACTGTATGTAAGTTATAAGTCATTTTTCATAATCGTTACAGGGCCCCTTTAGAGCAGACAGGGATGGTTAGGGATCAGCTAACAAGGTGCAGGGACAGGTAGTGATAGGAGAGAGAGGTAGAGTGACCTGACAGGTTCCCTTTAACGTAACAAATATTTTTTTATTTTTATCAATGCATTAAAATATAAGTCAAAATGCAGTTTAACTTCTGCTCCCAAGATAACACTTTTCAGTGGAGTGAAGGGGAATCACTAATGCATGCAGGGAGCCAAAGCCTGGTTTTAAAATAAATAGATAGTACTTCTTGGATCAACTTATGATTTTATTGTTGTTGTTTTTTATTTAAATTAATTAAAATCTAGGAGTGTTTAGCATTAGATCAGCATGTCTGGCTCGTATTAAATTGTGATAGGCTTAGCGTGCTCGAATGTATTGTAGCCGAGTGCAGGAGCAGTCTTCTAATGTATCCTCTCTCTGGCCCATTAAAAGGTGCATTATGTAAACTTTTTTCCTTGCGGACCATCAGTCAGCATCAAGAATTGCTCATGTGTACTGACTCATTGGCTACAACTGGTCCACGTGCGCAAACAAACCAAGTTTGTCTGGCCAAGTATTACTGCCACATCTATAAACAGAAACGTGAAGGAAATTGGCTTTAATTAGTAGCAGGTACATATGTGAACATTGATGTGAATGGTGATTTGGACTCAGACGTTGGCACTATAGCACTGAGCTCGCAAAGTGTTATCATGGGGTCACAAGATGAAGCATTACGAAGCACTAAAATATTAAGCTTTCCGGGTGAGATTTGCCCTTCATACAGCACTTGTAGTAGTTTTCCTTTAGGCATTAACCATTATGCAGATTCTCTATTTCAGGAATTCCTTCAATTGTCTCAGCTTGTCACAGGTATCTACATCTGGTATAGAGAAGAGAATCTAGAAAATAAAAAGGAAGACAGAGTTTACCCTTAGAATCTGTAACCTGGGCCTCTTAGGCCAAGTAGCTTATTTTATTTCCTATTTTCTGCAAAATTACTTTAGTTAGAATTTTGAAACTCTAGGTTTTCCTCAAGCATGTCGTCGTCGTCAATATCCAGTTGTTCATATAATTTAATGTGATAGGCATTTTGGTATAACAATGCTATTTGGGAGCACTATATATATATAATATATATATATATATATATATATATATATATATATATATATATATATATACACGTCATGCATTCTTTAATACACATACAAGCTCCATATCCTTATACAATCACAAGCCATAACATTAAAAAACTGGCCTAATATTGTGTACTAGGAGACTATACAGCAGTCTACAATGCACTATATAATCTGACACCTAGCAGTAATGTAGCAATTTGTGCCACAGTAGCTCTTCTGTGGGATTGAAACAGATGGGAACTTTGCTCCCTACAAACATCAATGACCTTGGGTTGGTTCTTAGCCACAAAACCCTGCCGTTTTGGAGATTCTGAGACCTAGCTGCCTAACCATCACAAGCTGGCATAATCACAGTAGCTTAGATACTCAGAGAATAAGAACATTGCACATATTTACAGTATGTATATTCCTGTAAATCCTGTAAAACAGCAGTACTGCCTGAATGGGGGAGGGTTTGCAGCCAAGGAAACTGGCAAAGCTTTCTACCAAAATATCTAAAAATTAAAAAAAAGGAGGTAGCACAACCAAAATAGTGAAAAGTAAGGACCCTTTATGTATCAACACAGATGTGTTACAGCACTCTACATAAATTCATTTGGATTGGATTCTACAGTATGTGTTTGCATGAGTGTTTAAAATACACACAATGGTACTGAACGTGTCCATGTGGCCTCAATCTGGTCATACAAATACAGATTTTGATTGGACGAGCCAATACCACGTTGCGGCATTAATTTCCAAATGGTGGTCATCTGAATCATTCATTTCTGCTTTTATTGTTTCTGTATGGGAAGCTTTACATTTTCCCATTTTCACTTCCACAATTATTATTGATCATCTCCTCTTACCTGTCTTATTCTTTCAATAATGAAGTCTAGTTTCCGGACTTCTGCCTCTGAATTTGAGAGATTGTCTTCCAGTATATCCTTCTACAAAAAAGACAACATAATTATATGAGCAGGATTGCCCCAAAACATGCAGGGGAATGCTGCTCCTATTGGGGGCTACTCCAGCTCTTGTCACATAAAAACCATCACCAAGATACATCCCTTGCAGCAATCAGCTGATTACCCCAGAACCCACTGTAAAACTGTGGCTCCTGACAGGGCAAGCCATGGTGAGTGTGCAGCATTACATGGAAAACAAACAGAAGAATCGTCATCCTTGAAAGTTTAGGGCTGACAGAACTGGCACCTGTCTTACATAGTGCTTCTACATTCAGTCTTACATGGTGTTGAGTGTGGGACCATTCGCATGACCATATCCCGTTCTTAATAATCCCCTGTGCTCTCTCCTTTGAGCTGTCTTCCCATGTGCACCACCTGTGTGTGATCTCTCTCCCCTCTCCTTGAGCCATCTCCTCCATGTCACTTTCCCACCTGTGTGCTGTCTCTCTCCCCCGATTGCTGTTTTCTCCCTCGTGTGCTCTCTCCTTTTGGCTGTCTCTCCCTGTGCACGATCTCTGCTCCCTGTGGGCATTCTATCACCTCTGTGTGTTGTATCTCTCCACAGGTGACATGCGTTCCACTGTGGTCGCACATAGGAGTTACCCTGTTCCTCCTCCTATATGTTTCCACAGTGGGTGTCAATGCGCATGCGTGCGCCATGTTTGGACACCAAGTCAACTACTGTGCATGACAGGGTGTACAAATATGGCAGGCACATATGCACAAATGCTGCCTTGTTTCTTCACCCTGTCATGCGCTGTAGCAGTGTGGGCATCCAAACAAGGCAGCACAATGCGCAGGCTCTGAGGCGGCGCTGGGTCACCATGTTTGAACACCTGCACTTCTACTGGGCATGACAGAGTGTACAAACATGGTGGACGCATGCGCACTCATATTGCCGCCATGTTTGTTCACCCTATCATGCACAGTAGTGGTGCCAATGGCCAAACATGGCAGCCCAATGAGCAGGGATCTGTGCAATAGCAGCAGGAGTGGCGGCGGAGGAGGATCCGGAAGACGAAAACAGCGTGCGGCTGGCACGTTGGCACAACCACCACTTGAGTGTGTCAATAAGACATTTTTTTTCTTGTTAGTCAGGTGGCCAATGAGGGGGACATCTGGACACATCTGGTTTTCAAAGGCAATTATGTAAGTAGATTTTCTCTTAAGAGATTCTCTACAGCTGACAAGATTTGTCTACAGAGCACGAGCACATGACACTCCCACACTTTAATGTCGGTCAGCGCGGGAGTCCGGATGTGTATATATAGACAAAGATCCAACCCCTAATGTCACATGACAAACTCCACAGGTCTTTACCATCAGTGACAATCATTATTAAGCTCCGCCCCTTTATGTCATGACAATCTACACGGGTCCTCCTCCATGATTAATCAATCACTGCTGAGCTCCACCCCCTCTTGTACTGAACACGTCATCACAGGTGCTTCACTTCTTGTCTCCTGTGCTCAGCTCCCTGATCACATGACAGTAATGTCATCAGCAGTCCAGCTCCCGCGGTGCTCCTACACCCAAGAGATAAGAGGTGAAGGACTTGTGATAACGTTACCACCATGTGATCAGTACAGGAGGGGCTGGAGCTCAGCATCAATTGGATTAGTCGCTGTGAAGGACCTGTGAAAATGTGACACGTCATGTGACATGGAGGGGCAGAGCTTAGCAGCTGACCAATCAGGTGGCGAATATCATGGACACCTGGACACATCTGGTCACAAGGCAATTATGTAAGTATATTACTCAGGGCATACTGGCAGAGCTTGATATATACAAAGTCATTAAATTCTGACTATAAATATATAGTGAACACTGAATGAGCAGATTTTAGCAGTCTGGGACACATCAGGGAAAATCTGCAACATGGTAGATCACTTCTCCGAGACAGCAGGGTAAATATGGAGCCACCAAGACCACTAGCCCTTCTTATGCCATAATCTTCTTAAACACCAATGGGAGAAGTTAAAAAAAAAAAAAAAAAAAATAAGATGTAAATAAAAGGTGAAAGAAGTCAATACGACCACCATAGCATCCATTGCCAGAGGAATACTTGTCCTAGCAATGAACTCTAGTATTTTGTGGTTCATCAATGTTGCCCTGAGGAAGACATAGTGGAGGGGCTCTAACACTAAAGACCATGTGTCGAGGTCTATTGATAATGGACAAAGAATCTGCAATTCAATTGTTTAGCCTAAGAATGTGGACAGTGGATACCAACAGGGGAAAGGATGTATGCCTAGGAGAGAATTGGCATAGTCCATGTCAAAATAATTATATTTATTCATTTATATAGCGCTATTAATTCCACAGCACTTCACATACATCAGTAACGCTGTCCCCATTGAGGCTCACAATCTAAATATCCTATCCATCATCTTTGCAATAAAGTTTAGTTGCTTGTGCCGCAAAAGTGAATAATGTACCCAATGCCTAAGGCTATGTCTGGTCCCAAACATGGTGTCTCACTAGAACACCTTGCCAGTGAAGGGAGGAAAACTGCCATGAACCCCAAGATATTAATGGGAAGAAAAACTTCCCGAGTGCTAAACTGGTTTTGTGTGAGGTGCTGGAGAAACACTCTTCTTCCTCAACTCAGAAGACTGGTGTCTGTGGTCAGAATCAGCAAGTTAACAGCAGGATGGGGTAACACTGGATGATTAAAAAGAATAATGTCATCACAGGAAGAATTGATGAACCCGATTGTGGAATCAGATTGGCAGGTTGATGGAAAGCAGAGATTTGTCCCATAGCAAAGCATAGCACCCTATTGAAGAGGTTTACAATGGAGATTGGTAAAAGGAAAGGCCGCCATAAGACTAGCCAACCTGATCAAGACCATCATGCAGAACCTGAGGGCCATTATCTTGTGATCTGAACAGCTCCAATGATGTAGACATAGTACCTCTTAGCAGTCTCATAACACTTATGTCACATGCTCCTAATCGGTGCTGATGGGCTGCAGCTTTCAGCTTTGCCCATCTGATCAGATGTGAGTAAAGGCTGCAAGTGGTTACCGATTGGCCGCAGATGTCATATGTGACGTAATGAGGTCATGTGAGCTCAAAGAAACTGAAAGAAAAGGAAAGACATGGTGCGCACCATAGGGTAATATCCAAAAGACAACGGATAATAAAAATGTGAAGACTTGCTCCCCTTATGCGGTTATGAGAAGTCACAACCACTGTAAATCGCCATCAATCCAATATCCACGGCTGCTGCAGAACGCAGTGCGATGTGCCAAATAATATGAAAGGAGGGTTGTAAAATCCATGCTGCCATGTGATAGAGTCTTGGAAGGGTTAATTATGGCTAAAAATAGTGATTATTCTATGTGTTTTGGAGCGGCGCTTCTTCTTCAGACAAAATCCCAATGCAAATCAGAGGGTCATAGCACAGACAGAACATATATAGTGGTCTTGTAATTGAAAATTGGCACGCAGATAATGGGTCAGTCACCTGATTTGTCATTTTGCGGTAAAATTCAAAGAACCTGCCAGTTTTTTGCTACATTCAAAGAATTAAGAATGAGGCAAATAATTACTTTGTTTAATAAAAATATCTGATTAAAAAAAAAAACTACTTATCTCCTATGCTGTGCCATTCCAGTGGTGTCGGCACTTAAGCCCCGTCACACATAGCGAGATCGCTGGCAAGACCGCTATTGCGTCACAGGTTTTGTGACGCAACAGCCACCTCGCCAGCGATCTCGCAATGTTTGACATGTAGCAGCGACCGGGCCCCGCTGTGATATCACCGATCATGTTGGAATGGTCTGGACCATTTTTTGATAGTCAGGCTCCCGATGGGCAGCATGCATCGGTGTGTTTGATGCCTTAACAACAACCTCGTTGGCGACTCAGAACTCAGCCACATAGGTCTGAGTCGTCAGACTAGCTGCTGTGTGACAGGGTCCCAACGACCGCCGAGGTCGTTATACGGGTCGCCATATCGTTGCTGCGTCGATGAGTAGATCTGACTGTTTCACATCTCACCAGCGATGTTCCAGCGATCTTTACCAGGTCGTATCGTTGTCAGGGTCGCTGGAATGTCGCCAAGTGTGACGGGGCCCTTACTCTTACTTTCTATCTCAATCATAGCCAGCTTCACTGTCTGCCGCAGCCTTCACTTCCTCTTGATTACTTATTCATACGAAGGTGAGGAGAGGGAAGCCAGTGCCGATTGGGTGCAAGGCTCGCATGATGCGAGTTGAGACCCAAAAGAGTGCAGACACTGGCACAGGAGTAGAAGCTTTCATATTTTAACAGAAGAAAACATATGAAGTGAGATGGAGTTGTCATAGTAGTGGACTACCCCTTTAAAAGGTAGGTTAGCCAGCCATCTATGACGAAGGAGGAAACCTCAAACACAACAGCAACATCTATAGGGAATGTTAAAAAGATTCTTGAGGGAACTTGTCAATAAGGAAGATACTTACATGTCTCAATAACCGCTGAATGGTTTCAGATTTTGAATATTCAGCATGAACTAGTTTCTCTCTCAATGTAGTCAACTAAGGGAAACAAAGATAACATTAAGGTGGATAAAATGAAAAAGAAATAATGTATGCTGATATGTATCATCACAAACTTATATGGAGAAGACATCCAATATAGAAAAGCCAAACTAATCAGACTCACATCCTGGTGCAACATCAGTTTCTCCTGAATCCAGTTCCTTGCAGCGTCCTGGAAGTCCCGAGCTAGTTCTTGTTTCAAGACTTCCACCTCTTTTTCACAAACCTTTAAAGCCAACTGTAATGCTGCACTTTCTTGAATAAGGCCCTAATAAAGAACATATTAATTTATGAAAACCTTCATGTGCCATCACTTTAATATAAAGTCCCATGAGCCTTGGGGTCACCAAGCTCAGTACACTGAACTTGTCTTTTACTGCAAAGAGCAGCAAATCTACCATCAGATGATTTTCCATTGCTAAACAAAAAAAAAGCTGCAAGTGCAATCTTTATTTCCCACCTAGCACCATGTACATAAATTAAATGTATTGTGTGCTGCAGAAGACACAGCAGAACAGGAGGCGTCAGTAAAGAATATCAGGAGTGCAGAGAATCAGTGCACATGTCGGGGATCAAGTCATTCTCATTGAACTTGCAAGTGATTTTGAATAAATTACACAGGTCAACAAAAAAAATTTTTTTTTCTGGTGCCCAAAATATTTTAATGAATTTGGGGTATTTTTGGGGTGCTGATTCTGAATATGCTATCAGTTTTGCCAGATTGGCTCAAGTTTTTGAGATTTTTGGTATCTTATTTATAGCACTTGTTGGTAAATGCGACGCATCATCTCATTAATTTCTTTGGATTAGTACTTGAACTGAGCAGTTCTCAATATAGTTTTGTGTTAATTAGTGTTCTAAAAGTTTGTTCATAGCTTGATTTTTGCACTAACTTTATGTTGTTGTCTGTTTTCCAGTGAAAAGCATGAACTCATCAAGAAGAAGTTGTCTTAACGATCCAGACTCATTCTGTTACATTTGTGGTGAATATACACTGACAAAACATAGAAGAAACATAACAGACTTCGTTAAAAAAGTGTATTTTGCCTATTTTGGGGTTATGCTTGGGGACCAAGACAAGTTTTGGGCACCACACATAGTGTGCAAAGCATGTATCGAATTATTACGAAAATGGAGCAAAGGACAAAGAACAAGCTTCAAATTTGGTGTTCCAATGGTGTGGAGAGAGCAAAAAAATCATCATGATGACTGTTATTTCTGTGCAGTGCAAGTACAAGGATTCAATAAGCATAAGAAACGAAAATGGGAGTATCCTAACATGGAATCTGCAAGAAGGCCTGTCCCTCATTGTGAAGATGTGCCTGTACCTGTGTTTACCATGTTACCTGACCTTCCCCCACCTGATGATGATGATGAAATGCAGGGTATGGAGCTAAGCATTAGTTCTGGAAGTGAACTAGAATATGAAGGAAGTTTCAGAACACCTACGCAATTTACCCAAGGAGAGCTCAACGATCTAATAAGAGACCTCAACCTCTCAAAAAGTGCATCCGAACTTTTAGCTTCAAGGCTAAGTGAAAAAAATTGTCTGACGCCTGGAACTAAAATTACATCTTACAGGACCAGAGAAGAAGCACTTCTTCCATTTTTCTGTGAAGATGACCTACTTGTATATTGTAAGGATATTCCTGGCCTGATGCTGCAAATGGGTTTACAAGTATATCGTCCTGTAGACTGGAGGCTTTTCATAGATAGTTCTAAAAGGAGTTTGAAATGTGTTTTGTTGAACAATGGCAATCAGTGTGCATCTCTTCCAGTAGCTCACTCAACTAAACTTGCAGAACAATACCAAAATGTCAAAATGGTCTTGGAGAAACTGTGCTACCATGAACATTCGTGGCTGATATGTGTTGATTTAAAAATGGTCAACTTTTTACTTGGACAGCAAAGTGGATACACAAAGTATCCTTGCTTCATCTGCATGTGGGATAGTAGAGCAAAACATCAGCACTGGGAGAAACTGAATTGGCCTCCAAGGGACACCTTGACAGTAGGAGCATCAAACATAGTGAACGAACCTTTGGTGGACAGGGAAAAAATCATTCTACCACCACTTCACATAAAGTTAGGATTAATGAAGCAGTTCGTCAAGGCATTAGACAAAGATGGTAATTGCTTCATGTACATCTGCAGATCTTTCCCTGGTCTTAGTAGCGAAAAACTGAAGGCAGGAATCTTTGATGGTCCTCAAATTCGGAAACTCATTAAAGATTCAAATTTTGCTAAGGAAATGAATGACATTGAAGCTGCTGCATGGTGTAGTTTTGTGTTGGTAGTGAAGAACTTCTTGGGAAATCAAAAGGCAGACAATTATGAAGAACTGGTACAAAAAAGAGAATTTTGTTTACGTACCGTAAATTCTTTTTTCTTTAATCATCAATGGGAGACCCAGACAATGGGGTTTAGGGCACTGCCCTCCGGAGGTCACACTAGGTACTACAAGTTTGTAGACACCGCCTCCTCCGCTTATAAACCCCTACCGCAGGGAACATCCTCAGTTTGGTCCATAAGCTGCGAGGAGGAAATAAACCACACCCGAAACATCGGGAAGAATGCCGTGCACAGACGGTTCAACAACCCGGCAAACACTGTCCCAACAGGGAACAGATCAACTGCAAAACATGCAACGGAAAAACTGGGTGGGTGCTGGGTCTCCCATTGATGATTAAAGAAAAAAGAATTTACGGTACGTAAACAAAATTCTCTTTTTTCTGGTCATCATAATGGGAGACCCAGACAATGGGGATGTCCTAAAGCAATACCCCAGGGCGGGAAGAGTTCCTCAACAAGACGGGTAACCCATGGTTCCCTTTAAAGGTGGGCAACCGCCGCCTGGAGAACCCGCCTGCCCAAGCTTGCATCCGCAGAGGCATGGGCATGCACCATATAGTGCTTAGAGAAAGTGTGCAGGCTGGACCAAGTGGCCGCCTGACACACCTGTAGAGCAGACGCTCGATGTCGCAAGGCCCAGAGAGCACCTACAGCTCTGGTAGAGTGAGCCTTCAATCCCACCGGGAGAGGCAAACCAGAAGACCGGTAAGCCTCTTGAATGGAAGCCTTAATCCATCTGGCCAAGGTTGACTTTGATGCCGCGGACCCCTTACAGCGACCTGTCGTAAGAACAAATAAGGAATCCGAACTCCTGAAGGAGGCGGTCCTGGACACATAAATGCGTACAGCTCTCACGAGATCCAGAGTATGGAGGTCGCGCTCCACCTGATGGACGGGAGCGGGGCAAAATGATGGGAGAACAATCTCCTGGTTCAGGTGAAAAGTTGATACCACCTTCGGCAAGAATTCTGGCCGTGGGCGCAACACCACCTTGTCTTGGTGAACCACCAGAAAGGGTGACTTGCACGATAGTGCAGCCAATTCTGAGACCCTCCTCAGAGACGTAATCGCCACCAGAAAGGCCACTTTCTGGGACAGACGAGATAGAGAAACATCTCTCAGTGGCTCAAACGGCGGTTTCTGTAATGCCGCCAGGACCATGTTAAGGTCCCAAGGGTCCAGAGGTCTCTTGTAGGGCGGAACCATCCGCGACACCCCCTGCAGAAATTGACGGACCTTCGGGAGGAGCGCCAATCGCCTGTCAAACAGCACTGACAATGCTGATACTTGACCTTTCAAAGAGCCAAGGGATAATCCCAACTCCAAACCCGACTGTAGAAAAGCCAACAACGTCGGGATGGACAAGGGCCACGGAGACCGTCCACCAGAGGCACACCAGGTAAAAAAGATTTTCCACGTCCTGTGGTACATCTTCCTGGAAACGGGCTTCCTAGCCCGATTCATAGTGGCAACCACTGTAGGGGAGAAACCCCTGGATGTCAGCAGCCAGGCCTCAAGAGCCATGCAGTCAATCTGAGGGCCCTGGAATTGAGGTGGAAGAATGGGCCTTGCGCGAGTAGATCTGCGCGTTCTGGAAGAGCCCACCTGTGTCCGCCTGACATGTGCCACAGGTCCGGGTACCAGGACCTCCTGGGCCAATCTGGAGCCACTAGAATGGCTACCCTGCACTCCGACCTGATCTTCCACAGCACCCTGGGAATCAGAGCTAGAGGAGGGAACACATACGGCAGATGGAATCTGGACCAAGTCAAGATCAGAGCGTCCGCTCCCAGAGACTGGGGATCCCATGACCTCGCCATGTATTGCGGCACCTGATGATTCAGCCGTGAGGCCATCAGATCCACGTCCGGCGTGCCCCATCTGCTGCAGATTTCTCTGAAGACGTCCGGATGAAGAGACCACTCTCCGGCGTCCATCCCCTGCCGGCTCAGATAGTCGGCCTCCCAGTTTTCGACCCCTGGGATGTGAACTGCGGAGATCAGGCAGTTGTTGTTCTCCGCCCAGGATAGGATGCGGTGAACTTCGGCCAGAGCCTCTGCGCTCCTGGTTCCTCCTTGATGATTTATATAAGCGACGGCCGTCGCATTGTCGGACTGAACCCGAATGGGTTGTCCTGAGAGGAATCTCTGAAACGCCAGGAGCGCCAGATAGACTGCCTTGATCTCCAGCACGTTGATCTGCAACGCCGACTCCGACTGAGTCCAGAGGCCTTGGGCCCTGTGGTGTAAGAACACCGCCCCCCAGCCCTTCAGACTGGCGTCGGTGGTCACCACTAACCATGACGGTTTGATGAAGGACCGGCCCCGAGACAAGTGATGTGGCTGTAGCCACCACTGCAGGGAATCTCTGGTCGGTTGGGAAAGGGTCACCAGCCGATTCAGGGAGATCGTCCTTTTGTCCCACCTGCGGAGAATCTCCAGCTGGAGAGGACGGAGGCGAAATTGTGCGAAAGGCACCGCCTCGATTGCCGCCACCATGCGCCCCACCAGCTTCATCAACACCCGTAGGGATGATTGTGGTGACAGGAGGACTGCTTGCACTCCTGATTGGATCGCCATCTGTTTGACTCGTGGCAGAGACACCAGGGCTGAGGCTGTGTTGAAGTCCATGCCCAAATATGTCAAAGACTGGGTCGGAACTAGCGTTGACTTCTGAATGTTGAGGAGCCAACCGAACTGTTCCAGAGACCGCATGGTCACATCCAGGCTCACTTGACAAAGGTGTTCCGATGGCGCCCTGACCAGCAGGTCGTCTAAATAGGGAATGACGGCATGTCCCTGTCCGTGCAGGAGAGCCATCATGGAGGCCATCACTTTTGTGAACACCCTCGGTGCCGAGGCCAACCCGAACGGCAGCGCTACAAATTGGAAGTGTTCTTCCCCCACTGCGAATCTCAACCAGCGCTGATGAGCCGGTGCAATGGGCACGTGAAGGTAAGCGTCTCTGATATCTATGGACGCTAGGAAGTCCCCCTGTGACACAGCTGCGATCACGGAGCGCAGTGATTCCATACGGAACTTCCGAACCAACACGTGATGGTTGAACAACTTCAGGTCCAGAACCGGGCGGAAGGATCCGTCCTTCTTTGGGACGATAAAGAGGTTGGAGTAAAAACCCCTGAACCTCTCCCCGGAAGGCACCGGGACCACCACTCCGTCTCTGCGGAGTCCCTCCAACACCAAAGAAAAGGCCTGAGCTTTTTCTGGGGAGGGGACCGACCGATGGAATCGGGATATCGGTTTTGACGTCAGCTCTATCCTGTAACCTCGCGAGACCACGTCTCGAACCCACTGATCTGGAACGTGAAGTAGCCACTCGTCCTGAAAGCGAGACAAGCGGCCCCCCACCTGTGGGGAGGCAGGAAGAGAGAGCGAGTCATGTAGAGGCGGGTTTGGGGGTGGCAGCTGCTGCCCCCGCCGGCTTCTTTGGACGACTCTTAGAGCGCCACTGAGAAGCGGGCTTGCCCCCTCGGTCCGTGCGAGCGGACGGTGCTGATGACTGTGAGCTGGACCGAAAGGACCACTGTTTTGGGTTCCTCTTAACGGTATACCGTGGCTTAGGTTTATTCTGCGGTATCTTAGATTCAGCAGAATCCTTAATCAGCTTGTCCAGCTCTGTGCCAAAAAGCCTGTCACCAGAGAACGGAAGATTCTGCAGAATCTTCTTAGATGTGGCATCTGAGTCCCAAAGGCGCAGCCACAACAACCTGCGGATCGCTATAGCATTGGCCGAAGCCACAGCTGAGCGAGTGGCAGTTTCCAGAGTCGCCGTTCTGGCGTAGTCCGCATAGGCCCTCGCCCTCTCGGTAAGTGCCAGGACCTCTGGACTGGACCTTGCCAGGTCAGTGATACCATCCAAGCAGGTAGTGATCGCTTGTAAGGTCCAGACCGTGGCAAAATTAGGGGCAAATGACGACCCCACAGCCTCATAGGAAGACTTGGCGAGTTGCTCGACCTGTCTATCAGTAGCATCCTTCAGCGAGGAGCTATCAGAGGCAGAGAAAAGGGAGCGTGCAGCAATCCTGGTCATGGAAGCGTCCACCTTCGGGGACTGCGACCACTCCTGAAGCACCTCCTGGGGAAAGGGGAAGCGATTGTCCTTAGGTTTGCGGACATAACGCCGCCCAGGATGTAACCTGGGAGCTCTAACCACCCTTCCAAAATTAGTATGGTCCATAAAGGAGCCACTTGGTCTAGCCTCCGGCCGCAGCCATTGATAGACCTCCTTCGGGTGCACCGTCACCTCCTCAGGGGGTGTCACGAGACGTAAGGTCTCGTTGATAGAGGACACCAGATCCTCCACCCCGTCTGGAGGTTCAGACACAGACACAGACCCGAAAGTTGAACCCCCATCATCGTCCTCACCATCAGAGGAACGCTCCTCCTCAGAGAGAGCCTGGAGCTCGGGTGACTCCTCACGACGAGCCCGCTTAAGGGGTCTCACAGCAGAAGAGGGAGACACCCGGGGGTAACTGGAAGGAGTAGCTGGGCCTTCCAGCCTCCTATTAAGTGCCTCCAGGGATTGCGACATGGAGGACAACTGGGACAACAGAGATTCATTGATCTTATTCTGAGTCTCCCAGGGCCCTGGGATCACCCGAACCTCAGGGTACAGCACCGGAGCAGCTGTCTCAGCAGTGCCAGTCCGGGCTTCTGGGCGTCCGCAGTTATTGCAGGACCCCTCCACCAGCGTACCATTGCATGTAGCACAGGTAATGGTGGCATCCGCCGCCTTAGCAGCATGCTTCCTAACTGAGGACATAGTCACAGTAGGGGATGTATAAGCCAAGTCGTACAGACAAACAGACCGGGAGTCCCGGTGGCTTACCGACCGCTGTAAAGCGGTGGGAGGAAGCGGTGTGTGTGTGTGACCTCCGCGAGTTCCGGTCTCCCTCTGAAGTGCAGACACGTGCTGCCGTAGATCCCAGCCGGGAAGTGAGGGAGAAGATGGCCGCCGCCAGTAAAGTCGTGGGCGGCGCCGGGAACACGCGGGAAGCACATACACACGCCCCCCGGTGACGTCACCGCAAGGGCTGCCTCCTCTCCTCCAGGCAGCCTCATCATGGAGGTGCTGGAGCCCGCAGCGCGGGAAACAGTGTAAAACACAGTACACACACTCAGACTGCAATTACATCCTAAGATCAGCAGTCTACGGCCTCAGCCCCTGTGACACACAGGGCGGTTAGCCAGGGTGACCCCAGCACAGGGTACACCTCCAGATCCGCGGACCCGAGGGTAACGCGCGGTCTGAGTGTCAGGACACATAAAGTGGCAGACACTACCCCCAGGCACACAGGAGACACAGAGTGCCTCAGTGCCGGTCCGGTCTGTAAGCACCATTTAGGGAGGCCTCGGACGGGGGTTCAGCCCAGTCCGGAGTGTAAGCACCATTTAGGGAGGCCTCGGACTGGGCTGGCTCCAGTCCGGTCTGTAAGCACCATTTAGGGAGGCCTCGGACGGAGCGGAGCTGTGCAAGGCTCCTATCTCCCACTCTCCAGAGCCCCCCAGAGAGGGATGGAAAGGAGCGCAACAGCGTACCGGGAGAACACAAAGTGTCCAGGCTCTAGGCCCTCCGGTACCTCCACCTGCGTGTGCCACAAGGGTGAGCGGGGAGGCTGTCGCAGGTCCCGATCAGGACCATATTACCTTGTCTTCAGACGCCATCACGTAAGTAGTGAGAATGCAGTGAAGTGCAAGCAAAGCGTGATCCTCCGAGCACACTAAGTTTAAAACTGAGGATGTTCCCTGCGGTAGGGGTTTATAAGCGGAGGAGGCGGTGTCTACAAACTTGTAGTACCTAGTGTGACCTCCGGAGGGCAGTGCCCTAAACCCCATTGTCTGGGTCTCCCATTATGATGACCAGAAAACATGCTATTGAGATTTAGAAATCTGGGTGTACACATGAGCATTAAATTGCATTATCTTCACAGTCACTTGGACAGATTTCCAGAAAACCTTGGAGATTTTAGCGAAGAACAAGGGGAGAGATTTCATCAGGATATTATGGTGATGGAGGAAATGTACCAAGGCAGATGGGACAGACATATGATGGCTGATTACTGCTGGAATCTACAGCGTGACTGCCCCAATAGCTCACATAGAAGGAAATCATATAAAAAACGCTTTTCCAGCGATTAAATGTCTATCTTTCATGTCTTGTTCATTTTTGAAGATTACTTTCTAAAACTAGTTAAAATAAACTAAAATCAACATTTACTTTGTTAAATTTATTGTATTCATGACAATATCAATAAAGTTAATGCGCGTGTAGCAAAAAACGTCTTTTTTTTTTACACATTTTACGAAAAATCTCAAAAACTTGAGCCAATCTGGCAAAACTGATGACATATTCAGAATCAGCACCCCAAAGTTACCCTAAATTCAATGAAATATCTTTGTCACCAAAAATGCTGTTGACCAGTGTTATCTATTCGGACCAGAAAGGAATGTTTATTTTATTTTTTTTACAACCGTACCTAGCAATGAAATCAATTTAGTGACAATAAATCTCCAGAAAGGTTCCCTTTAGTAAAGGAATCACACATGCATGTAAATAACTTCACAGATAACTGGGACTTAAAGGGAACCTGTCATGTCCTTTTATGTATTTAGACTGCCCCAATGTTATTTAGATCATGCACTGTGCATCACTAACCTGGTTTGGAAAAAAAACAACAAGTATTTATCACAAAAAGCACTTTAGAGGCTTACATGTTTGCATTATGTACATTCACAACACAGTCATTAGGGTGGTTCTTCAGCTGGTAACAGTCCCATCAATCCATTTCAGTCATTGAAACAAAGTCACACCCCCTACACAGTTACACAGTGATGTGAATAAGAGAAGAAATACACATGTTGGGAAAGAACCTGTCTGTGGGATGTCAGGACCATGTGACTAATGGGCGGGGCCAAGTCCAAAGGGTCTTTGACTTGAGAACTACTTAGCCCCACCCATTATGGTCATGACATCCCAGTGGAAACCTTCAGTGATTGATATCAATATATTACACTGAAGGAGGTCATTACTAAGTTTCATAAACTGCATGATAGAAGAGTGTCACCCCGATAACTGGTTTGTTGAGATACAAAATGTAAAAAAGTTAGGCATCTAAAGAACTTTTTTTTTGATAAAAACATGGATCTTTTTTTAAAACCAGGTTATAGTGATGCACAGTGCATGATCTAAAGAGCATTAGGGGCGGTTTACAAACAAAAAGGACATGACGGGCTCCCTATAAAAGGCTTATTTGGTAAATACTTACATAATGCTTGTTCTTTTATTTGTATCTGATGAACACCCACCCGATAAAGTGATGCTTATACAAAGCTTTCTGTCTGCTTTTGTTTGGCTCCATGCATGAATCATGTGCATTCTAACCAAGCAATCGCTGTAGCCAATCACAGGCCTCAGCACTGACCTGGAGGTAACTTGCACGAGTGCTGGAGCCAATGACTGGCTGAAAATAAGCAAGACGAGCTGGAGCACAAGTGCTGGAGTGACAAGGAAGATCTCCAGGTAAACAATGGCTATTTTAACAAGGTACTCAGTAATGACAACCTAGATGTCATGATGATGACTGCATGATCACACAGATTTATTACCTCTCTTTCTTTAGCCTCAGTAAACTGCTGCAATATTTTCTGTTCTTGTTGATTTACAACCTCTTGGAGTTCAGAGATGCACTGCAGATAAAAGCCATGCATCAGTCATTACGTCTCTAGTCACATCACACCATTAGCACAGTAGAAGTATACAGCCAAAAGCAAAAAAAAAAAGGATTGCATTAATGGAACAATTTTTTTTTCGAGTATAATCTGAAAACACAAACTGGTGACGAGAGCAGGCAGTCATGTGTCAGTCAAGATTGCGATTTGTATGCTGCTGGCCACATTCCAACTAGACGTGAATGGAAGAGATCAAATCACTAGTAGTGAGCAAGGCTTGTCAGAATGTGACCGGCACTATGTAAATCATGTTCTTGTCACATGACTGCCCATTCTTGCCGCTGACACCAGAGAATCGACACAGAACGATACAGACACAGAGGGACTGCAGAAGACCGGACAATCATTAATTGTACAATAGAAATGGGAACTTATCCAAGTGGGAACATTTAAAGAGTAAATGTCATTTCACTGAAAAAACAAAAACAATACTGCACTGATTGTTAATGGTGGGTCACATAGCTGCTAAGGTTTGTGCCATATGACTTATTTCCTCACATTTTTCTGTGCCCTTTTAAAAACTGCATGTGAGTGTGGCCAGCATCCCTCAAGTGTCTGCCAGCACTGTGTATATATTTCCACAGCTTCTAAGAACAGGCTGATAGTGAGCTGTGTGTGGAGCCAGCAGACAAGAGGTTAACAGAGATTGTGACTGAGCTGTGTGGAGCCAGATGACTGATCTTTCCTTGGCACAAGCTTCTGAGTTTGATGTGATCCTGACCTTCTGACGTTGCTTAGCAACTGTGTTGTACCATGTGCTAATCTGAAACATTGTTTCCTCCTGAGCTGCAGTCAGGAGCTCGCACACAGTAGGCCCCGCCCCCTCCCTTATATGTCAATGTGGCAGTATTCAGTGTTAAGACGGGTCTGAGCGAGAATGAACATATGTTTGCTTCACACACAGTCTAGTGTGGACACCTTGTGGAAGGTTTACTAATTGTTTTCAACCAGAATTCTCTAATAAAATAAATTTGAAAGTTTATTAAAATCACTTGCTCCACATTCTTATTAAAAAAAATTTAACTGGCGGTTACGCTTTAACCAGAGGTAAAGGTCACCTTGTGTTTTAAGTTTATTTTCTCATCCAAGTGACAATTTTTCTTTTTCAGGTTGCCAAGCTGTTCCTGGAGGACACGGATTTCAGATGTATGCTGTTGTTTCTGACTCTGGAGTTCTTCTGTCAAAGATGAGCTAAAAGAAAAAAATCTATTTCAAACTATCAGTATTTTTATGAACTGGCGCAAAACACTTAGGCCCAGTTCACATCTATGCCTGGGCTGCATTTTGCTGCTTTTGCATTTCTACACGTTTTTACCGCTAAAAACGCATGCGTTTTTGCCCCCATTGATTTTTAATGGAAACCGCATTGCAAACGCATGCAAAAAGTGGGCTGCTGAGTCTAGGGCTGCGCATGCATTTTTGCAAACGCACATGCATTTTTGCATGCGTTTGGATGCGTTTTTAGCGGTAAAAACGCATTAAAATGCAAACGAAGCAAAACGCAGCCCAGGCTTAAATGTGAAAAGAGCCTTTGAAAGAAGTTATTACAGAAAGCGTGAACTTACCAATAATTAAATTGCAGACTCAAAATATTATAATGTAAATAGTATTCATTGATAGAAGACAACATAATTATTGGTGGGGGTCACCCCACTGGGATGCTTATGAGTTTTAAGTACGGAATCTTAAAGGGCCCTGTCTAAATAGTGCAGTGTCAAGCACGTATGGAGGGGAGAGAAAAAAAAACCTTAAAAAAAACAAACAAACCTTCAATGGGGATTGCCATAGAAGGCAAAACTCTACCATACCTGGCAGTCCCATAGAAAATGAATGGAGCAGAGGTGCACACGCTTGACCTGTGCTTCACTCATTGGCCAGCCCTCAGCAACCAATAAATTATCCTTGATCCCATTTCATATTGCCCAGATCAATCAAAATTTGTCTACTGGAGGTGTTGGCTGGACAACTACCCCATTTACATGCGGTAACTTCTTTAGGTTTACTGTCCTTTTAACAAGACCTTGAATCTGAAACTAAAATTAACGAGCAGTTTTCTAGCAAAAAGTGGCTTAAGATTTTGTGACTTGGCATTCTTTCTGCCGGTCTATGGCAGCTTTCTCAAAAAAGGTGAAGCTTAGCCAGAAGGGTCATGGTTTATCATCAATTACCTAAAAAAGTGGTATAAAATTATGGCAACCATGAATTCAGGTCTCCGATGTAATGTTAGGTAATTAAAGAAACACAAAGAAACATATAAAAGTAAGGTGAGTGTATTAACATACTTCTAAACTGCCGTTCTCTCTGGTGTCCTACACCGTTCTGCTCATCTCCTTTGTGACGTCACCGCTCTTCAGACTAACTGGGTCACTCTGCATTCTACGTGACACGGAAGTTGCTTGTACAATGTAAGTCTATGTACAAGACTCCATGGGCTTTTGTTCGAAAAGATTTCCAGCTCATACATAGAGCATAGATAAAAATAGAATAAAAAGAAAGGGATTCTTGACCGCGCTACCATATAAACAATCAATATTTGGGTTGATAAAATGTGATTTTTATATCTACGCATTTCTGGGCTCGCTGGCTTCTTTATCAAGAAAAAAAAAAAATCACAGATGTACATCATTTCCCCAACATACTAAACCCCTTAATATCCATACATCTCAAAGGAAACCTGTTAAATGGGGTAGAGCATTCTCATAATGACACCACCAATCAGACATACGCTCTTTCTCTCCATTACCATAAATAAAACATGAACAATGTGATTAACAATAAACGATAGAAATATATAAATGTACAGCGTTAGAAAATTATGTATCGATACTATTACAGATAAAATTATAAATCAATATTATTACAGGTAAAATTACAAGTCAATTAAAGATCACACATATTTATAAGTATATTACCAAACAATTTAAAAACCATTTTTATTTTATAAAAACTAAATAAAAATTTAATGAATAATAATGCCCATTTACTCACACCTGGACAGCCATCTGAATTGAACTCAGTACTTCCCATTATCTGAGAAACACAATGCTCCCTGACCATTAATCTATCCAGTCTGCCATTCATTCTTGTATCCCCAAAATAGACCATTATCCCCTATAACTGTGAAAAATGTGTTCTATTGATGTGTGACAAAAAATTATGTTAATTCATTATTCCAAAAAAAGTATCGATTTTAATACCCTAACAATTGTGTTAAAAATTAATCATATATAATCCTTCACCCAGTTTCCTACTTGAATAAGGAGATTTTTGTGTACTCACCGTAAAATCCTTTTCTCTTAGCCTCTAATTGGGGGACACAGACCGTGGGTGTTATGCTGCTGTCCACTAGGAGGCGACACTAGGCAAATCTGCAAAAGAGTTCAGAGACTCCTCCTCTGCAGCATATACACCCTGGAGCAGGAAGTGCTTCTCCAGTTTTGTGCTAAAGCAGTAGGAGAGTCAAGAAATAACAGTGACACAGGAAGTACACACAGTCAACCCGTGTAAACAATATAGTTAACAAGGCAATAATAGCGGAACACGGCTTGAAACCGAACAGGCACGTGCGTAAACAGTTAAGAATTAGCAGAGTAATATTAGTACCACAAGGCCTGTAACTAAGCAGGCGCATGTGGAAAACAGTGAAGAGTTAACGAAGCATATGATCGTATAACAAGACCTGAAATTAAACAGGCTCATAGTACTACAAGGCCTGAGCTAAACAGGCACAAGTTTAAACAGCCAACAACTAACAGAGTGATAATAGGCAAACATGGTAAACATGTTAACCATGAATGTGAGAACTGAAGAAAAGGCCCATAAGAGCAATAGGGTGGGTGCTGTGTCCCCCAATTAGAGGCTAAGAGAAAAGGATTTTACGGTGAGTACACAAAAATCTCCTTTTCTCCTTCGCCTCATTGCGGAACACAGACCGTGGGACGTCCCAAAGCAGTCCCTGGGTGGGAAAGAACAAAGGAACTAGATATACTGAGCAAGGTCAGAGAAGAACCATGCCCCAGGAACTAGTGACACTGAGCATGGTCAGTGAAGAACAATGAGCCAACAGGCGAGCTGCCGCCTGGAGGACACGTGTACCCAGACCTGCGTTTGTTGCGGACTGAGTGCAAGCGCTATAGCGGCTTGGGTATGGGTGTAGGCTGGCCTATTGGCTGCCTATACACTTGTTGCGCCAATGCCTGTTACCGAACTGTCCGGGAGGCCTTCCTGGCCGAGTAGAATGTACCATGACCTTCTGGAAGGGATGAGTTATCGATGGAATAAGCGTCCCGGATGGTTAGAGGAGCCTTAGAGGCTGACGTGTTCTTAGTTCTGCCCATTGGAAGAATGAGAAAAAAGAAAAGAGAATCCGACCTCTCAGGAGGGCACTGACATCTAGATGCGTAGAGCCCAGACCAGGTCCCGCACATGTAAGTCCCTCGCAACCGGACGGACTGAAGTCGGGCGTAGCGATGGCAGAGAGACGTCGTCATGTAGGTGGAAAGAGTAAACCTATCCTGGAAGAAGAAAGGAAACAGCCATAGGAAAGTCTTGTTCCGATGAAAGACTAGAAAAAAAGATGGATTACGCGAAACCGCTGCAAGTACCAATACTTCTGCAGAGACAAATAAAATGCCACCGAACTATACCGCTATGTGAATGAGGATGCTATAGGTAATATTCCATCATGGCTGAAAACGGGATTTTTGCCGGCCGCGAGTATCAAGGTCAGTTCCCCACGGATGTAGTCTTATTGTATGGGGACCAGAAATAACAGACCCTTCGAGGAATGGTTTCATAGAAGTCTGGTGGCAAGACGTGCTTGTAAGAGGGTGAAAAAAACCTGCTGTGTGAAAGACCCAAAGGATAGCCCTGAGTCTAGGTCTGAGTGGAAGACGGAGGGTCCCTAGTAAGAAGTAGGGCCAAGGGGAATGACTTCTAAAGGAGTCCCAGCAAAAAAACCAAAATGAGTACACGTGTGTGATGGGATATCGCTGATAAAGCTGGTGTCCTCCTCTGTGACTACGCTCGTTACAATATCCTGGGAAAAAAACCTCTTGGGTGAAATTCTAGGTCTGAAAGGCTACGGTATTAACCTCAGATGTGAAGAGTTCTGAGAAAGAACTGGCCGTGAGCGAACAGGTCTGAACTGTCCGTTAGAGGTCCTGGTACTGCAGCTATAAATTGGACAAGCGTGCGCGCCAAGGGCGAGTGGAACAGTCTGAGACCATAAAGATGACCTGGCGACATTCTCGTTTTGATATTCCCGACTGTTAGAGGGGAAGAAATATAGGAGAGGCGGGTACCGGTCCAGGCTTGGACTAGTGAGTCTGTCCCACTGACTGCGTATCCTGAGACCAGGCCAGGAAGGCCGGGACCGTGGCATTGAGGTGTGACTCCGTCAGCTCCATATCTGTGGGTACCTGGCGTCGGCGTTTCGACGGAGGACGTGTAGGGGAAGGGGCTGGTCACCCTGAGTCCATGCCTTGGCGAATTAGGAAAAAAGAAAACGCCACTCAGAAGAGTACACCTGGTATGAGAACAGCTGGCAGTACCGTGTTGTAGGATTCCACCTAGTGAAGAATGTGGTGAACTTGTCATCGCTCAGAGACTGCGGGTTCCACACTGGTGGTTGACATATGCCACGGCTGTAGCATTGTCTGACTGCATCCTGACTTGTCTGAATGCCAGAAGGTGACTGAACGATTACAGTCCTAGAGATACTACTGAATGTGCGTAGATTTAGGGGTATGTTCGAGACAGGGCAAGACTACTGCCCTGAGCATTGTGAGGTATGTTCGAGACAGGGCAAGACTACTGCCCTGAGCATTGTGAGGGGTGTACATCGCCCCCCATGCAGTATTCGTGCAACGCCTGAGCATGGATAATTGCAAAGGCCGGCGATTCCGCTGAGGCAATGGAACTGGCTACTATGCTGACCAGGACTCTTATAGCAGCTGTGAAGGATTGAGGAAATCCCTGACGAAAGCTGCGGAGTCCAAGATGAAGAATCTGTGCTTTGTCTGGGAAACTGACTAGAGCTGTAAATGCGTTGCAACTAACGGCAGCCATGATCATGCGATGCTGTGCGTCCCATATGGCTGAGACTCTATACGTGACGCTGCAGCATGGGGCGTCAAGGGCACGCAGCGGAGCTGGGGCTCCTGGATATATGTGCTGTGTTGCAGCACGCGCCGTAGTGTTTGGGTAGACCTGAGGAAGGTCGATCCCACTGAATCTGTTTAACGAGCACGGTGCAAATGTCACTGTGTTCGCAGTCTCTGAAAGTCATGGATTGATAAAAGAGCCATCCGGAGATGGAAGACTGCTGAAAAGCAGTATATACGTTGCCAATTTCAGGCGGGGGAAAAAACTATGTAATCTTTTCGCTTCAATCCCTTCAGCTTCGCCCCACCCTCTGAGCTGAAGGTTCGGAAGCTCCGACGGCAGGTGGAGGGCGGGCAGAAGGCAGGCTGAGAACGGGCGGGAAAGCCAGAGATGTCACGGCTAGGCCGAAGCCGGGCCCTGCTAAAAAACGCGAGGCTCGGGAACTGCAGAGGCCCGTCGCGGAGGTCCGGAGAAAGCCGGAAGACAAGAGCAGTGCTGGCAGAAAAACAACCGGAGGCTGTGTTCGCGACCGTTCGGTCGCTGGTGTCCTGTGCTGCCCACCGCGAGCACTATCCCACTGGTGACTCCTGAATCGAGAAGGGACAGAGTGCGTGGAAGAAGGCTCGGGCCATGGTCTTACGGGGGCAAGAAGGGCCCATTCATTGGATTAATGCGGTCAGGGGGCCGCAAGGTCCCGTCTCGAGGCAGGCTGTGCAGAGTACTCGCACGTGTCATCTTAAGCCAAATATCCATATAGGTCTAGTGAGGAGATTGGCAACAGAATTCGTATTCCACGTTGTGCTACCCCGAGTTTTGTCTTTGTAGTTAGGTGACAGAGGCCGGCCAGGCCTCATGCCTTCGCAGCTTCAACCCGAATCCCCAGTGGAGAGTCGAGGAAGAAGCTTGGCATATAACACTATCGGCTACAACTCAGCGCCTCCGACAGTGGGGAGCTGAGGAGGAAGCATGTTATGGGTCTTCGGTTCCAGAGACCCGAGCTAAACCACTCGAGCAGGGCTTATCATGGAGTTCATCCTGTGTTTTGAAGGACTTGACCGTCATCCCTGCAAACCGGAACTCTAGCTGTGGGATTGGAAAAAATTGGTAACAGTCCTAGGACCCTTGCAGTTGTCAGATAATTGTAGGTTACGTCAACTTCAACTGGACTCTCCAACAATGGAGGACCCAGGAAGAAACCTGTGAGTTAGACTCGCCGTAATTCCACCGCAACCTAGTTCTCTCAACTGTGTAGGGGCCTGGGAAGGGGTCCGATGGATGAGTAGTTGATGTTTGAATATCAACAGGGTTCCCAACGTTGGGGGGAACCGAGGAGGAGGGCATGTCGGTATATCACTTAAACGTAGCAAGTTGAGGCAGGCTGTACCATGCTGGCTGCCAGTGGCGTAACATCAGGCCCCGGGACCCCGATGCGAAGGCTCCAATGGGGCCCCCGATTATTGCAAATGTTTAACAGTATGTCTTTTTCTATAGGACAAAGGGACTTTTGGGGCCCCCTAGGCTGCAGGGCCCGGGGGCGATCGCAACTTCTGCACCTGGTGTAGTTACGCCACTGCTGACTGCCCGTCAGTAACTATCGGAGACTGGCGCACAGGGAAGCCGTGTTAGTAGTGCTGTGTTGGGTCCCTGTATACCCCGTACAGCGGATGCTGTGAGACTTGCTGTAATGTGGCACAAGAAACTGAGCTGATCTGTGTATCCCTTTTATCTCCACCTGGGAGGATAGGGACCAGGTGCCTCAGCGGAGGCAAGCATGAGCCTGCTGCCATCTGCCCCATTAGTGGGTGCCCCTGCAGTCATTCTGCCCAGAGCAGAGTCCTATGTGCAACCCCAGAGGTTGTAGTGCGTTATTCAACCATCTGACCCTAGCCACAGATGGCCAGGTCAGCATGAGTCCCCTAATGCCCAGTTCGCCGCTGTTATACAGCGGTGTCAGCGCCGGGGCTGCAATGGCGGCAATGCCATGAAGAAGGGGGCGGAGCCAGCGCGAGAGCGCGCAGAGAGGCTGAATGGCGCCATTTTCAGACCGGTCCCGCCCCCGTGCTGACGCTGCAAGGCTCCCGTCCAGTGGGGCAAGCCGGTGGGGCGGACGGTGACGTGCGGCCAGGCCGAAGCCGGGGCCTCGCGTAAAACGCGGGCCCGGGAATGGCGGAGGGCTGGCGCGGAGGTCCGGGGCCGGAACTGGGAGCACGGCGCCTGGCACCGGAGGTTGCGACCACGGTGGGGCAGCGCCCCATCGGCACCCAGGGCCCGCTATGAGCCGCCGCTGCTGTGCTCCCTTCCAGGGGAGCGGGCGCAGCATAAATAGTCCGGAGGAGGGGGGACCCGAGGTGGGAGAGCCTGCTCTCAGAGACCCTCACAGAAGGGCTTGTAGTTCTGCAGCTTACAGACGCTGCAGCTGGTGGCTCAGGGGGGAAAAAGAAAGAAAACATGCAGGGTCCCAGGGGAACCCTGATTACCTGTGTAGGCTCCTCAACCCAGACCCTGGCAGGGAATGGGGAGGGCATCTTGGGCTTGCTCGACCCATAACCCAGAGGGGAGATGGGGAAGTCTGTGCCTGGCCTGGCGTCCTGATGTGCTCCGCAGGATTAGCTCTGTCATGCTGTGAATTTTCTGCAAGCCTGCAGAAGTCACCCTGAGGTTCCCAGTGGGGACAGGGGAAAATGTGGAAGCGCCGGCCATGGGAGAAAGACAAGGAGATCGGAACGCAATGGAACCGTGGCCTTGCTCCCTATCCATCGTGGCAGGAGGGGATACGTGGAGGTAACACTCCGCGTTCCCGCCTGTTGCTGGTTTTGGGAGATCGGTATGCGGAGATACCGTCGCCCTCTCATATCCTTGGTAAAAAAGAATAAAAAATCTAAGTAAAAAATATCTAACTATGTAATTTGGAGTGGTCCTATGGACCATGTCTACCTCCTATCGACACTAAGCAAAAACTGGAGAAGCACTTCCTGCTCCAGGGTGTATATGCTGCAGAGGAGGAGTCTCTGAACTCTTTTGCAGATTTGCCTAGTGTCGCCTCCTAGTGGACAGCAGCATAACACCCACGGTCTGTGTCCCCCAATGAGGCGAAGGAGAAATATATAAATAATGAGATATCATAAGAGAAAATGTATTAAGAATCATATTTTAAGAAAAATTATGAAAACAACGAAGTGCATACTGAAACAATTTTTTCAAAGTACCTAAACCTTATGATTTTAGTTATGGCCCCCAATAAGATACATATATAAATACCATGTACTCTATACCATCCTCATGTATATTTATCAAAAAACCTATATTATCCACTAATTACCGTAATAAAATATATTTACCTGTAATAATATTGATATATAATTTTGATTTATAATTTTATTTGTAATATTATTGGATACATAATTTTCTAACATGGTCTATTTATACTGTATGTTTCTGTCGTTTATTGTTAATCACATTGTGCATGTTTTATTTATGGTAATGGAGAGAAAGAGCGTATGTCTGATTGGTGCTGTCGTCATGAGAATGCTCCACCCCATTTAACAGGTTTCGTTTGAGATGTATGGATATAAAGGGGTTTTGTATGTTGAGGAAATGATGTACATCTGTGATTTTGTTCCTGATGAAGGGGCCAGAGAGCCCAGAAATGCGTAGATATAAAAATCATATTTTATCAACATAAATGTTGATTGTTTATATGGCAGCGCGGTCAAGGATCCCTTTCTTTTATTCTATTATTATTGGTGCAATTTATTTGGGAGGACTGCAGCAAACCTTCTTACACGCTATTATAGTGGTTGTGGCCATCACAACCAAGCCAGGTGAGTATAAACCTTCTGAACATCTCCATTTGTTATGCTGGTAACACCCTAGGGTAGCGCCTTGTTTTCCCTTTCCAGCCTTCCTATTACATAGTGCATAGAGTGAGGCGGCTATAGAGCATAGAGTGAGGCGGCTATAGAGCATAGAGTGAGGCGGCATTAGCGCATAGAGTGAGGCGGCTATAGAGCATAGAGTGAGGCGGCTATAGAGCATAGAGTGAGGCGGCTATAGCGCATAGAGTGAGGCGGCTATAGCGCATAGAGTGAGGCGGCTATAGCGCATAGAGTGAGGCGGCTATAGAGCATAGAGTGAGGCGGCTATAGAGCATAGAGTGAGGCGGCTATAGAGCATAGAGTGAGGCGGCTATAGAGCATAGAGTGAGGCGGCTATAGAGCATAGAGTGAGGCGGCTATAGAGCATAGAGTGAGGCGGCTATAGAGCATAGAGTGAGGCGGCTATAGAGCATAGAGTGAGGCGGCTATAGAGCATAGAGTGAGGCGGCTAGTCATAAATCCAGTGACGTCACTCAGAAGAGAATAATGGCGCTGGATGAAGGGCAGAGTGTGTCGGTGAGTATATTAGTACAATTATAGTACATTACATGCACATATACACACAATCAATAAAACTATCGAGAGAGTATGAAAAACCGGGCACTGACCTTTCGTTCCACCTGGAACCATGAGGTGAGGATAGAGGCACGTTGCTCAGCTACTCAGCATGAGATCAAGCGAATGTCCAGATAGATGAGCGGCACTCGTGCTTCTTAGATAATTCCGACTTTATTCATCGTAGTTGCATGTTACAGGGAAAAGTGCTTATGGGGAGGGAGAGGCTGGAGGCGACGGAAGCCGTTTCGCGGAGACTTCCGCTTCTACGGGCTCTACACAGGATCACTGACACCACCTCTATATGGGTGGTAACAACAGAGTCTCCCAGGTGAACTTAATTAAAAACAAAGGTGATTAACATTCATAAAATCTTACAGGTAACGTATAGTTTAGGACTAGCAGTGGAAGGAACAGTGGTATAATACACATAACTCTGAATAATCACAAGCAAAAATGAAAACTATATCTTACAATGGCTGGTGCTGGAATAAGGGCCCTTTCACATCAGCTTTTTTTTCAAATCGCGGCAGATGCGGTGAAAAAACCGCATCTGCCGCGATTACCGCATACCGGCTGCACCTGCGGCGCGGTTGCGGTTTTTTCCATGCAAAGTATAGGCGGACTTGCGGCAGGTGCGGCAAGTGCGGTTTTGCACTTGCGGCAGGTGCGGCCGCGAAAAAAACCGCGGTCAGCCGCGTTTTTTTTCGCGGCCGCACCTGCCGCAAGTGCAAAACCGCACTTGCCGCACCTGCCGCAAGTCCGCCTATACTTTGCATGGCAAAAACCGCAACCGCGCCGCAAGTGCAGACGTTATGCGGTAATCGCGGCAGATGCGTTTTTTTTCACCGCATCTGCCGCGATTTGAAAAAAACGCTGATGTGAAAGGGCCCTAAGACATGTCTGATTGCTCAAACACATACCTTGATTCACAGACCAAGGAACAGACTGTATTAAGTGAGTACAGAAACAGATCAACTCCACACACATTAACCTGATCCTACAGGGGCAAGTGTAGTATATTTTTTATATAGTCAAAATGGATAATGGCCACCGATGCTTTAGGTCCGAATGGACTAAATGATAAAATAGATATGGCTGTTTTCCTTTAAATCCACTTGCAACTGGCTTATCTTAATTTAAATATCCTCTAATTTTGATATTGGTCTTGTGTGAATACTTGTGTTACGCTGAGGGATAAAGAACTTAATGAGTGATAATTTGGGATACAGACTGAAGTCCTCTGCCCCTAAATACCGTATTCAGAGATCAACCTAACTTATTACTTGACAGGGTAAATCTATAGAGAGATTAAATAATGTATGATCGTATCCTACGTGAGTACGGATAGCGACTTGATGCCTTGTACCGCCATAATGACAGTATCTACAGTTTTGACTGTAGGTAGATGTGTACCAGTCTGGTTTATAATATAGAACCATAAATCTAAATCATGTTCTGTGCACCAGGTTTACGTTCATACATTTATTTTCTCTAGGAAAAGTAAAAAATAAAAAATATAATACACTTGCCCCTGTAGGATCAGGTTAATGTGTGTGGAGTTGATCTGTTTCGGTACTCACTTAATACAGTCTATTCCCTGGTCTGTGAATCAAGGTATGTGTTTGACATTAGACATTGTGTTTCCATCACCAGCCATTGTAAGATATAGTTTTCATTTTTGCTTGTGATTTTTCAGAGTTATGTGTATTATACTGTGGAGGATGAATTATATCTTATCTATTAATCTTAGTTTTTATACTCATATAGCATTAAATGAAACAATAAGTTTTTCCCTTAACCTAGTATCCAATAGCTATATCTCTCCCTCTCTTATTCCCTTTCCTCTTCTCTCTCTCTCTATGTCTCTTTCTCTCTCTCTTTCTTCTCTCCCTCTCATCCATGAACCAAAGTTATGTGTAAACAAAGTGTCTTTCAGATGGATGTGTGAAGAGAAGATACAATGTGGAGAGGTGCCCAGGAAACTAAGGAGCTGATTGGTCACTACTGTGCCGGTTCCAGATTGTACCATGGGAAGCTAGAGATATTCTGCATACCAGAGGCCAAGAGAAGACATCATGACGTGACAAAGGATGGACTCAACACAGAAGACAAAAGACTAATTATTACTAACAGAGATAGATGTATTAGCCTAACTCCACCTAACTCCCACCCTGCCATGGACATTTACATGCTTATCTTTTAGACTATAAAATGCCCTGTACCCGGATATTGGGTTCAGTAGTTGTTGCCGTGTACGTTGTCATTATTAAACCTGGACACGTTATAAGCTTGAACCGGACTCTCTCGGTCTGATTTACTCTTATCTGGTACCGCGTGTTCATAGTCTAATCTGGGATGACTGGCGAGGGAGTGGAACAGTAAAATTTTCCCCGAAAATACCACTGTTGCTTCCACTGCTAGTCCTAAACTATACGTTACCTGTAAGATTTTATGAATGTTAATCACCTTTGTTTTTAATTAAGTTCACCTGGGAGACTCTGTTGTTACCACCCATATAGAGGTGGTGTCAGTGATCCTGTGTAGAGCCCGTAGAAGCAAAAGTCTCCGCAAAACGGCTTCCGTCGCCTCCAGCCTCTCCCTCCCCATAAGCACTTTTCCCTGTAACATGCAACTACAATGAATAAAGTCGGAATTATCTAAGAAGCACGAGTGCCGCTCATCTATCTGGACAATCAATAAAACTACAGCTGGGAGTGCTCCTATAAGAAGTCATACATATTGTCAATCAGCTCTTCTTTCAGCCAACTTATTGGCCTGTGTAATAGATCCTCAAGAGAGCATCATGTTCTCCCTCTCACCTACAGGCCGTGTGTGCGCACGTGTATATTTTTATATAATCGCCTAAACACACTATGAACAAACACTGAGGCAAACAATGAGGGGATTTCAGGCCAGCAAAATGACAGAACTATCAGCTTGGCTCTGAATATTAAATAAAAAAAAAAAAGGCAAAGATGCAATTTGCACAGACACATTGACTACTAGCCCACGTACCATCATATGGGCTAGTAAACAGTCTACTTTCCTGCGCACAATAACACATTATAACATTTATTTTCATTACACTATTCACATGCAGAAGCAGTCATTTTTACTCACATTTCTATTTTGAAGTCTTTGTTAATTTGCTGTTCTTCCTCCACGGCATTGGACAAAGTGGTGACAACGTGTGTAACAATGCTACTCAACTCACATACTGCACCTGGCAGATTTTCCCCTGATGAATCTGGAACTCAAAGCATATTTCTTTAATTATCTCGTGTAAAAAAATGCAATAAAACAACAATTGTCATATACAGCTTTAGCTTAAATGGAACTAGTACACCAGAAATGTTGTTTACGTGCACATATAGGGTAAATCAGCAGGTAAATAGCATTAAAATCCTCCCTGGCTGCCTGAGTGGCTCCCCCATTGTCTCCTATGTGATGTACATAAACCAGTCCAAGTGTCTCCTATGATATATATGCATCAGTGTCTCCTATGTGGCATATAAGTGCTAGCCCCAGCATCCCCTATGTGATGCATATGCACCAGTCCCAGTCTCAAATGTGTTGTATAAGCACCAGCCCCAGTGTCTCAAAAGTGATGTACACTACCGTTCAAAAGTTTGGAGTAGTTTAGAAATTTCCTTATTTTTGCCAAGAAACTGAAGATTTCCAACAACGATGTACTACAAAGGTACTACTCCCTTCAGAGGAGAGCACAAACAGGCTCTAACCAGAGTAGAAAGAGAAGTGGCAGGCCCCGCTGCACAACTGAGCAACAAGACAAGTATATTAGAGTCTCTAGTTTGAGAAATCGACACCTCACAACTCCTCATCTGGTAGCTTAATTAAATAGTACCGTCAAAACGCCAGTGTCAACTTCTACAGTGAAGAGGCAACTCCGGGATGCTGGCCTTCACAGGGCAGAGTGGCAAATAAAAAGCCATATTTAAGACTGGCTAATAAAAGGAAAATATTAATATGGGCCAAAGAACACAGACAGAGGAAGATTGGAAAAAAGTTTTATGGACAGACGAATCAAAGTTTGAGGTGTTTAGATCACACAGAACAACATTTGGGAGATGCAGAAAAACTGAAAATATGCTGGAAGAGTGCCTGATTCCATCTGTCAAGCATGGTGGAGGTAATGTGATGGTCTGGGGTTGCTTTGGTGCTGGTAAAGCGGGAGACTTGTACAAGGTAAAAGGGATTTTGAATAAGGAAGGCTATCACTCCATTTTGCAACACCATGCCATACCCTGTGGACAGCACTTGATTGGAGCTAATTTCATCCTACAACAGAACAATGGCCCAAAGCACACCTCCAAATTATGCCTCAACTATTTAGGGAAGAAGCAGGCAGCTGGTATTCTATCTGTAATGGGAGTGGACACAAAATTGTCTGGGTGGCACCAAACTTTTGAACGGTAGGGTATATACAACTGCTGTGATGTATATGCACTACCTCGAACATCTCCTATCAGTTGTATATGCTCCAGTGCCTACATCTCCAATGTAAAATTATTTTACAATGTGCGTTTTGTTTTTTTTATCCATTTCCTCAAAGAATTAACAATGGGCGGGTCTCCATAGAGGCCTGTCGTTATCAATACCTATCGATACGTGCCAATACCTGGGGCCGCTGTGGGCTGCTATTCTTTAGCCTGGGACGGGCCTAATAACTATGGGTCTCACCACGCTGAGAATACCAGCCATTAGCTGCCTGAGTTTTACTTTGGCTGGCAATCAAAAATAGGGCAAAGTCCACACTTTAACCCCTTCACCACCCAGGAATTTATCATTCTTGTTTTTTGCTTCCGCGCTTCCAAGAGCCATAACTTTTTTTATTTTTCCATCAATATAGACATATCATGGCTTGTTTTTGTGGGACGAGTTGTACTTTCAGATGCAATCCTTTATTTTACCATAGAGTGTACAGGAAAATAGGGGGGATGGGGGAATTCCAAATGTGGTGAAATTGCAAAAAAAATGTGCAATTACATATTTGTTTTTTGTGTTTTTATATTCGCCATGATCACTATACGGTAAAACTGACGTGACTGTGTGATGCCTCGGGTCAGTACGCATTTGTAGATACCAAAAACACGTATACTTTAACTGTTATCCAAGTGGTAAAAAAAACATTCAAAAGTTTGAAGTAAAAAGAATCGCACTTTTTGTGCCAGGTTCTGTGACCCGAAGCATTCTTACTTTTCGGGATCTGGGACTGAGTGATGGCTTATTTTTTGCGCCTTGAGCTGACGTTTCTAACGATACCAATTTTGGGTGGATGCACTGTATTGATTGCCCGTTACTGCATTTTATAGCAATGTTGCGGCGACCAAAAATAATTTTGGCATCTGGACCTTTTTCCCGTTACGCAGTTTATGGCTCTCATTAATTGATTTTATATATTGATAGATCGGGCATTTCTGAAGGCAACGATACCAAATGTGTAGTTTTTTTTTTAAATACTATTATTGTGAATGGACAAAAAGGGGGGTGATTTGAACTTGTGTTTTTTTTTTCATATTTTTTAAAACTTTATTTTTTCATTAATTCTTGTTTTTACACAGCCCTATAGGGCGCCACAGTATTGCAGCATCTGATCGCTTCTGCCATGTCCCGATGAGCTGCAGCACATCGGGACATGGCATTTCGTTTCACTTTCAGTGGTTGGCAGCGCTCGCCAACCACTTAGAGAAGTGAACCTTGATAACTTCCGGGTTCACATCAGGACCTGGGGCTATCACGTGAGCATCGGAGTACTCGCGATATCTCCGATGCAGGCGGGGAACACTGCATTCCCCGCTGTGGTGGTTTTGGACCCTGCTGTCAGTAATTGACAGCGGGATTCAAGGGGTCAACCGCACTGATCGGTGCTGGAAGCTCAACATCTCAGCTGATGAGATCAACTGAGAGGTCGGGTGTTTGATGTGAGCGCCTAACTGGAGCTCACATCAAACACCGGGACCCAACCCATGAAGTCCTTTTACGTCAAGGGTCGGGAAGGGGTTAAAATTATTTATTTAAAGAGGACCTGTCATCAAACCAGGCATGGTGATCTAATTACAGCACTGGATGCAGCATGTCTGCAACATCCAGGCAAGGGGTCCCCCAGCACTTGAGCAGCCCTGTACCCCGAGATAATACACTTAGAAAACTTACATGCTGCAGCCATTAAGGAGGTGGCTAGGGGCTGGAGCCAAAGGGCAGATTCACACCCCCTGCATGTTTAATCTGCCCACCGCTGCCAATCATTGTCTCCCTCTTCAGCAGCATTAAACAGAGGTTTTTTTTCGTTTTTTTTTTCAGAACTTGCCGTTTGACCCCGCCAATGCTGCTTTAGTTCCTGTGAAGAACCTGTAGGTTTAATAAACTTCTTGACTGTGGTTTTGAGCAGTTTGAGGGGTGCAGTTTTTAGAATGGTGTCACTTTTGGGTATTTTCTGTCACATAGGTCCCTCAAAGTCACTTCAAATGTGATGAGGTCCCTAAAAAAGTGGATTTGTAAATTTTGTTGGAAAAATGTAAACTTGCTGATGATCTTTGAACCCTTCTAACGTCTTAACAAAAAAGTACCGTATTTTTCCTTTTATAAGACGCACTTTTTTTCCTCCAAGTTTTGGAGGAAAGTGGGGGTGCGTCTTATAAAAGGAGTATAACATTCTATCATCAGTTGCTGGGGAGGGGGAGACAGCAGTGAAGTGGGGGCAGAAGGGAATGGTCCCTGCTGAAGAATCAGGCGGCAGGAGCACCACGTGTCCCCGGCTCATTAAGTCATTAAATATTCACTTCACTTGCTCCCAGTCTCCACCCACCTCTCTGCACTGAAGACAGCGCGGAGAGGTGAGAGCACGGGGAGCAGGAGAAGCTGCTTAGCCGGCACACATGGTCTCTCCCTAGCTTCTTGCAGCAGCTGGGGAGACGGTGTCCTGGAGATAGTGAGAACGGAGGAGCGGGGCACAGCTGCTGTAAGTGAATCAGCACTGAGCTTTGTGCTGATTCACTGCCATGTCAAGACAGGGGCAGAGCAGGGAGATCGGTACCTTATCACAGTGTGGTGCCTCCCTCCCTCTGCTCTCTGTAATGTGTCCTGTTGAGCCCTGCACCGTGCAGAAATCCAGGAAGGTCGGTCTGCAATTGAGGAGCTTCAGTGCATGGAGAGCAGGGCTGGAGGCAGCATAACAGCAGTGTACAGCTCCCCTGGCCCTGCATCTACAGGTCATGCTCTGCTGTGGTGACTTGTAATTAGGAGATAGGGCTGGAGCATCATATTTCAGCAGTATACAGACCCCCTCCCTGGCCCTCCCTCATACAGTACATCACATCAGAACTTGATCTGCAGACTATGGCCACTTCCTTGATTTCAGCAGGGTGATGGCAAAGCAGGACACATTAAAGTGAGTGCATATGTATATGTAACATAACCACTAATAAAGTTAACACCACCAATACTGTGCTTAACTAGAACTTCAAGCTTCAAGGATCTACAGTACATGCTGGGAGTTATAGTTCTTAAAGGGGTTGCCACTACATGAACAAATCCCATCTCATTCACCTTTTTGGCCCTTGTATAATTAAGGCTGCCTTCACACTTGTGTCCCCCTCTGCGGCGTCCTGCGGAGGGGAACCGCAAGCTGAGCGCAGGCACTGCAAGTCCCTATGTTTAACATGGGGACGCAGATTGGCGTGCGCACCCATTCACTGCAATGTATGATTTGTACGCAGGCGGATGCATGGGCACAAATCATACAGTCTCGTCCGCACCAGGAACACATGTCGCATTCAGGGTGCGGACGAGAGTGTGTGATTTGTGCGCAAGTATACGCATGCGTACAAATCATACATGGCGGTGAATGGGTGCCATGCCAATCTGCACCTGAGCGCAGGCACCCGCGTCCCCATGTTAAACATAGGGACTTGCGGTGCCTGCACTTAGCTTGCGGTCCCCCTCCACAGGAAGCGGCGGAGGGGAACGCTAGTGTGAAGCCAGCCTAAAAAAGACCATACTTACCCACGATGCTGCAGCGGTTCCAACATTGTCAGAAGTTGCATAGTCATCTCCCATGTGACATTGATATGAGACTCAGCCCTCCGACCAGTTAGTGCTGGCGACTGTCTCCCCGCCATCAGACACTGGAGCAAGAAGTCATTGGTGTTGCTCACATGCTGCTCCTGCATCCGAAGGAGACAGATGCCAGCGCTGACTGGTCGCAGGGCCTGACTGTCATATCAAAGTCATTTTTTGCTTCAAATATTTTTTTCCCTATTTTCCACCTCCAAAATCTGGGTGCGTCTTATAATCCGGTGCGTCTTATAAAGCGAAAAATACGGTAATATCCAAAATTGTGCCAATGTAAAGTAGACATGTGGGAAATGTTATTTATTAACTACATTTGTGTGACATTAATCTCTAGTTTTATAGTATAAAAATTCAAAGTTTGAAAATTGCAAAATGTTCAAAGTTTTTGCCAAATTTCCATTTTTTTCACAAATAAACTCAAAGGTTATTAACCTAAATTTACCACCACCATTAAATCCAATATGTCATGAAAAAAGAAAAAAAATTCTCAGAATCACTGGGATCTTTTGAAGCGTTCCACAGGTATTACCTCATAAAGGGACACAGGTCAGCATTGAAAAAAATAGTCTGGTCATTAGGGACAAAACAGGCACGGAGGTGCAGAGGTTAAATGATTTAAGTGGTAAACTACTTAAAGGGTAACTCCGGGAAGAAAAAAAAAAAAAGTACAGTCCCTTGCCCTCTTACATGATGAAGCAGAGCTGGGCGCTACAGTTCTAGGATCTGTAGATCTCTTACAAATCAAAACAATAGTATGTGCTCTTCCGCTCTCACCCCAGTCTTTTTGGGGACAGAGAAATTCAGTCATGCATAGTGCTAAAGTTCAGGGGACAGGAAGTAACCAAGTTGATATAGGGGAGGGGAGACCACGGGAGTGCTGAATCAATCTATGTAGTACTTTGCCTCTGCTCCTAGCCTGATACATGACAGTACACATTATGCACCATCATATTGCACAATCATCATTATGCACCATCGTACAGCAGAAGATCACAGCATGTATTTATATCTGCTTGGTGTCATGACTGATATTTGAAGGGAGACCAGCCCTGTTTTTCTACATTACATAGGACGGTACATCAGGGGCTGGATTGTAGTGTGACCATGGGACCGGTGGCCATGCCCCTTCTTCATACAGAAGTGTGAGGGGGCTGGATTACAAGATGATCCTGGAGTCCCCAGGGTCCACCCACAGCCCCCAACACACCTCTGCTGCAGCATGAGGCTGAATTTCTCTGACCCCTGAGGGAGGGGTGAGAGCTGAGGAGCAGATATGATTTTATTGATTTATAAGAGATCTATAGATGCTGGAAATGTAGTGCCCAGCTCTGCTTCATCATGTAGGAGGGCAGTGGCAGTACAAAAAAAAAAATTATTTCCCCAGAGTTCTCCTTCAAGCAAAATATGATTTGTTACTTACCGGTAGATGAGGCGATTACAGGGACAATGACAGTGAATGCACTGGTTTTACTCCAGATGCCTTCTCTTTCAATTTCGGGGTCTGCAAATTAGAAAAAAAAAATTTTAACTTTTTTTTTATATGAACATACACTGAAAATCATGCATCACGGATTTGATTTAGAACACAATCAGCAAATAAAAACAGGCAAAGCCAAATGTTGAACGTATTCTGCCATCGGGCCCCTCACATTGTTCTGCAAGAACACCAGCACTGGTATACACAAGTCTGACAATCCACATTGACAGAATGCGACTCTTGCCTTGATTGCCGATGAATGCCACACAGATCACTTATAATTTATTTCCAAAGTGCTGTATCCAATAATGACCCAAGGACATCAGTCTAATTTATTGTGAAGCATTAAGATACAGAAGTGAAGATTAGTACAAGAGAGTCCAACAAGTGTTTGTAGCGATCTTGCAGAAAAAAGAAAGAAAAAAAATATGAAGAAATGTAATGCTTCCTTCTTGCCACACTGAAGTCCAGAGAAGTTGCCAAATTTACCCCAGGAAAACTAACACTCTCTGTATATAATGGGTAAGAGGCCAATCAGATGGCCGCGTTTCACATATGAGTGCTATCAGTGGTTTTCACAGATAGCACTCATGCCTGTGATAATTTATGGAACCATTAAAATATCCATAATTATTTGAGGATCACATGGTCTGTGAAAAAAATTGGACAACAGAGTGGAGTCCTATTTTCATGGAGTGTCAGAATGGTGAAATTGAAGAAAAGTACATTTTTGTACTTACCCTAAAATCAGTTTCTCATAAGCCTTCATTGAGGGACACAGGAGACCACGGGTGAACGCTGAGGCCACAAGGAGGCTGACACTAAGCATTATAAATACAAAAATGTCCTATGGGGCAACATGAACAAAGGGTGGGTGCCATGTACCCTAATGAAGACTACAAGAAAGATTTGACAGTAAGAACAAAAATACTCTGATCGGTCACTTCATAGGGGGACACAGGAGACCATGGGACATTCCAAAGCAGTCACTAAAGTGGGAAACAAGTATAAATGTGTAAGACGTTAAAAAATGTGTAAGGAAGAAACCTGAGTGACTGCCACCTACAGTACCTTTCTGCCCAGACTCGTATTCTCTGAGGCAAAGGTATGAGCCCGGTATAACTTTGAATATGTGTTAACAGATGACTATGTGGCAGCTTTACAAAGCTGCAAGGTTGAAGAGTGCTGGCGATGGGCCCAAGAAGCCTGAATAGAGTGAACTTTCAACCAGGGTGGGGGCACTTAGTTCTCGGCTTTATAAGCTTTAATGGTGGCAGAACGAATTCAGCGGGTAATGGCGCGCCTTGAAGGCCAAAAGATTTTGCACCTTCTGGAATGACTATCAGGAAACCTTAACGCACAAGGAGGCCGTCACCTTCAGATAGGGACTCACAGCCCTGACCAGATACAGTGTAACAATATGTCTGCAAGATTAGGAGAACGTCAGAGAATGAAGAATGATTTTTTCATTAAGGAGGAATACATAAAACCACCCTGGGAAGGAATGAAGACACCCAGCGCAACACCACCATGTCCATGTGAAGGACAAGAAAAGGAGATTGGCAGGATAGGGCCACTAGCTCAGATACTTGTCTGATAGAAGTGATAGCAATGAAGAACACCACCTTCCAGGGTAGCCAGAGCTGGGAAGTAAAAAATTCATAAGCGGAAGATCATTGGATTTGGAAGAGGGCCTTCCAGGTATGATGGAGGATGCACAATGGGGATGGCTTCTAAGCCCTGATCATGGTCTGTACAACCTCGTCAGAGAAACCTGAAGGTCTTAGGAGACCGATTTCAACTGCAATGCTATTAAATTAAGAAGCTGAGAATTTGGATGGAAAAGGGGACCTTGTGAGAAAAGGACTGGGCGCTCTTGGAACCTCCACAGTACGTCTGCTAAAATGTTGGAAGACTTAGACGTGTCATGTTCTTCAGGGTCAGTCCAAGGGGCAAAATGAAGCAGAATGGGAAGGAGGAGGGGAACGGAGACACTACGGAAGAATTACCTGCACGTCTGATTGGCCAAGGAGAAAGGGGGTATGGCCTCCTGAATCCACTAGGCCTCATCTGCAGCTGGGAACTAAATTTGAGACCCAAGCGTAAAAGCCACAAAATAGGCCCAGGAAAGCAAAGGACCTAGAGGAAGCTCCAGAAAGGATAAGAGAAGCAGACGAAGATGTAGGAAAAAATTGAACATAGAAAGACGGGGTAAAAAAAACATCAATGGTAGGGACGGGGGAAATTGCTTGCCTGTTATGAAGAATAAAAGCTGGATTCTTCACAGGGATGATCTTTGGCTTGGAAATCCTATGATTAACATAGGCTTCAGCTCGGTCTTTGCTCCATGCACGCGTCCATTCTGGGGGTTGTGCCGGGCAGGAAAAGAAATGCAAATGACCGTGCGCACCATCCACATCTCTACATAATGCCAACTAAGTTACTAGATAAAAAAAAAGGTCCTGCCTATAAATGGGTTCGTCACGACCAATCTGAGACAATGAGCCAGCTCCCTGCTGTGAATGACTGGAGCTGGCAACCCAGTGAAGGCCACTTAATTATCTTAATAGCTCTCAATTTACGCAAAATTCCAGTGTTTGGCAACTAATATCTGCCTATCCGAACAAACTGCGCCCACTCATTTTATTTGGCCTGTTGCAAGAGGGTGGGGTCTTGGTCACTTGTGGGGGGGTTTCATTAAAATCAACATGTGTTTACCTGGGGTGAATATACATTTAAAAAGTGATCCACTAAGTATCCCAAAGTTCCAGCTCTTTTTGGTTTTGGAGCAGAGGGAGATGGATCACCAAAAAGACCTGGACTGGCCACCACCAGTTCTGCAATCCCGAACAAGAGAGGATACAGACTGACCCATTTGCAGACAATGCCCTCTGGTCAGAAAATCTCAGTTGTCCAACCCGCCCTTTTGCACCCGCCTGTGGGAATAGAAGATGATTAGTAGTAATGGAAAAAAATATAAAAAAATAAATGTTTGGCAGAAACTGATCTGGAGCTCCAGACCTGTATCCTGACTTCTAATGACACCAAGCTTGATTGTCAGTAGGCGGGTGTAGCCTGTTGGGGAGGTGGCAACCTTTGCATAGTTGTAAATCTTAGTGTCGCCTCTCTGCGGCTTCAGCGTACACCCAATCTCTCATGTGTCCCCCAATAAGAGACCAAGAAACTTTCTTTTCTCCATGGACGGAAAAAAGCGATGACACTCATATGTGAAAACTGGACATCTGAATAAACTAAAAGAATGTTTATGCGTATATTTTGATTCTGCACTAGCACTTTTTTTCTTCGTTCAAGGCCATAATAGCGAAAAGTTCTAGTGCCATAATATTTACTACATCTCAGCAAAAGTTATAGCTTTATAAAACGGGAGCATATCAGATATTGAGAGCGTATAAACATATTACTTCATTGCTGTGCGAGTTTGGCTAATATTGTATAATAAAGATGGCATTTTTATTATTGCTAAACTAAGGCTGTCATTTTCTTTCTTTGCGGGGTGGGGGGTGTAGTATGTTATACGGCAAAACTATCTAGTAGAAAACGGAATAAAGGAAGAAAAGAAAAAGCGCAATAGGGTCTTGTTCATCAAAATTAAGGTTGGAAAGAGAGCTAGTCGCTCACCTTGTGAGGTTGTGTCACACAACCAATGTAAAAGCATATGACAGGTGCTGCAGGAACCACGTGTACGAGCCAGGAATGTAGGAAGCAGATAACTTAATGGATAAAATCCATGCTGCTGTCGATTAAAGAGGTCAAGAATGGTTGAAATAAAGACATTGTGGTTTATTTTACACAGTTCGGAGCCTGTCCCCGCGTCCTCATAAGGAATTGGTGAATTGTATTGGTGGATTTCCTGATGAAGAAGCAGGGTCACACTTTGAAATGCGTAGAATAAACCACTATTTCTTTATTTCAACTATTCTGGACATCTTCAAATCGACAGCAGCGCAGTTTTTATCCAGTATTTTATCTGGTTCCTACAATGGCACAACCATCAGATTTATTAGTAAAAGTAAAGGCCCCGTCACACCTGGCGATGGGGCTGGAGATGTCGGCGGCGTCGCCGTCCCCCGTTTACACAGAGCAACATCTCCAGCCCCGCGCCGGCGAGCTGACAGACGGCATCGTTGCCGGGGTGTCTGGAAACCCCATCAGTGATGCAGTACAATGGGAGCCTATGGCTCCCATCGCCTGACAGGTCGCCGGCGCCCGGTTACATGGGGGGATGTGGGCACATCGCTCCATGATGGTCGCCTGGTTTCAGAGCACTGCTCTGAAACCAGGCGACCGCCCGGCACCGCCCCTTTACATGAGGCGACGTAGGGGCGATGTCGCTGCCGATAGGCCACGCCCCCACATCGCCCCGTAATAGGCGGCGATGTCGCCCCGTGTAACGGGGGCTTAAGAGAAATGGAGCCCACGACTATATCTCCTACCAATGAAGAACACCGAACTAGAGGTTTAGATGCAATACCTTTCTAAAATCGCTTTGATTACTGCTCACAGTCATAACAAACTGAAAGACATTATTTTGATCAATACTTAAGATTCAAAGCACAGAAATGTCCCAGAATCTATAGTGGGGAATGGGATCCTGCATTATATTAATATTGAATACTGACCGGCTTCAATGCCATATGTAGTTGTCAGCTCTTCAGAGTTCGATTGTACAAGACTCCGACCAGGTGTTTGTGTCCTAGGTAAACTCTCTATTCCCTGCAGAAAAAGATTACCATCATATTATACAAACAATGTAGCATTGCAGAGAAGAGTAGAAATGTATTATTCACAAATATAAAGACCAAATTACTCACTATAGGTCTCATTGTCAAACTGGTCAAAAGATTCATAGCAGCCAAATAGAGCTCAGCTTGTTTTTCTTACAGGTGATCTCCCCACAAAAGTCATTGCTTTATTCCACTTGGAAATCCAACAATAACTAAAAAAAAAAAAGAAGTCCTGCTCCTCATTTCAGATTGGGTAGACCGACATGGTATCACATCTGCTCCGAAGTCCATGATGGGTCTCCCAGGGCTGGCATTACAGTCTGTGGGGCTCACATGACATAACAATCAGCAGCCGCTAATGGGCAACTTCACTCTCACTTCTTTCTGATAAAACTCACATCTGGAGGACAGAGAGCAGCAGCAGCAGCTCTCATCTTCCTTTAGATGTCCAATTTATCAGCAGGAGGTGAAAGTGAAGCAGCTGCCGATTGGCTGCAGGGATCACGTGATATAATGTCACATGAGCCCTGACATCAATGTTGCTGAGACAGCAGCGGAACTAATTTTACATGGGGGAATATAGAAATTGAGAAAGGGTCACACGAGTAGTGAATAACCTCTTTAAAAGGGAATCTGTCAGGTCTAAAATCCATATGTAACCGATATAATTTTCAAATTCCTCACTAAAGCTCTCTCTATTCATGTATTTCTATTATTCACACTTCCTACCCTTTGTAAACTTCAAAATAAAAGATTAATTCCAACTGTCAATCACAGTGAGTGATAACTTGATTCTCTGCTGCCCACTCCCCAAGGAATGAATGAATATTCATACATCACTGCACTGCACTGCCATCCTCTGGTCTGTATGCTGTGTGACTGTGGTTGGCTCTCTAGCTGTAGGCATCATGTAGACAGAGGAGAAAGGGGGGCGAGAGGGGGAGGTGTGTGCTCTTAGAAGATGCAGCTCTGAGATCTTCATTTTGTGTATCGGAGGCATATCTGTAGTGTGTGATAGAGATTTGTGTTTATATGAACATTTGATCATTTGCTCAACAGATAACAAAATGTTCACATAAAAACAGAAATCTCTCACAAGAAGTACAGGTTAGTGATGTTACTACAAGCAGGGCCGGTTTTAGACAAAGTGAGGCCCTGGGCAAAGAAAAGAGAATTTTGTTTACGTACCGTAAATTCTTTTTTCTTTAATCATCAATGGGAGACCCAGACAATGGGGTTTAGGGCACTTACCATCCATGCCAAAGACAGAAAACCAAAAGCACTTACAGGACGCAGTTTATCATATTAAAAACTTTTGCACTTTTTTATCCATCCAGGGCGCAGGTGGGCCCATAGGGGCGCCGTTCATCCAGTGGTGCAGAAGCATCGTACTGTGCGGCCCAATGCTCAGGCAGCGGAGCGGTTGGGTAGCTTTCAGACACTCTGCATCATATGTATCAGTGTGAATGGTGCTCTATGCAGGCCTAGTGTATGCATGGCAGGTCGCCTCCCACATTTTGCTGGTAGAGGCGACTCATCAGCCAGCAGCTGGGCTTGCTCCACAATTGGGCTCTGACTGCGTCCTGTAAGTGCCTTTGGTTTTCTGTCTTTGGCATGGATGGTAAGTTTTTCTGATGCTGCTTTTTTTCTAGTAGTTTTTGTACAATTTTGTTAGGACTGGTGAGCATGGGATCCCTTGATCGTGGGTCATCAGCTTAAATGTCTTGGGCCAACACATGAACCAAAATCCCATCTATAAAGGTTTTTTATTTATCATATAAAAAACTTTTGCACTTTTTTATCCATCCAGGGCGCAGGTGGGCCCATAGGGGCGCCGTTCATCCAGTGGTGCAGAAGCATCGTACTGTGCGGCCCAATGCTCAGGCAGCGGAGCGGTTGGGTAGCTTTCAGACACTCTGCATCATATGTATCAGTGTGAATGGTGCTCTATGCAGGCCTAGTGTATGCATGGCAGGTCGCCTCCCACATTTTGCTGGTAGAGGCGACTCATCAGCCAGCAGCTGGGCTTGCTCCACAATTGGGCTCTGACTGCGTCCTGTAAGTGCCTTTGGTTTTCTGTCTTTGGCATGGATGGTAAGTTTTTCTGATGCTGCTTTTTTTCTAGTAGTTTTTGTACAATTTTGTTAGGACTGGTGAGCATGGGATCCCTTGATCGTGGGTCATCAGCTTAAATGTCTTGGGCCAACACATGAACCAAAATCCCATCTATAAAGGTTTTTTATTTATCATATAAAAAACTTTTGCACTTTTTTATCCATCCAGGGCGCAGGTGGGCCCATAGGGGCGCCGTTCATCCAGTGGTGCAGAAGCATCGTACTGTGCGGCCCAATGCTCAGGCAGCGGAGCGGTTGGGTAGCTTTCAGACACTCTGCATCATATGTATCAGTGTGAATGGTGCTCTATGCAGGCCTAGTGTATGCATGGCAGGTCGCCTCCCACATTTTGCTGGTAGAGGCGACTCATCAGCCAGCAGCTGGGCTTGCTCCACAATTGGGCTCTGACTGCGTCCTGTAAGTGCCTTTGGTTTTCTGTCTTTGGCATGGATGGTAAGTTTTTCTGATGCTGCTTTTTTTCTAGTAGTTTTTGTACAATTTTGTTAGGACTGGTGAGCATGGGATCCCTTGATCGTGGGTCATCAGCTTAAATGTCTTGGGCCAACACATGAACCAAAATCCCATCTATAAAGGTTTTTTATTTATCATATAAAAAACTTTTGCACTTTTTTATCCATCCAGGGCGCAGGTGGGCCCATAGGGGCGCCGTTCATCCAGTGGTGCAGAAGCATCGTACTGTGCGGCCCAATGCTCAGGCAGCGGAGCGGTTGGGTAGCTTTCAGACACTCTGCATCATATGTATCAGTGTGAATGGTGCTCTATGCAGGCCTAGTGTATGCATGGCAGGTCGCCTCCCACATTTTGCTGGTAGAGGCGACTCATCAGCCAGCAGCTGGGCTTGCTCCACAATTGGGCTCTGACTGCGTCCTGTAAGTGCTTTTGGTTTTCTGTCTTTGGCATGGATGGTAAGTTTTTCTGATGCTGCTTTTTTTCTAGTAGTTTTTGTACGGTTTAGGGCACTGCCCTCCGGAGGTCACACTAGGTACTACAAGTTTGTAGACACCGCCCCCTCCGCTTATAAACCCCTACCGTAGGGAACATCCTCAGTTTGGTCCATAAGCTGCGAGGAGACAAATAAACCACACCCGAAACGTCGGGAAGAAAACCGTGCACAGACGGTCCAACAACCCGGATAACACTGTCCCAACAGAGGACAGAACGAATGCAAAACATGCAACGGAACAACTGGGTGGGTGCTGGGTCTCCCATTGATGATTAAAGAAAAAAGAATTTACGGTACGTAAACAAAATTCTCTTTTTTCTGGTCATCATAATGGGAGACCCAGACAATGGGGATGTCCTAAAGCAATACCCCAGGGCGGGAAGAGTTCCTCAAAAGACGGATAACACATGGTCCCCCTTAGAGGTGGGCAACCGCCGCCTGGAGGACCCGCCTGCCCAAACTCGCATCTGCGGAGGTATGGGCATGCACCATATAGTGCTTAGAGAAAGTGTGCAGGCTGGACCAAGTGGCCGCCTGACACACCTGTAGAGCAGACGCTCGATGTCGCAAAGCCCAGGAGGCACCGACAGCTCTGGTAGAGAGCGCCTTCAATCCCACCGGGAGAGGCAAACCAGAAGACCGGTAGGCCTCTTGAATGGGAGCCTTGATCCATCTGGCCAAGGTTGACTTCGATGCCGCGGACCCCTTACAGCGACCCGTCGTAAGGACAAATAAGGAATCCGAACTCCGGAAGGAGGCAGCCCTGGACACATAAATGCGTACAGCCCTCACGAGATCCAGAGTATGGAGCTCGCGCTCAACCTGATGAACGGGAGCGGGGCAAAATGATGGGAGAACAATCTCCTGGTTCAGGTGAAAAGTGGAAACCACCTTTGGCAAGAATTCTGGCCGCGGGCGTAACACCACCTTGTCTTGGTGAACCACCAGGAAAGGCGACTTGCAACATAGTGCAGCTAATTCTGAGACCCTTCTCAGAGACGTAATCGCCACCAGAAAGACCACTTTCTGGGACAGACGAGATAGAGAAACGTCTCTCAGTGGCTCAAACGGCGGTTTCTGCAGTGCCGCCAGGACCATATTAAGGTCCCAAGGGTCCAGAGGTCGTCTATAGGGCGGAACCACCCGAGACACCCCCTGCAGAAATTGACGGACCCTGGGAAGGAGCGCCAAGCGCCTGTCAAACAGCACTGAAAGAGCCGACACTTGACCCTTCAGGGAGCTGAGGGATAAACCCAATTCCAACCCCGACTGTAGGAAAGCCAACAATGTCGGGATGGACAAGGGCCACGGGGACCGGCCACCCGAGGCACACCAGGTGAAAAAGATCTTCCACGTTCTGTGGTACATCTTCCTGGAAACAGGCTTCCTAGCCCGAGTTATAGTGGCGACTACCGCAGGAGAGAAGCCTCTGGATGTCAGCAGCCAGGCCTCAAGAGCCATGCAGTCAATCTGAGGGCCCTGGAATTGAGGTGGAAGAATGGGCCTTGCGCGAGCAGATCTGCGCGTTCTGGGAGAGCCCACCGGTGTCCGCCTGACAGTCGCCACAGGTCCGGATACCAGGACCTCCTGGGCCAATCTGGAGCCACCAGAATGGCTACCCTGCACTCCAACCTGATCTTCCACAGAACCCTGGGAATCAGAGCCAGAGGCGGGAACACATATGGTAGATGGAAGCTGGACCAACTCAGGATCAGGGCGTCTGCCCCCAGAGACTGAGGATCCCAAGATCTCGCCATGTATCGCGGCACCTGATGATTCAGCCGCGAGGCCATCAGATCCACGTCCGGAGTGCCCCATCTGCTGCAGATGTCCCGGAAGACGTCTGGATGAAGAGACCACTCTCCGGCGTCCATCCCCTGCCGGCTCAGGTAATCGGCCTCCCAGTTCTCGACCCCTGGGATGTGAACTGCGGAGATCAGGCAGTCGTTGTCCTCCACCCAGGATAGAATGCGGTGGACTTCGGCGAGGGCCTGAGCACTTCTGGTCCCTCCCTGATGATTTATATATGCGACGGCCGTCGCATTGTCGGACTGAACCCGAATGGGCTGTCCTGACAGGAACGTCTGAAACGCCAGGAGCGCCAGATAGACCGCCCTGATCTCCAGCACGTTGATCTGCAATGCTGACTCCGCCTGAGTCCAGAGGCCTTGAGCCCTGTGGTGTAAGAACACCGCACCCCAGCCCTTCAGACTGGCGTCGGTGGTCACCACTAACCATGACGGCTTGAGGAAGGACCGGCCCCGTGACAGGTGATACGGCCGGAGCCACCACTGTAGGGAGTCCCTGGTCTGCTGTGAAAGGACCACCAGCCGATTCAGAGAGATCGTCCTCTTGTCCCATCTGCGGAGAATTTCCAGCTGGAGAGGACGGAGGCGAAATTGTGCGAAAGGCACCGCCTCTATTGCTGCTACCATGCGCCCCACCAGCTTCATCAAGACCCGTAGGGATGAGTGTGGTGACAAGAGAACATCCTGCACTCCTGATTGGATGGCCAGCTGTTTGGCTCAAGGCAGAGACACTAGAGCAGAGTCTGTGTGAAAGTCCATGCCCAGGTACGTCAGGGACTGGGTCGGAACCAGGGTTGACTTCTGGACGTTGAGTAGCCAACCAAACTGTTCCAGAGACTTCATGGTTACCTCCAGACTCTCCCGACAAAGGTGTTCCGACGGCGCCCTGACCAGCAGGTCGTCTAGATAAGGTATGACGGCGTGTCCCTGCACATGCAGGAGAGCCATCATAGAGGCCATCACCTTTGTGAACACCCGCGGTGCCGAGGCCAACCCGAAGGGGAGCGCCACGAACTGGTAGTGTTCGTCCCCCACTGCGAAGCGTAACCAGCGCTGATGAGCCGGTGCAATGGGCACATGAAGGTAGGCGTCCCGGATATCTATGGACGCCAGGAAGTCTCCCTGCGACACAGCCGCGATCACGGAGCGCAGTGATTCCATGCGGAACTTCCGAACCAACACGTGACGGTTGAATATCTTGAGGTCCAGAACCGGGCGGAAGGAGCCGTCCTTCTTTGGGACGATAAAGAGGTTGGAGTAAAAGCCCCGGAACCTCTCCCCAGAAGGCACTGGGACCACTACTCCGTCTCTGCGGAGCCCCTCCAACACCAGGTGAAAAGCCTGAGCCTTTTCTGGAGATGGGACCGACCGATGGAATTGGGGTATCGGCTGTGACTGCAGCTCTATCCTGTAACCTCGGGAGACTACGTCTCTCACCCACTGGTCTTGGACGTGGAGTAGCCACCTGTCCTGAAATCGAGACAGGCGGCCCCCCACCTGTGGGGAGGCAGGAAGAGAGAGCGAGTCATGTAGAGGCGGGTTTGGGGGTGGCAGCCGCTGCCCCCGCCGGCTTCTTTTGACGACTCTTGGAGCGCCACTGAGTAGAGGGCTTGCCCCCTCGGTCCGGGCGAGCGGACGTCGCTGATGACTGTGAGCTGGAGCGAAAGGACCACTGCTTTGGGTTCCTTTTAACGGTGTACCGTAGCTTAGGTTTATTCTGCGGGATCTTAGACTCAGCAGAATCCTTTATCAGCTTGTCCAGTTCGGTGCCAAAAAGCCTGTCACCAGAGAAGGGAAGATTTTGCAAAATCTTCTTAGACGTGGCATCTGAGTCCCAAAGACGCAGCCACAACAACCTGCGGATCGCTATAGCATTGGCTGAAGCCACAGCTGAGCGAGTGGCAGTCTCCAAAGTTGCCGTCCTGGCGTAGTCCGCATAGGCCTTTGCCCTATCGGTAAGTGCCAGGACCTCTGAACTGGACCCTGCCAGGTCAGTTATCCCATCCAAGCAGGTGGTGATCGCCTGTAAGGTCCAGACCGTGGCAAAATTAGGGGCAAATGAAGACCCCACAGCCTCATAGGAAGACTTGGCGAGTTGCTCGACCTGTCTATCAGTCGCATCCTTCAACGAGGAGCTATCAGAGGCAGAGAAAAGGGAGCGTGCAGCAATCCTGGTCATGGAAGCGTCCACCTTCGGGGACTGCGACCACTCCTGAAGCACCTCCTGGGGAAAGGGAAAACGATTGTCCTTAGCTTTGCGGACATAACGCCGCCCAGGATGTAACCTGGGTGCTCTAACCACCCTTCCAAAGTTAGTGTGGTCCATGAAGGAGCCACTCGGTCTAGCCTCCGGCCGCAGCCATTGATAGACCTCCTTCGGGTGAACATTCACCTCCTCAGGGGGTGTCACGAGACGTAAGGACTCGTTAATGGAGGACACCAGATCCTCCACCCCTTCTGGTGGTTCAGACACAGACCCGAGAGTCGAACCCCCATCATCCTCCTCACCGTCAGAGGGACGCTCCTCCTCAGAGAGAGCCTGGAGCTCGGGTGAATCCTCACGACGAGTCCGTTTAAGGGGTCTCACAGTAGAAGAAAGAGACACCCGGGGGTAACTGGGAGGAGTAGCTGGGCTTTCCAGTCTCCTATTAAGTGCCTCCAGGGATTGCGACATGGAGGATAACTGGGACAACAGAGATTCATTGATCTTATGCTGGGTTTCCCATGGCCCTGGGATCACCTGGACCTCAGGGTACAGCACCGGAGCTGCTGTCTCAGCAGTGTCAGTCCGGGCCTCTGGGCGTCCGCAGTTATTGCAGGGCCCTCAACCAGTGTCCCGTTGCATGTAGCACAGGCAATGGTGGTATCCGCTGCCTTAGCAGCACGCTTCCTAACTGAGGACATGGCCACAGTAGGGGGATATAAGCCAATTTTTACAGACAAAAACCGGGAATCCCGGTGGCTTACCGACCGCAGTAATGCGGTGGAGGAAGCGGTGTGTGTGTGTGGCCTCCGCGAGGGTTTCCGGTCTCCCCTAGAGTGCAGACGTACGCTGCAGTCAGATCCCAGCCGGGAAGTGAGGGGGAAAGATGGCCGCCGGCAGTCAAGCCGAGGGCGGCGCCGAAAACACGCAGGAAGCACACACGCACGCCCACCGATGACGTCACCGTAAGGGCTGCTTCCCATCCTCCAGGCAGCCTCAGTAATGTAGGCGCCGGAGCCCGCAGCGCGGGAAATGAGTGTGAAAATACAACACTCAGACTGCATGTCCAAACACCTGCAATCTACAGCCTCAGCCCCTGTGCGACACAGGGCGGTCAGCCAGGGTGACCCCAGCACAGGGTTCACCTCCAGAACCGCGGACCCGAGGGTAACGCGCGGTCTGAGTGTCAGGACACATAAAGTGACAGACACTACCCCCAGGCACACCGGAGACACACGAGGTATCTCAGTGCCGGTCCGGTCTGTAAGCACCATTTAGGGAAACCTCGGACGGGGGTTCAGCACCAGTCCGGAGTGTAAGCACCATTTAGGGAGGCCTCGGACTGGGCAGGCTCCAGTCCGGTCTGTAAGCACCATTTAGGGAGGCCTCGGACGGAGCGGAGCTGTGCAAGGCTCCCATCTCCCACTCTCCAGAGCCCCCAGGAAGGGATGGAAAGGAGTGCGACAGCGTACCGGGAGAACACTACGTGTCCAGGCACTAGGCCCTCCGGTACCTCCACCTGCGTGTTCCACAAGGGTGAGCGGGGAGGCTGTCGAAGGTCCCGACCGGGACCGTTTTACCTTGTCTTCATACGCCATCACGTAAGCTGTGAGAATGCAGTGAAGTGCAAGCAAAGCGTGATCCTCCGAGCACACTAAGTTTAAAACTGAGGATGTTCCCTACGGTAGGGGTTTATAAGCGGAGGGGGCGGTGTCTACAAACTTGTAGTACCTAGTGTGACCTCCGGAGGGCAGTGCCCTAAACCCCATTGTCTGGGTCTCCCATTATGATGACCAGAAAATAATAGTAGAGCCGCATCTCTGCACTGAAATATTGATATCACCAGCATGTCCACTAACCATAGCCTGTCTAATAAGACACATGAATGATGCCTGGCAAACATGCATGCCACTAAGTATGTGCAGCTTTGACCTTATGAGCTCATGTCACCTCACCACCTACCCAGGATGAATTGTAATTTAATTGCCACATTTTATTACTTTTTAATAATTAAAGTATTTATTAAAACAAACATCACTCGGACTAAACTGATCAAAGTCTGGTCATAATAATTGGACTATATTTCTTGTACGCTGAAAAATCAGATGAATGAATGAGTCCCAAGGGCCGGCTTTTCCTGCGTAAAAATACAGTAGATATACTGTGACCTGACAATTGCTGCTGTGCAACATCAAGACTCAGAGGTCACTTTAACGGTTAAAGTTTAACCCCTTCATGACCCTGGAATTTTTCATCTTCGTATTTTGCTCCCCTGCTTCCAAGAGTGATAACTTTTTTATTTTTCCATCAATATAGACATATGACGGCTTGTGTTTTGTGGGACGAGTTGTATTTTCAGATGCAATCATTTATTTTTCCATATAGTGTACAAGGAAATTGCAATAAAATTCCAAGTGCAGTGAAAATGCAAAAAAAAAGTGCAATTACACATTTATTTTTTGGGGTTTTTAGTCGCCGTGTTCACTATATGGTAAAACCGACGTGACTGTGATGCCTCGGGTCGGTACAAATTTATACATACCAAACATGTATACCTTTACTGGCATCTAAGTGGTGAAAAAAAGTCACACTTTTTGCGTCATGCTCTGCGACCCGTAGCGTTCTCATTTTTCAGGATCTAGGGCTGTGTGACGGCTTATATTTGCGTCTTGAGCTGATGTTTCTAGTGATACCATTTTTTGGTGGATGCGCCGTTTTAATCGCCCGTTATTGCATTTTATAGCAATGTTGCGGCAACCAAAAACAACTTAATTTTGGCGTTTGGACCTTTTTTTCCGTTACGCCGTTTACGGCTCTCATTAATTGATTTTATATCTTGATAAATTGGGCATTTCTGAACGCGATGATACCAAAAGTGTATTTTTTTTTATTCTTTTAATACTTTTATTATGAATGGGGGAAAAGGGGGGCGATTTGATCTGTCAGAATTGCGGACCATAAGTGGTTGGCAGCGCTTGCCAACCACTCACAGGAAATGCTCTGTGACAGATTCTTGGGTCAAGCCAGGACCCCGGGCTGTCACGTGAGCGCCGGAGATTACGCAATATTACTGCGGGATCTCCGTTGCAGGCAGGGAACAGAGTGTTCCCCGCTTCTGCACCTTTGGATCCCGCTGTCAATGATTGACAGCGGGATCCAAAGGGTTAACAGCACCGATCGGATCCCAGATCTGATCGGTGCTGTTAACCTGACATCTCAGTTGATGAGATCAGCCGAGATGTCGGGCAAATGATGTGAGCTTCACGCCGGAGCTCACATCAAATCCTGGTAACCGGCCCTTGACGTTGTACAACGTCATGGGTCGGTAAGGGGTTAAAAGCCTCGCTCACGTGATATAATAACAAGGCAAAGTGCTGTTTTATGGGATAGCACTTGCTCCAATGTTATACTATCGGACAGTGCGGATATGCAACTTTTTTCTCATGCAGATTCAGCATAGGTAAACAATTGTAGCATGCTGTGATGCCTCCGCAAATAAAATCTTGTCCACCCATATAAGTTTATGGTACCAGTGAAACATCGGACTGCACTTGGCGTATAGCACACTGCACTTGGATATTATTAGTCAGACAATGGAGAATTAGTGAACAGGATGAATAGAAATCCCAAAAAACAAATGTGTAATTGCACGTTACAACTCATCCCGCAAGAAACAAGCCCTCATATGTCTATATTGACATAAATATAAAAAACGTTTGGCTCTTGGAGGAAAGTGAAGGAAAAAAGAAAAATAACCCAGGGGTGAAGGGGTGAATTATGCTATATACATTGCAAAAAATAACTTTAGATATATATAGATAATAATTCTAACAAAAAAAATAAAGCAGCAATTGTTGTTATTACATACTATATTAATTACATTATTGTTGATGATAGTCAACCCTATAAAGTTTTAAATAGTGTGTGAAATCTGTAGAAACATACTGTATATGTAATGTCCTGAGTCCTGACAATGAGCAGCAGCTGTCAGACATACTGTAGTACGGTATATATCGGTATGGGTCACCGACTCCTAGAGAGCAGCAGCTACAGAGCAGAGGTGAACAGGACTGTGACCTCTGACACTGCAACTGAGCCACAAATCGCTGGACGTACAGAACAGATCTGTGCGCCTCTTGTCTTGCCAGTGCTGCACAGTTAAATGTCATCAATAGATCCATCATGTCAGGAGAGCAGCTCACCTCATCTCAGTGTTGGGATCTGCTGAGGTGAACAGTGCACTCCCGACCTCTGCCTGCGATGGAGTTACAGATAGAACACTGGACCGTGCGACATTCAGCAGAATACAGAGATCAGCACTTCCCTGTCTGGTGCTGCATTGTCCAATGTTATCTGTATCTGTAGCTCCATTTGCAAACAGAGGTTGGAGCGCACTAAGGACTTTCACTTCTCTTCTCTCTAGGCGCCTGCAGAGAATGTGCTTTTAGCACAGCGAGCATTAGGCTTCATATTCCTGAGTATGGAAGCTCACAAAAATCAATAAATGGAGTACAGCAGGGGGACTCTCTAGATAGGGGGCTCTGGGCAAAGTCCTAGTCTGCCCCCATTACAGCCAGCCCTGACTACAATAGTTGTGGCACAAAAAATCTCCTGCCTCTCAACCCCCTCCCCTGCAGCCTGCAGAAGCCCGAGATTCAGTGTAACACCAGCACAGAGGAAAGGGATAGAATAAAAATTTGGATAAGCGTGGATCTTTAAATAACATTTACATTCTGTAACTTAGGAGTCAGATCAATTACTTTTACAGCTGCCTGCTGGGTGCACAGGTGCTTATAGCAAGAGAACTACCAAGAGTACATTAATGGTTTTTACATATTCTGAAAGATTTACCCGAGCACTATTCAAGGGTATTATTAGTATCATAAAAATGACCTGACAAAAATGACCTGACAAAGTCCCTTTAAAGCTAAAACAATTTTCTTATAGTGTCCACATAGCACTAAGGAAAATGAGTTAACTCCTTCACGCCACAACTGATTATTTTCATTTTTTACTAACATTCTTCCCAGACCCATACCTTTTGCATTATTCTGTCCACAGACATATAAGAAAACAGCAAAACCTTGCCGACAGAAATACCGTACTTAAAAAACAGTTCAACGCCTGTACAAAGCTTGCATTTGGTGTGACAACTCTATTTATTCAAGTCAATGGGGCTGAGCAGCAATATATTACAAATCCTGTGCTGGTATTTGAAAACAGTTTTTCTACTCCTGTACAATCCTTAAATTGTTGATCATAGGATGCTGCCTTGATAAGTTAAACATATTCTTTGTTAAAGGTTGGGCTGAGAGTGGATTCCAGGTGCTCGCGGTGTGTGATGGATGAGGCTGATATTCTTCATATATTGTGGCTTTGTCCCCGATCCTAGGCATTCTGAATAGTGGTCTTAAATCTAATAGAGGGAGTGATGGGAATAAATATTTCTCAGGATCCACTGACATGCATTTTAGGACATGTGGAGGAGGTGGCGACAGATGAATAGGGCAGGCTAGCTATAGCCAAAATGCTATATTTTGCAAGGAAGACAATTACATTGCACTGGTTGGATGAAAATCCTCCTACTAGGAAAGAATTTGTGAGCAGAATTAACTTTCTGGTTTTTATGTAGCTGAATGTATACATGAAAAGAGGCAAAATTAATCATTATGAAAAAATCTGGGGGGGGATTGGCTAGATTTCCCTGGGTTGGCCTCCTAAGATCTTATTAAAGACAGGATACTAGGGTTATACGAACAGGTACAATACTGTAATACCTAGACATGGATTGTAGAAATGTGACCGGGGGGGTTAAGGGAGGTTTTTTCCTTCTTGTGGGTTTTTCTTGCATTCTCACAAAAGAAAGAAAAGTAATATTGCTTGTATATACTCATGTGTGTAATGCCATTTTTCGTCATTTTTTTTAATAAAAATGATTTGATTAGAAAAAAAAAAAATTATTTGTTTTGTTTTTAATATGCTTACTGTTGGTGTGATACATAACTTGATAAATTTCCTACCTTGATTTCTGCAGATTCTATCAGATTCTCGACCAGTTCCAGCATGTATGACTTGATTTTGGACACTTCTGCTGAGGAGTCCGATATTTCTTTGCACAGAGACATGATCTTGTCCTGAGCTTTCTCCTGTGAGTGAGATAGCTTCTCTTGTAAGCCACTCACTTCTTTCCTGCAAGCAAAGCACAAATTAACAACAACAGTTTAAAATTAACAGTTTGTAAATTGTTATAATTTTTTTTATTTATTGTTTTGTGGCTTTAGAACAGCTGGCGGGGTCTGAGCTGTGACCTTCACATATTCTTAATGCAGATTACAGATAATTGTTGGTAATCAAAAACTATGTGTGTACAAACCATAAAATCCCTTTGTTCAATTCATTGTATGATGCAGGAAAATGGATATATGGTCTACCACTGTGAGGCTCGGAATCAGGTGATAAAATTATTGGCTACACCTGGATGGCCATACCCTCGCCTCAGACACTAACAAGCTCAGTTTAGTGCTAAAAGCAACCCAAAAACAGTAAAATTATCATAACAAAAACAACCAGGAACCATCATTACGAGAGCACAGGTTATAAAAAACAAAGCAGAAAAACACATCACATAGGCCACAGGCAACAAGGCTAACTCCATGACAAGATAAAACAGAAATGGACAGGAGCGGTGTCTACTAATGGCTTTAATGATCGCTTTTCTGGAATGAGCAGTTACCTGAAAGGTAAATATTGTCTATTTGGCCATGTAGGCTTTCACAATAGCTGTTCTGACCCATTTGCAAATGGTTGTATTAGTGGCCAACAGTCCCTTTCATGAATCATCATCGGAATGCTTTAAGGCAGAGTCCCCCAACTCGTCCTCAGGACCGCCAACAGTGCATGTTTTCAGGATTTCTTTAGCATTTGACAGTTGGAATCACCTGTGCAGTAGATTAAATTACCAACTGTCAAATGCTAAGGAAATCCTGAAAAAGAGAATTTTGTTTACGTACCGTAAATTCTTTTTTCTTGAATCATCAATGGGAGACCCAGACAATAGGGGTTTAGGGCACTGCCCTCCGGAGGCCACACTAGGTACTACAAGAACTGTAGACACCGCCCCCTCAGCTTATAAACCCCTACCGCAGGGAACATCCTCAGTTTGGTCCATAAGCTGCGAGGAGACAACAGAAAAACCACACCCGAAACCTCGGGAAGACACCGTGAACAGACGGTTCAACAACCCGGATAAACTGCCCCAACAGGGGACAGATCAACCGTAACATACAACGGAACACTGGGTGGGTGCTGGGTCTCCCATTGATGATTCAAGAAAAAAGAATTTACGGTACGTAAACAAAATTCTCTTTTTTCTGATCATCATAATGGGAGACCCAGACAATGGGGATGTCCTAAAGCAATACCCCAGGGCGGGAAAAAGTTCCTCAAAAGACGTTTGCATACGCGGTCCCCGTCAAAGGTGGGCAACCGCCGCCTGGAGGACCCGCCTGCCCAAACTTGCATCCGCAGAGGCATGGGCATGCACCATATAGTGCTTAGAGAAGGTGTGCAGGCTAGACCAAGTGGCCGCCTGACACACCTGCAGAGCAGAGGCGCGATGTCGCAAGGCCCAGGAGGCACCGACAGCTCTTGTCGAGTGTGCCTTCAAGCCTACCGGAAGAGGCAAACCAGAAAACCGGTAAGCCTCTTGAATGGGTGCCTTGATCCATCTGGCCAAGGTTGATTTTGACGCCGCTGACCCCTTACAGCGACCTGCCGTCAGTACGAACAAAGAGTCCGAACTCCGGAAGGAGGCAGTTCTGGACACATAAATGCGTACAGCCCGTACGAGGTCCAGAGTGTGGAGGTCGCGCTCAATCTGATGAACAGGAGCGGGACAAAATGATGGGAGCACAATCTCCTGGTTCAAATGAAAAGTGGAAACCACTTTTGGCAGGAATTCCGCCCGCGGGCGCAACACCACTTTGTCTTGGTGAACCACCAGAAAAGGTGACTTGCACGATAGTGCCGCCAGTTCAGACACCCGTCTCAGGGACGTAATAGCCACCAGAAAGGCCACTTTCTGTGACAAATAAGAAAGAGAGACTTCTCTCAATGGCTCAAAAGGTGGTTTCTGCAAAGCCACCAAGACCATGTTGAGATCCCAAGGGTCCAGAGGTCGCCTATACGGCGGAACCACTCGAGACACCCCTTGGAGAAATTGACGAACCTTTGGGAGGAGCGCCAAGCGCCTGTCGAACAATACAGACAGCGCTGATACCTGACCCTTCAGAGAACTGAGGGAAAGGCCCAACTCCAAACCTGACTGCAAAAAAGCCAATAGGGTCGGGATCGACAAGGGCCAAGGTACATGTCCCCCAGAGGAGCACCAGGCGAAAAAGACTTTCCACGTTCTGTGGTAAATCTTCCGTGACGTGGGCCGTCTAGCCCTGTTCATGGTGGAAACCACCGCAGGAGAGAAACCCCTGGATGTTAAGAGCCAGGCCTCAAGAGCCATGCAGTCAATCTGAGGGCCCTGGAATTGGGGCGGAAGAAGGGGCCCTGCGCGAGAAGATCTGCGCGGTCTGGAAGAGCCCACCGGTGTCCGCCGGACAGTTGCCACAGATCCGGATACCAGGACCTCCTCGGCCAATCCGGAGCCACTAGAATGGCTGCGTGACATTCTGTTTTGATTTTCCACAGGACCTTGGGCATCAGTGCCAGGGGCGGGAAAACATATGGCAGGTGAAAATCTGACCAACTCAGGACTAGAGCATCTGCCCCAGAGACTGAGGGTCCCACGATCTCGCCATGTATTGTGGCACCTGATGATTCAGCCGGGAGGCCATCAGATCCACATCCGGGGTCCCCCATCTGATGCAGATGTCCAGGAAGACGTCCGGATGGAGAGACCATTCTCCGGCGTCCATCCCCTGTCGGCTCAGGTAATCTGCCTCCCAATTCTCGACACCTGGGATGTAGACTGCGGAAATCAAGCAGCTGTTGGCTTCCACCCATGATAGAATGCGGTGGACTTCCGCTAGAGCCTGTGCACTCCTGGTTCCTCCTTGGTGATTTATATAGGCGACAGTCGTCGCATTGTCGGACTGAACCCGAATCGGTTGTCCGGATAGAAACACTCGAAAGGCCAGGAGAGCCAGATAGACCGCCCTGAGCTCCAGTACGTTGATCTGCAACGCCGCCTCTGAACGTGTCCAGAGACCGTGAGCTCTGTGGTGTAAGAACACACGCTCCCCAGCCCCTCAGACTGGCGTCGGTGGTCACCACTAACCACGATGGCTTCAGGAAGGATCGTCCCTTCGACAAGTGATTCGGCTGAAGCCACCACTGTAGAGCATCCCTGGTCGGCTGGGAGAGGACCACCAGCTGATTCAGAGAGGACGTCCTCCTGTCCCACCTCTGGAGGATTTCCAGTTGCAGAGGACGGAGGCGAAACTGTGCGAATGGCACCGCCTCTATTGCTGCCACCATGCGTCCCACCAGCTTCATCAATACCCGCAGGGATGAATGAGGTGATCTGAGGAGATCTTGCACTCCTGACTGGATGGCCAGCTGTTTGGCTCGTGGTAGGGACACTAGAGCAGAGTTCGTATGGAAGTCCATGCCCAGATACGTCAGTGACTGGGTTGGAACCAGGGTGGATTTCTGGATGTTGAGAAGCCACCCGAACTGCTCTAGAGACTGCATGGTTGCCTGTAGGCTCCGCTGACACAGGTGTTCCGATGGCGCTCTGACCAGCAGGTCGTCTAAATAAGGGATAACGGCGTGTCCCTGCGCATGCAGTAAGGCCATCATTGATGCCATCACTTTCGTGAAACACCCGGGGGGCCGAGGCCAACCCGAAAGGCAGCGCCACGAATTGGAAGTGCTCCTCCCCCACCGCGAATCTCAACCATCGTTGATGAGACTGTGCAATGGGCACGTGAAGGTAAGCGTCGCGGATGTCTATGGACGCTAGGAAGTCGCCCTGCGACACAGCTGCGATCACGGAGCGCAGGGATTCCATGCGGAACTTCCGAACCAACACGTGGCGGTTGAACAGCTTGAGGTCCAGAACCGGGCGGAAGGAGCCGTCCTTCTTCGGGACGATAAAGAGGTTGGAGTAAAAACCCCTGAACCTCTCCCCAGTGGGCACTGGGACCACCACTCCGTCTCTGCGGAGTCCCTCCAACACCAGATAAAAAGCCTGAGCCTTTTCTGGAGATGGGACAGACCGATGGAATCGGTGTGAGGGTTGTGATGACAGCTCTATCCTGTATCCTCTTGAGACTACGTCTCGGACCCACTGATCTTGGATGTGGAGTCGCCATTCGTCTTGAAATAGAGACAGGCGACCCCCAACCTGTGGGGAGGCAGGAAGAGAGAGCGAGTCATGCGGAAGTGGTTTTGGGAGCGGCAGCTGTTGTACCTGCCGACTTCTTCTGGCGACTCTTGGGACGCCACTGCTGAGAAGTCTTGGCCCCACGGTCCGCGCGAGCGGAGGAGGATGACGGCTGTGCGCTGGGACGAAAGGACCACTGTTTAGGGTTCCTCTTCACAGTATACCTAGGCTTAGGTCTGTTCTGTGGAATCTTGGACTCCGACGAGTCTTTGATCAACTTGTCCAGCTCGGCACCAAACAGCCTGTCACCAGAGAAGGGAAGATTCTGCAGAATCTTCTTTGACGTGGCATCTGAGTCCCATAGACGTAGCCACAACAATCTGCGGATCGCTATCGCATTGGCCGAAGCCACAGCTGAGCGAGTGGCAGTCTCCAGAGACGCCGTCCTAGCGTAATCTGCATAGGCTTTTGCCCTCTCTGTAAGCGCCAGGACTTCAGAGTTGACACCTGCTCGGTCAGCAATACCATCCAGACAGGATGTGATCGCCTGCAGAGTCCAGACCGCAGCAAAACCCGGGGCAAATGACGACCCCACAGCCTCATAAGACGACTTGGCGAGTTGTTCGACCTGTCTGTCTGTCGCATCCTTCAGTGAGGAGCTATCAGAGGCAGAGAAAAGGGAGCGTGCTGCAATCCTGGTCATGGAAGCGTCCACTTTTGGGGACTGCGACCACTCCTGAAGCACCTCCTGAGGAAAGGGAAAACGGTTGTCCTTGGATTTGCGGACATAACGCCGTCCAGGGTGTACCCTGGGAGCTCTAACCACCCTTTCAAAGTTAGTGTGATCCAAAAAGGAACCACATGGTCTAGCTTCGGGTTGTAACCACTGATAGACCTCCTTCGGGTGAACGGCTGTCTCCTGAGGGGGTAGTCCGAGGCGTAAAGTCTCGTTGATGGAGGACACCAGATCCTCCACCCCTTCAGCTGGTTCAGATACCGACCCGAGAGTTGAACCCCCATCATCCTCGTCACCGTCAGAGTGACGCTCCTCCTCAGAGAGGATCTGGAGTTCGGGTGAATCCTCCCGGCGAGCCCGCTTAAGGGGTCTCACGGTGGAAGATGGAGACACCCGGGGGTAGTTTGAAGGAGTAGCTGGAGCATCCAGTCTCCTTGTTAGTGCCTCCAGGGATTGCGACATGGAGGATAATTGGGACAACATAGAAGCATTAAACTCGCTTTGTTTTTCCCATGGCCCTGGGATCACCTGAACCTCAGGGTATAGCACCGGAGCTGCTGACTCAGCAGAAACAGCCCGGGCGTCTGGACGTCCGCAATTATTGCAGGACCCATCCACCAGTGTTCCTGTGCATGTAGCGCAGACAGGGGTGGTACTGGCCGCCTTAGCAGCGCCTTTCTTCCCTGAGGACATACCCACGGTAGGGGAATATCAAACAGGAGAAAATTCACCGGAAACCGGTGGCTTACCGACCGCTGCACAGCGGTGGTGAAGGGAGCGGTGTGTGTGTGTGGCCTCCGCGAGGTAAGAAGACCTGGTCTCCCCTGGAGTGCAGCAGAGCAGTCTCCAACGATCCCAGCAGGAAAGTGAGGGGAAAAGATGGCCGCCGCTGTAGAAACAGAAGGCGGGGCCGAAACACGCGGGAAGCACACACACACGCCCATCCAGGTCACATGGGCCGCTCCACATCTCTCCCGGCCGCCATTACAATAATGTAAGCGCCGGAGCCCGCAGCGCGGGAGGTATTAAACATAAATACCCAGGCTTACAGACAAAAGTCTGAAGCCCACAGCCGCAGCCCCTGTGACACACAGGGCGGTCAGCCAGGGTGACCCCAGCACAGGGTCACCGCCAGAACCGCGGACCCGAAGGCAACGCGCGGTCTGAGTGTCATGAACACACTAGTGCCAGACACTGCCCCCAGGCACACCGGAGACACCGAAGTATCTCAGTGCCGGTCCGGTCTGTAAGCACCATATCATGGGATGCCTCGGACGGGGGGTTCAGCACCAGTCCGGTCTGTAAGCACCATTTTAGGGAGGCCTCGGACTGGGCTGGCTCTAGTCCGGTCTGTAAGCACCATTTAGGGAGGCCTCGGACAGAGCTGACTCCAGTCCGGTCTGTAAGCACCATTTAGGGAGGCCTCGGACGGAGCGGAGCTGTGCAAGGCTCCTATCTCCCACTTCCCAGAGCCCCCATGGGGGGATGGGAAGGAGTACGGCAGCGTACCGGGAGACACAGTGTGCCCAGGCACTAGGCCCTCCGGTACCTCGACCTGCATGTTCCCCGAGGGTTAACAGGGAGACTGCCGGAGATCCCTGACTGGGACCTTCTTTTACCTTGTCTTCATACGCCATCATGTAAGCTGTGAGAATGCAATGAAGTGCAAGCAAAGCGTGTGACACCTCCGAGCACACTAAGTTTAAAACTGAGGATGTTCCCTGCGGTAGGGGTTTATAAGCGGAGGGGGCGGTGTCTACAGTTCTTGTAGTACCTAGTGTGGCCTCCGGAGGGCAGTGCCCTAAACCCCTATTGTCTGGGTCTCCCATTATGATGATCAGAAAACCTGCACTATTGGTGGGCCGGAGGACTGGAGTTGGGGAAGACTGCTTTAAGGAGTCATATTTAAAACTCTGGAAGAGTATCTGCAGTGAAAAGGAAAGGAGGACCATGTTCTCATAGATGTTAAAAGCAGAAACCCCATTTGGAAGAAACGAGACACACCACCACCTATCAGAGAGCAAATAAGGAAGCCCTGCAAGAAAAGACAGCAAGGTCCGATACCTGATGTACTTACTGCTTGCTATAACCTATATACAAGTTAAATGATAGGGACCTTTAGGGAACTACCGTGTAAAGACACAAAGACAATCTGAAAAGGGCAGACAAAACAAGGAAAAGGTTCCAAAGTTCCACCTGGTGGCTGGAAATAAAGGGCAAAATGAACCAACCCATGAAGGAAGGTCTTAAACTGTGAGAAAAATTCCAGCATATACTGAAAATGTATGGAAAGGGCAGAAACCCTTTAAATGGAGGTGAGGCAGAATCCTATATCCATACCAGGCTAATGAAAAGACATAATCCTAGGAATGGAGAAAAGACCTGCTGTTCACATCATCAAAAACAAAAGACACCGGTACATCCAGCTCCCATGGTCCAATTAAAATAATAGCTGGCTTTATTGGATAATCTATAAAAATATCAAGACAAAGTGTAGGTATGATACGTATTTTAGATGGACTGTGATCCTTCATATCATTGCATCTAAATTATTTTATTTGGATCATGAGTGCTAGATATTTTTTCATTTTCCTCTCATTACGCACAAACCGTATGATCTGTGCACCTGGTGGAGAGCGGGCTGGACATTTGTTTACCAGCAAAATTAGGACTTCCAGGTAAGGTGGTAAACCTCTTTAGACTGCAGTTTATGAGACTTCAGTATGATCTGGATAACCAAGTCAGACAGACCCTTGAAACTGAGATTAGGAAATCCAAAAGCCATGTCATTAAATGTAGCTGAGGTAAAGTGGGGAAATATAGGACCTTGAATATAACAAAAAGTTGTAAGGAGGATGGAGGGGCCCATCTGTGGTCAGCTCAATAAGGTTGATACCGGCCCAGAGACATAAGGATTGCTAAAAACCCTCTATCTTGGCCTGATAGAGAATATGGCAATCACAGGAAGACTATGATACGGTATATATAGAGTAGAGGGAACTTTGCCCATTGAGTAAAATGTGGTTTTGGAAGTACAAATCTGAACTACCCAGTTGTCGAAGGTCATGGCCAGAAATTCCAGACGCTGGGATGGCGTCAACTATTACTTCTTTGTATGATCCACCCAAAGAGCCCCAAGGTGGTTTGAAAAATAAACAGATTACCCTCTCTGGCACGGTGTCCTTCACCAAGAATTGGTCTAGACCGAAATTATTGCGACCAGCCTGGCACAGAGGATTTCCTCCAGGAGAGTGAGCACCTTGGTGAAGATCTTGGGAACTGTCAACAGACTGAAGGAAGTGTTTACCATTTTCAATATGTCACAACAGTAAAACAAAGAGCGCTAGTGTGACTCAGCAATGGGTATATGAACATAAATGTTGTATATGTCTGCCAAAGAAAGGAAATCTCCAAACTCCAGAGTGACATGACACCACACAGATTCCATGTAAAAATGTTGTACCTGCAGAAATCTGTTGCGTTTGTTCAAGTCCAGGATGAGTCTGATCAAACCATCCTTCTTGGAAATATTCTACATCTGGAAAAAGGACAACGATTGCTTGTAGCTAAAAACTGTGGATGGTTTGGAATAGGGCGAATGTTCAAGGTTGAGAAAGAAAATATGTTTAGGGATCAAAAACATTCAATCTTGTAGCCACAGATATACTATACTTTTGACTGATGAGTCACTAATCTGAGCCAACAAGATCTCACTGAAGGATAGAAGAGGTTACCCCCACCCAAGAAAGGTGATATGAGTGAAGAAAAATCTTCATGTAGTGGAGGATTTGGAAATGAAGGGCTTTGTAAGATTGGGATGAGGTTGACAGGAGGTTTAGGCTTCAATAAAGGCTGCCTGGAGAGAATGGATGCCTTTTGTCTACTCCACAGGAAAAGAGGTCGAGAGAGAAGCAAAACGTTTGGGTGCACCTAAATGGTTCAGACATCTACAATTTTGGAAAAACAACAGTGCTTTAGCCCCCAGTAGCATCCTCTATCATCTTCTCTTTGAAGGTGAACCAAGTAAGGGCCTTTTTAGACACAGTCAGTTTCTAAGTCAGGTTGAGCCTTGCATAGCCACAGATATGCTTAGCCCAGATTGTACAGGCCCTGCTGACACAGGACACTTGAAAATCAGGAGATGAAGTGAAGCCTGCTGCCAAAAAGGAAGCTTTTGAGTGGAAGTCAAACTCTTCATCTCGGTCACAAAGACACCGCACATCAGAAAGTGGCAAGGGGATCTAGAGCGATTAACTACACTGAGTTAATGTCCTTCCTGGGATAGTGAAATTAAGGTGATGTACATCCCTACTACCTTAAAATTTAAATTAAAAAAAAAAAAAGGAAAGGAAAATGAAACAAAAGATTGTTAAGCAGACGAGCGATGAGCTCGCACGAGTATCACGATGCTCGGCGAGCACCGAGTAATTGCGCGATACTCGTGCTCATGCTCGGGTACACCTCCCTGCATGTTGGCGCTCTTTACAGAGCCAGTCCACATGCAAGGTTTGGCTATCAGACACTGTAATGCCACAGCCATGTTGGTTGTGGCATTACAGTGATTGGCTGGCTGCACAACATCATCAGGTCTTTATAAGACCTCACCGCGCTGTGCTCTTCACTCTGCGCCATAGACAGTCAGTGTACGGAGAGCTGCTGCTGATTCAGGGACAGATTTTGTGCCTTTCAGCTAGTGTGGGTGCAGGGCTCGGCTAATCTAACACAAACAACAGTCTTTCTGAGGACTAATTAGCTATATACAAGCAGGCAGGGAGGCAGGGTATATAAAAGAGTTAGGTGTGCCAGAATACCAGCCAGCATCACATCTGTGCCTGGTGTGCTGGCTTTAAATCTCCTCTATCCATTCCAAAACAGTCCTATTAAGGATTAATTTAAATCTCTATAGGTAAGAGGGGTATATAGCTCCATTTTCTAGACCTTACAAGACGCTGTCTACCTATACGCAGCATTTGTAGCAGGTGTGTAGCCTGTAATATCTAACTTTTCATCTCTCCATCCCAAAACAGCCCTATTAAGGATTAATTTAAATCTCCATAGGCAAGAAGGGTATATAGCTCCATTTTCTAGACCTCACAAGTCACTGTCTACCTGTACGCAGCATTTGCACCAGGTGTATACGCTTTAATATCTGATCTCCAATATCCATCTAAAAAACATTCGTTGTCTGACTAAACTTACATTTCTTTTTACATTCCGATGCCCCTGGGAAGAGACGTGGATGAGGGCCTCTTTAAATAATGTGCCCATTATTAGGAAGTGAGTCTTTTCTAGTATTGCCCTAGGCAGGGCTGCCAAACATTGGGAGGCACTCCGATGCCCCTGGGAAGAGCCTCTTTAAATATTGTTCCCATTACAAAGGAGCGGGTCTCCTATACTTGTAATGCTGATGCACTAAGTATGAACTAAAACATTTACACCTGGGGAGTATACATGAACCTACTGTCTAACTTTTTAACGGTTAGGGGCAGCATGAACACCATGTAAATAAAATATGTTTTTGTGGCATCATGGTCGCCCTGATAATATGGTGGTGGCAGATAAGGAGGAGGAGTACAGCTAATAGCCAATATCAGGAAGCATGTACCCATGTGTGGGTGTGAGGAGGGACATAGGAATCTATCTCCCCAAAACATACAATGGTGACTTTAGATTACGCTATCATTTGGTGGTGTGTTGAAGTCAGGCCCAATCCAACCCTTGTTCATCTTGATCAAAGTCAGCCTGTCAGCATTTTCAGTTGACAGGCGGGTGCATTTATCAGTAATGATTTCACCGGCGGCACTAAAACCCCGCTCTGACAAAACGCTAGCAGCAGGGCAGGCCAGGACTTTCAAGGCATAGAGAGCCAATTCATGCCACGTGTCCAGCTTGGATACCCAATAATTATAAGGCTCCGAGGAATCCTGGAGCACTTTTGTATGGTCGCCAAGGTACTCCTTCACCATCTTTTCAAATTTTGCAGTCCTTGTGACAGAACCCTGTGCCTCAGGGACTGTGCTCTCGGAGGGGCTGAGAAAACTGTCCCATATCTTGCACAGTGTTCCCCTACCTAACTGGATTGGAGTTTCACCTCTCTCTCCTGGAAGCCTTGGTTATCCACCGAACTGTGATTTCTGCCGCAGGCAATTTCCGAAGTGAATTTTTTTTTACTAATTCCGCAACAAGGGCCTTATGGTACTGCAGCATTTTTGTAGATCTCTCCGCCTGGGAAAAAGAGAAATACAGTTTTCCTTGTAGCGTGGATCTAAAATTGTCACCAACAAGTAATGAGTATCTGCCAAGATGTTGATAACGCCAGAATCACGGGAAAGGCACCGTAACAAAGTCAGCCATGTGCGCCAGACTGGTAACAGGCAAGACTTCAGGGTCATCAACAACAAGATGACTGACCATTCTGTCCTCATCCCCCTCCCTTTCCTCCTCCCTGTCCTCTGGCCATCCACTCTGAACCGACTGTGAGACGGTTGTGGAGGTTGTACCGTCAATTGCGCATGAAATTAGCTCCTGTTCTTCTAAATCAGTCGTCGTCGTCGTCCCCCAATGCACGTTAGGATGAGATGAGGCTGGGTTGTGTGTAATCACCCACTATGGTTCCTTGCTCCATCTCATCGTGCTCCGCCTACAATGCATAGTCTTTGATTTTCAGCAGAGGGCGTTTTAGAAGACATAAGCGGGACGTTGACACTAATGATGGTGTCGTCGCCGCTCACCACCTTGGTGGAGTCCTCAAAGTTTTGGAGGACTGTAGATATGTCAGACATCCATGTCCACTCCAGATGTCTTATGTGTGCAGTTTGAACCAAATACGGACGGCCTAGTTGATGCTGGTAGTCAACAAATGCCCTCTTCTGCTCCCAAATCCTGACCAACATCTGCAGGGTTGAATTCCAATACGTGGGGACATCACACACCAGTCTGTGAGCCGGCAGCTGCAGACGCTGCTGAAACCCGGCAAAGGCGGCCGAAGCAGTAGGTGACTTTCGAAAATGGGCATACAGGCAGCGTACTTTGATGAGCAGATCCGGCAGCTCCGAGTAGGATTTAAGAAACCACTGAAACCATGGCACATGTGTGAGCTTGCCTCAGAGCCGCCACCAGGTTCCAGCCATTGTCACACAAGACTAAGCCTGGCTTTAGGTTCGGCGTTGTGAGCCAATGATCTGCCTGCTCTTTCAGAGCTGTCCACAACTTATCAGCATTGTGGAATTTGTCACCTATGCATATTAGCTTCAGAACAGCCTGTTGCCGCTTGGCCGAGGCAGTGCTGCAGAGTTTCCAGCTTGGGACTGTTGTGGAGGCTGAAGAGGAGGAGGCGGCGGCTGAGGAGGATAATGTACCGCAGCTGTTGACTGTGGAGCAATCATGACTGAGTTAAGGCCCGCAATCCTTGGCGTCGGGAGGACGTTTTCCGTCCCAAGTTCCGACTGGGTCCCGGCTTCCACTATATTAACCCAGTGTGCCGTCAGCGAGATGTACCGTCCCTGCCCACAAGCACATGTCCACGTGTCCGTGCTTAGGTGAACTGACAGAAACTGCGTTGTTAAGAGCACAGCTAATGTTTTGGGACACGGGCTTGTGTGGCGCCCCACTGGAAATCAAAAACAGCGAAGATCTCCTAAGTGACATACAAAATCATTGTCTACTACCCAGGCCAGTGATACTGTGAACTAAAACCGTCATATTGCCTGTGGTTTCCAGTAAAGACCCATGCAAAGTGAAGAACTGTGTGCAGTGTGTTATTTGCCTGCAAAAGAGGAGCCATACTTCTGCTTCCTTCACAGAGACTGTGTGCTGAGCTGGACTCTTGTGTACAACCCCCATCATCCACTGCTGCCCTGAGGAAAATCCGCTACACCTACGGGGAGCGTAGTCATTCCTGCTGCCATCACATCTCCTCAGAGGTCTGCCCTGCAGCACTGGTGCAATCACCAGACACCGTAGGGGGCGTCACGAGACACTTCCCTTTTTATTTTTATTCCCTTTTTATTTTTAAAACCATTTTCTATTGAGCACCCAGGGCACAAGGCCGGGTCTCAACCATCCGTGATCCCCAACTGCAGAACTGCCCAGTTCCCTAGTACCCCATTGCACTGCCGGTCGACTCAAATGTATAATGCAGGGTCGGCACAGCGGAAGAAATAGTAGTGGCTGGGGACCGAGTAACGAGGGACGGCTGCTGCCATCAGGTTGTGGAATGCTTTTGTCTCCACTAGCCTAAAAGGCAACATTTCTAGCGCAAGCAGTCGCAAAATGAGCGAATTTAGGAGTGTGGCCTGAAGGGCATTGGCAGCGTATGTGTGCTTGCGTTCCAATGACTGGGGTATGGATATCTGAACACTACACAGGGACAAGGACGTAGTTCATGATGGTGGCATTTCTGATTGTGCAATGACAGGTGCAGGATAGGAGGCATCTTCACATGCACTATGGACAGGGGATTGGCTTGCACGCACAACAGAGGAAGAAGCAGCGGTGTAACTCTTAGACACTGCTCCTGGACCCTGTGGTATGTCCCACAAAGTCAGGTGCTTTGCTGTCATGTGCCTGATCATGCTGGTGGTCAGGCTGCTAGTTTTGCCATCCCTGCTGATGCTGGCATGGCAGGTGTTGCAAATGGCATTTTTTGAATTATCGGCAGACTCCTTAAAAAACAGCCAGATTCGGGAAGACCTAACAGTTGTACTGGCAACTTGCGTCGTGTTGATGTTATGGGGAACGGTTGCCTGCCTTCTGTCTGCAGCCACCACCCTGCGTCTTCCGGCCTGTTGTGCTGCTACGCCTCCGTTCCCCTGGGCGCAGTTTTCCTCGCTCTGCATGTCCTCCTGATAGGTTTGGGTCAGTTACTGGATCATCCACCACGTCGTCTCCCACTTCCGCACCCTGGCCCTCCTCCAGACTTTCTGGCAATTGTGTCTAATCATCGTCCACATTTTGTTGTGACATTCCCACCGTCGCCTTCGTGCGACCGTGGCTGCTCAAATATTTGGGCATTGCTACATACGATCTCCTCATGACCCACTTCATGCGGAGCGGGCGAGAGGCCCGAATCTATGAATGGAAAACTGAACAGCTCTTCAGAGTGTCCAAGTGTGGGATCAGTTATGTCTAGGCACTTGGCATGGTGGGAGGAAGGAGGATCTGGGTGACGAATATGTGCTCCAGTCTCACAGCTACTTACTGACACTTGACTGTGTGGAAGAAAGGGTGTTTGTGGTGGTGCCAGACTGACTGGAAGCATTATCTGCTATCCAACTAACAACCTGTTGACACTGCTCTTGATTTAAAAGTTGTCTGCTGCTGCGGTCCCCTAGAAATTGGGACAGGAAGGTCGGGCGAGATAATGTGGGCATTTTTTGTGGTACAATTCGAGCTTGCCCACGGCCTCGGCTTCTAAATGCACCACCAACATCATGTCCACTTCCTCGTCCCTTGCCACCGGCCTTGCGCATTTTGAATGATGGTGTGCTATATACACTGCCTGTATAAAACTAATTAAAGGCGCACAAAATTTGGTTTTTTGATTGGATACTGGAGATAATATATCTGCCAATGTTTAGCAGTCCTAAAGGTTACAGGATCTTCGAGTGGGGGCCGATGTGGTGTTGGTGACGGCGGATGTAGAGTCGCTTTACACGTCCATTGGACACGAGGAAGGCATAGAGGCGGTTGAGTTTTTTCTGAGAACCAATCTGGAGAGGGATCTGAGGAACCTCCTTGTCACACTGGTTCGGTATATCTTGACCCACAACTATTTTGTATTCAAGGACCGCTTCTACCTCCAGGATAGGGGCACTGCGATGGGGGCATCTTGTGCGCCCTCGTATGCGTGCCTCTTCCTGGAGCTCTGGGAGCGGTCCATTGATTTTCCTGACAACATGGCATGTACAGTGCCAATGTGGGTCAGATTTATTGATGACGTTTTTCTGGTGTGGCAAGGAAGTTTGGAGGACCTGGAAACGTTCATGACTTCGCTGAATAACAACAGACGAAATATTAAACTCACCTATGTTTATAGCACTGATTCTATAGATTTCCTGGATGTCAGAGTGAGGAAAGAAGGTGATGGGTCTATCTCTACGAATATTTTTCGAAAAGACACAGTGGTGAATTCGGTCCTCAGTGCAAGATCCTCACATCCAGCGCAAGTGATAAGATCAATCCCCACAGGTCAGTTTCTGCGGGCCAGGAGGATATGTTCCTCAGATGAGTTGTTTGAAGAAGAGGCCAAGAAACTAAAAAATCGCTTTATGTCTCGTCATTACAGGAAAGGTCCAATAGAGAGTGGGTATGAAAGAGCGAAAAGGACTACCTCTTGAGACCTGTGCAAAGGAAAACGGATGATCAGGTGAGACTTATCACACCATATCATTCAGAATGGAGGGAGATGATGGAGGTGGTAAGGAGATATTGGCCGATCCGATCCTACATACAGATAGAGACTTGACGGGAGTACTTTCAAAGTATCCATCTATTACTCCCTGTAGGTCTAAGAATCTGAAGGATATGGTGGTACGTAGTTTGTATGTACCACCTCCATCTACCTTCCTGGGTAATGCTAGGGGTGTTAGATGGGGCACTTTTCCCTGTGGTGACTGTGGGGCATGCACCCAAGTGGAGCGTGTCTTCGGATTCCACAATTATGATGGTAGTAAGGATTTTAAAATTGTACACTCGATAAATTGCCGCACGAGTGGGGTAATTTATTGGGCGAAGTGCCCGTGCCAACTGGTATACATAGGGATGACTACCCGTGAGTTGACTAGAAAAAAAGGGAGATACAAGAGGCGCAGATTGTGCCCTATCAAACAGACACTATAGTTCTTATGTGGATTATAAGTGTATCCACTCACCTTTTATGGTTGTGAGACCCACAACCAGTTTAAAAGCATAAGGCAGCTGCTGCAGAACCTCCACCAACGCCACAAAACGGCGGGAAATCAGGAGATAAAACTGGAATGGTATTCACGGTCCGCGCTGCTGCTCTTTATCCAAGGAATCCACAAGAGGTTATTACCATCAAAAGTGCTTTATTTCATCACACCAACGCGTTTCGGTGCTGTCCCAGCACCTTCCTCAGGGCATGCCCTGAGGAAGGTGCTGGGACAGTACCCGTGAGTTGAGGGTTAGGATCCTGGAACATCTTAGGGATATCAGAAAAGCAGTGGAGGCCACTACCGATGAGGAAATGGCGGCCCTCAAAAACATCCCTAGGCATTTCAAAGAAGTGCACAACTGCAACTGGCGATTACTGAAGTTTAGGGGGATAGATAGAGTGCATATGGGAGTGAGGGGTGGAGATTCAAAACGGCTGCTTGCGCAAAAAGAGGTTAAATGGATCACCCTATTAGAGACCACAAAACCAGGAGGCCTCAATGATGAGGCTGTCTCATTCAAACCATTCTTAGGATGAGGTCAGGAAATGGGAGGGGTTTTGTCCTGTTATATTCCCGACTGTGTAGTAAGAATTGTTTAATCAATATTGATTATGGCTAATCCAAAATTGTTTTCTTGGGAGCCATGTGTCTAATCACACTGAACGCTTCATTGTGTTTTTTATCTGGTGGTCATTGTTTTTAATTGTAGGTTTATTCTGTATTCTAGTTGTCCCTATATCTGCTTTTGAAGGTGTAAAGATCAATTGGGATTCTGTGCCATGTCAAACCACAAGTGGAGTCTTTTTGTTCTACAGTGCCCAGAACCGTGTCACCGTGTCGTCAGGAGGACCTGCTATAACTGATGTTCACGCTTTTGTACATGAATATATAATGTGGACTGTATGATGACAATAAATATACCAATACACTGTGAATATGAGTATGTAGGGATGAAAACCTCATAAAGGGCATTGTGCAATATAATTGAACTATTTAGACTAGCTTGCAACCATTATGTGGCTTATGGGCAAGTTTGCCCATACTTAAAATGGCACCGGCTCCCTCAGCTGTGAGCGCGCGGTGTCTGCTGCGTCCCCGCCTACCACGTGACTCCGGCGCCCAATGGAGTGTGCTGATTCTGCGCATGCGCAGGGCGCGCTTCCGGGACGCCGGGGCGCGGACGGATGCGGGCAGGCGCAGGCATGGCGCACCATCTAACAGCTGTTGAAGGAGGCAGATAATGGGCACAGGTATAAAGGGATGACCATTACACTGTCCCAGCACCTCCTGACGAAGCGGAGAGCGAAACGTTGAGGTGCTGGGCAGTGTGGTGCGGTATGGTCACAGTCCTACTTGGTATTACATGCTATATGAGGATAGGAGATTTTTACTATATACTATGCTGGATTCCTGTCCTCTATGAGGACATGTAAGGGGGATGAGGCATGTATAATGGAGATGTGGTTGTAATTTCTCATATGCTGTTATAATAGTGGTTGTATCAATATGGTATAATGCCTGTACTTTTGATATTTGTAACTGTACCCACACTGCTTTGGGGTTGCTTTTAGGGGATGGTTTTATTCAGTGTGAATTTGATCCTATAATAAATAAAAGTATTTGCAATTATATACCTAAGTGTGGTGTAGAGATTGCCGCTTATCTTTTTCTGGTAAATGTGACTTTGAGTGATGAGATTATGCGGCCAGTGATATATTCAAGACAATGGACTCTAGAATTTTGTTAGTGATTTAATGTTTAGCAGTCCTGCTTAGGGCAATACTAGGAAAGACCCACTTCCTAATAATGGGCACATTACTTAAAAAGAGGCCCTCTTCCAAGTCTCTTCCCAGGGGTATCGGAGTGCTTCCCAATGTTTGGCAGCCCTGCCTAGGGCAATACCAGGAAAGACCCACTTTGTATTAATGGGCACATTATTTAAAGAGGCCCTCATCCACGGCTCTTCCCAGGGGCATCTGAGTGCCACGCATTTTTATTTTATTTTTTTAAATCTTTCATGTAATCCAAAAAACTAACATACAGCAACACTGTCTCACAAATGAGCATGAGCACTTAACATTTTCCCCAGGAAAATGCATTTTGGTTTTATTTTTGGATGTTTTATTGTGAGTCCGTAAAAGTGGTGTAATACTCAGACAGCATTGTTCACAGCAGTGACCTAGGAGTCATAAATGCTGAAAGGGGTCTTCCCCATGCTGTTCCCATGTCATTTGAGCACTGTTATACTTTTGTGACATTTTCAGGGTTTATCCAGGCTGCCGGGGTCATGCCGGAAAAATGCTCGGGTCTCCCATAGGATAGCATTGGGCTCGGTGCTGGGGTCGAGTACCCAAGCATCTCGAGATGCTCGACCCGAGCATTTTAGTGCTCGCTCATCACTAAAAGCAGACCCGATAAAGGTTGTGTATGCCTCCTATGAACACTAAGGAAAATGGAGCTGCTTGGTGTCTGAGGGGAGGGCATAGCCCAACAGAAGTCAATGCCGTTTTTCACACTGTTGGGCAGGGTGTGTACCCAAGATCCTGTGTATGTCTCAATTGTATTAAAAAGAAATAATTTTTACTTTTATACTTTTGTAGTTCCTTCACTTATCATTACACACGTCACAACCTTTAGAGGGAACCAGTCAGCTAGTTTATGCCCACAAGTGATCGCTGTCTGTAGCTGAAGCTTCATAGTACTATACTAATCATCCCCATCTAAGTGAACAGTATAATGTTAAAGTTGAAAGAAAAAAAGCAGTTTTACACTTATATTTTATTATGTAAATGAGGCAGTGACTGGACACCTTAGAAGACATAGACAATCTGATAGGTTCCCTTTAACTCAATGCCAACTTCTCTATATAAAGGATCTGTGTGATGTCATCACATGTGACCATAATGGGTGGAGTCAAGCAAGCAAAATCATTAAGGTCAATGTAGAATTAGCTCTTCCACAGTCACATGGTTGTGTGGGTCCTGCAGCATTTTCTGAAATTCCGCTAACTTAACTATTAACCTGCCAGATGACTGACTGTTGTTGCCCAATTAGCTAATGAAAATATCCAAGTTGTTAAAATGTTTTTGTGGGATGAATACAACATTTTTTTTTAATTCTTTAAAAAGGTTATTAATGAACATTACATGATCTAAACAATATTGGGGGTGGTTAAAGAGGACCTGTCACCCCCCTGGTGCTATACTAACTGAATGCAGCACTGAATGCAGAGTGTCTGCTACATTCGGGGAAGGGAATGTTTCTAGCCCACCTGTAAGTTGTTAAAAAAGAGAATTTTGTTTACGTACCGTAAATTCTTTTTTCTTTAATCATCAATGGGAGACCCAGACAATGGGGTTTAGGGCACTGCCCTCCGGAGGTCACACTAGGTACTACAAGTTTGTAGACACCGCCTCCTCTGCTTATAAACCCCTACCGCAGGGAACATCCTCAGTTTGGTCCATAAGCTGCGAGGAGACAAATAAACCACACCCGAAACGTCGGGAAGAAAAAACCGTGTACAAACGGCTCAACAACCCGGATAACATTGTCCCAACAGGGAACAGATCAACTGCAGAACATGCAACGGAACAACTGGGTGGGTGCTGGGTCTCCCATTGATGATTAAAGAAAAAAGAATTTACGGTACGTAAACAAAATTCTCTTTTTTCTGGTCATCATAATGGGAGACCCAGACAATGGGGATGTCCTAAAGCAATACCCCAGGGCGGGAATAGTTCCTCAAAAGACGGATAACACATGGTTCCCCTCAAAGGTGGGCAACCGCCGCCTGGAGGACCCGCCTGCCCAAACTAGCATCCGCAGAGGCATGGGCATGCACCATATAGTGCTTAGAGAATGTGTGCAGGCTGGACCAGGTGGCAGCCTGACACACCTGTAGAGCAGAAGCTCGATGTCGCAAAGCCCAGGAGGCACCGACAGCTCTGGTAGAGTGAGCCTTCAATCCCACCGGGAGAGGCAAACCAGAAGACCGGTAGGCCTCTTGAATGGGAGCCTTGATCCATCTGGCCAAGGTTGACTTCGATGCCGCGGACCCCTTATAGCGACCTGTCGTAAGGACAAATAATGAATCCGAACTCCGGCAGGAGGCAGTCCTGGACACATAAATGCGTACAGCCCTCACAAGATCCAGAGTATGGAGGTCGCGCTCAATCTGATGAATGGGAGCGGGACAAAATGATGGGAGAACAATCTCCTGGTTCAGGTGGAAAGTGGAAACCACCTTTGGCAAAAATTCTGGCCGCGGGCGTAACACCACCTTGTCTTGGTGAACCACCAGAAAGGGTGACTTGCACGAAAGTGCAGCCAATTCTGAGACCCTTCTCAGAGACGTAATCGCCAACAGAAAGACTACCTTCTGGGACAAACGAGAGAGGGAAATGTCTCTCAGTGGCTCAAACGGCGGTTTCTGTAGTGCCGCCAGGACCATGTTAAGGTCCCAAGGGTCCAGAGGTCGCCTGTAAGGTGGGACCACCCTAGACACCCCTTGCAGAAACTGACGGACCTTCGGGAGGAGCGCCAAGCGCCTGTCAAACAGCACAGAAAGAGCTGATACTTGACCCTTCAGGGAGCTGAGGGATAAGCCCAACTCCAAACCCGACTGTAAGAAAGCCAACAACGTCGGAATGGACAAGGGCCACGGGGACCTGTCACCCGAGGCACACCAGGTGAAAAAGATTTTCCACGTTCTGTGGTATATTTTCCTGGATACGGGCTTCCTGGCCCTATTCATAGTGGCAACTACCGTCGGAGAGAAGCCTCTGGACGTCAGTAGCCAGGCCTCAAGAGCCATGCAGTCAATCTGAGGGCCCTGGAATTGAGGTGGAAGAATGGGCCTTGCGCGAGAAGATCTGCGCGTTCTGGAAGAGCCCACCCGTGTCCGCCTGACAGTTGCCACAGGTCCGGATACCAGGACCTCCTGGGCCAATCTGGTGCCACTAGAATGGCTACTCTGCATTCCGTCCTGATTTTCCACAGGACCCTGGGAATCAGAGCTAGAGGCGGGAACACATATGGTAGATGGAAGCTGGACCAACTCAGGATCAGGGCATCCGCCCCCAGAGACTGAGGATCCCATGATCTCGCCATGTATTGCGGCACCTGATGATTCAGCCGCGAGGCCATCAGATCCACGTCCGGAGTGCCCCATTTGCTGCAGATGTTCCGGAAGACGTCTGGATGAAGAGACCACTCTCCGGCGTCCATCCCTTGCCGGCTCAGGTAGTCGGCCTCCCAGTTCTCGACCCCTGGGATGTGAACCGCGGAGATCAGGCAGTCGTTGTCCTCCACCCAAGATAGAATGCGGTGGACCTCGGCGAGGGCCTGAGCACTTCTGGTCCCTCCCTGATGGTTTATATACGCGACGGCCGTCGCATTGTCGGTCTGAACCCGGATGGGCTGTCCTGCCAGGAACTTCTGAAACGCCAGGAGCGCCAGATAGACCGCCTTGATCTCCAGTACATTGATCTGCAATGCCGACTCCGACTGAGTCCAGAGGCCTTGAGCCCTGTGGTGTAAGAACACCGCACCCCAGCCTGTCAGACTGGCGTCGGTGGTCACCACTAACCATGACGGTTTGAGGAAGGACCGGCCCCGTGACAAATGCCGTGACTGAAGCCACCATTGCAGGGAATCCCTGGTCGGTTGTGAAAGTGTCACCAGCCGATCCAGAGAGATCGTCCTCTTGTCCCATCTGCGAAGAATCTCCAGCTGGAGAGGACGGAGGCGAAACTGTGCAAAAGGCACTGCCTCTATTGCTGCCACCATGCGCCCCACCAGCTTCATCAACACCCGTAGGGATGATTGTGGTGACAGGAGGACTGCTTGCACTCCTGATTGGATCGCCATCTGTTTGACTCGTGGCAGAGACACTAGGGCTGAGTCCGTGTGGAAGTCCATGCCCAGATATGTCAGTGACTGGGTAGGAACCAGGGTCGACTTCTGGATATTGATAAGCCACCCGAACTGTTCCAGAGACTTCATGGTTACCTCCAGGCTTTGCCGACAAAGGTGTTCCGATGGCGCCCTGACCAGCAGGTCGTCCAGATAGGGTATTACGGCGTGCCCCTGCACGTGCAGGAGAGCCATCATGGAGGCCATCACCTTTGTGAACACCCGCGGTGCCGAGGCCAACCCGAACGGCAGCGCCACAAATTGGAAGTGTTCTTCCCCCACTGCAAATCTCAACCAGCGCTGATGAGCCGGTGCAATGGGCACGTGAAGGTAAGCGTCTCTGATGTCTATGGACGCTAAGAAGTCCCCCTGTGAGACAGCTGCGATCACGGAGCGCAGCGATTCCATACGGAACTTCCGAACCAACACGTGACGGTTGAACAACTTTAGGTCCAGAACCGGGCGGAAGGAGCCGTCCTTTTTTGGGACAATGAAGAGGTTGGAGTAAAAACCCCGAAACCTCTCCCCGGAAGGCACCGGGACCACCACTCCGTCCCTGCGGAGACCCTCCAACACCAGGTGAAAAGCCTGAGCCTTTTCTGGGGATGGGGTCGACCGATGGAATCGGGATATCGGTTTTGACATCAGCTCTATCCTGTAACCTCTCGAGACCACGTCTCGAACCCACTGATCTTGAACGTGAAGTAGCCACCTGTCCTGAAAACGAGACAGGCGGCCCCCCACCTGTGGGGAGGCAGGAAGGGAGAGCGAGTCATGTAGAGGCGGGTTTGGGGGTGGCAGCCGCTGCCCCCGCCGGCTTCTTTGGACGACTCTTAGAGCGCCACTGAGAAGCGGGCTTGCCCCCTCGGTCCGTGCGAGCGGACGGTGCTGATGACTGTGAGCTGGAACGAAAGGACCACTGCTTAGGGTTCCTTTTAACGGTGTACCGTGGCTTAGGTTTATTCTGCAGAATCTTAGACTCAGCAGAATCCTTTATCAGCTTGTCCAGTTCGGTACCAAACAGCCTGTCACCAGAGAAGGGAAGATTCTGCAGAATCTTCTTAGATGTGGCATCTGAGTCCCAAAGACGCAGCCACAACAATCTGCGAATCGCAATAGCATTGGCCGAAGCCACAGCTGAGCGAGTGGCAGTTTCCAAAGTCGCCGTCCTGGCGTAATCTGCATAGGCCTTTGCCCTATCAGTAAGCGCCAGGACCTCTGGACTGGACCTTGCCAGGTCAGAGATACCATCCAAGCAGGCAGTAATCGCTTGTAAGGTCCAGACCGTGGCAAAATTAGGGGCAAAGGAAGACCCCACAGCCTCATAGGAAGACTTGGCGAGTTGCTCGACCTGTCTGTCAGTCGCATCCTTCAGCGAGGAGCTATCAGAGGCAGAGAAAAGGGAGCGTGCAGCAATTCTGGTCATGGAAGCGTCCACCTTTTGCGGACATAACGCCGCCCAGGATGTAACCTGGGAGCTCTAACCACCCTTCCAAAGTTAGTGTGGTCCATGAAGGAGCCACTTGGTCTAGCCTCCGGCCGCAGCCATTGATAGACCTCCTTCGGGTGTACCGTCACCTCCTCAGGGGGCGTCACGAGACGTAAGGTCTCGTTGATAGAGGACACCAAATCCTCCACCCCGTCTGGTGGTTCAGACACAGACACAGACCCGAGAGTCGAACCCCCATCATCTTCCTCACCATCAGAGGAACGCTCCTCCTCAGAGAGAGCCTGGAGCTCGGGTGAATGCTCACAACGAGCCCGCTTAAGGGGTCTCACAGCAGAAGAGGGAGACACCCGGGGGTAACTGGAAGGAGTAGCTGGGCTTTCCAGCCTCCTATTAAGGGCCTCCAGGGACTGCGACATGGAGGACAGCTGGGACAACAGAGATTCATTGATCTTATTCTGAGTTTCCCATGGCCCTGGGATCACCTGAACCTCAGGGTACAGCACCGGAGCTGCCGTCTCAGCAGTGTCCGTCCGGGCCTCTGGGCGTCCGCAGTTATTGCAGGACCCCTCCACCAGTGTCCCATTGCATGTCGCACAGGTAATGGTGGCATCTGCCGCCTTAGCAGCACGCTTCCTAGCTGAGGACATCGCCACAGTAGGGGAAAATAAGCCAAAATGCGCAGATAAAACCGGGAATCCCGGTGGCTTACCGACCGCAGTAAAGCGGTAGGAGGAAGCGGTGTGTGTGTGTGACCTCCGGGCGAGTTTCCGGTCTCCTCTGGAGTGCAGACGCACGCTGCAGACAGATCCCAGCCGGGAAGTGAGGAGTAAAGATGGCCGCCGACAGTGAAACTGTGGGCGGCGCCGAAAACACGCGGGAGCACACACACACGCCCACCAATGACGTCACCGCACGGGCTGCTTCCCATCCTCCAAGCAGCCTCAATATGAAGGCGCCGGAGCCCGCAGCGCGGGAAGAAATGTGAAACACACATACAGACTGCCTGCACAAACATCCGCAGCCTAAAGCCTCAGCCCCTGTGGCACACAGGGCGGTCAGCCAGGGTGACCCCAGCACAGGGTACACCTCCAGATCCGCGGACCCGAGGGCAACACGCGGTCTGAGTGTCTGGACACATAAAGTGACAGACACTACCCCCAGGCACAAAGGAGACACAGAGTGCCTCAGTGCCGGTCCGGTCTGTAAGCACCATTTAGGGAGGCCTCGGACGGGGGTTCAGCACCAGTCCGGAGTGTAAGCACCATTTAGGGAGGCCTCGGACTGGGCTGGCTCCAGTCCGGTCTGTAAGCACCATTTAGGGAGGCCTCGGACGGAGCGGAGCTGTGCAAGGCTCCCATCTCCCACTCTCCAGAGCCCCCCAGAGAGGGATGGAAAGGAGCGCGACAGCGTACCGGGAGAACACAAAGTGTCCAGGCTCTAGGCCCTCCGGTACCTCCACCTGCGTATTCCACAAGGGTGAGCGGGGAGGCTGTCGCAGGTCCCGATCGGAACCATTTTACCTTGTCTTCAGACGCCATCACGTAAGCTGTGAGAATGCAGTGAAGTGCAAGCAAAGCGTGATCCTCCGAGCACACTAAGTTTAAAACTGAGGATGTTCCCTGCGGTAGGGGTTTATAAGCGGAGGAGGCGGTGTCTACAAACTTGTAGTACCTAGTGTGACCTCCGGAGGGCAGTGCCCTAAACCCCATTGTCTGGGTCTCCCATTATGATGACCAGAAAAAGACTTTATAAAGTGTACAGATAACGAGTCCGGAGGGACTTACTCAGTAATGAGTCATGGATGTTGCTGGTGTACTCCCCGCCTCCAGCCCTCTCTGTGCCACCTCCAGCCCTCAGCGATGACACATACAGTTGGCTGAACAAGAGAGGACTGGAGGTGGCACAGAGAGGGCTGGGGGTGGGGAGGACACTAGCAACAGTGATGCCACATACAGGAGGCTGAGCAAAAGAGGGTTGGAGGTGGCACAGAGAGGGCTGGAGGCGGGGAGGACACCAGCAATAGCGATGCCACATACAGGAGGCTGAGCAAGAGAGGGTTGGAGGTGGCACAGAGAGGGTTGGAGGTGGCACAGAGAGGGCAGGAGATCACAAGCAACAGCGATGACTCATTACTGAGTAAGTCCCTATGGACTCGTGATCTGTACACTTTATACATGAGGACATGTTGGTGAGCTGAAGTTTTTCTCGGTATTATATGATGCATATGATGTTTAAATCACTTATTTATTCTGGAAGGTGATGTAACCAACAAACATCCTTTATGCAGTTTTTGTTATGAGTTAAACAATTTTATATTTCAAATTAGACTTCTTGGGAAGCAGCGATACAGAATTTTTTTTATGCTTTCATTTTTGAAGGGGAAACATGAGGATTCCAGATTTTTTTTTTTTTAATTAATTTTCAAAATCTTTTTATTTTTCGGTTTTACTTAGTTTTTTAGTCCTCATTATGTTCTTAAATATTCTATAGACTGCAATCCAACAGTATCTAGGTACCATGATAGTCTATGGGGAAAATGCATGTGGCTGGGCTTCATAGAAGTACAAAGATGGTGGCGACGGGGGCCTTCAGCAAATTCCCAGCTGCCATAGCAATCCATTGGCAACCCCTGATCATGTTTTTGGGAGTAGGCAGGGAAGCAACACTGGCAGAATCGTAGGACCTACATGCAATTGTGTTTAATAGAGGTATCCAAAGGGTTAAACTGCAGCATTTTGGCCTAGCTCTGATCACAGCTTGCAGAGGCGGATGCCGCTTATAAAGACAACATTCACTGTATGCGGAGGAGACCCAGCATCTGCTATCCACATAATTAAATATCAGAAATGTTTTAAATCACTCGAGGCCCAAATGCACAAAACACTTTCTTTTAGGATTTACTTCTACAGAGTATAGGCAGAGCTATCAAGTGGCTAATGGGATAGACGTTAACAAAAGGGGTGCACCGCCTAGAAAAGGGGTATCAAGCAGGAGCAACATTACATTGGATATAAAGGAAGGAGGGAAAGTACTTCTGTATCTAACACACACAACTGTTGAAGGTGAACACAAGGAATATATTTATTGAGATGCATTGGTATGTTACCCATATATTACATGGAACAGATCATACATCGTCCTTCAGGCTGGAGGTTATCTGTCACCATATGCCGGACCTAGACTTATATGATTATACCTCACATCTGACCTAAATTTATGTATCCCAGCCTGCACAGACCATAGAATTGTTTAAAATTATGTTCTGCATGCTTATGGCCCTTGAATAGATTTGGTATATTACCAGCATATGCTGCACGTAACAGATCATATATCGACAAGAGACATTATCCCAGAGTAATTATATTGTGACCCCTGACTCTGATTGTTATATTTTGGTATAATACATGTATCTGTAAACCTATTGTCTGTACCAACTATTGAAAGTGATACTATCTGCATGTAGCTGTGTTCTAATGTATACATTGCCTGTTTTGACAACCTTACCACATCCTGCACTGATGTGAATCACTTTCCTCACCAAATCTGGGAGACAGGTTTCAACCTTAACTGTTTTTAAAATATTTTAATTTGGTCATGGGTTTCTTTTAATTGCACCTCAATAAATATATTCCTTGTGTTTACCTGCAACAGTTGTGACGGTCAGATACTTTCCCTCCTTCCATAATGTCAAGTCGCTAATGCACTTCTTACTAAATCGATGATGAGGCTGGAATACATATTTTAAGGCAGGGTAATAATACTCTTCTTAGCAAGTTTGAGGATTATTTTTATCCAATGAGGAGTATGCAATTGGCAATAACTCACATTTTTCGTAAACTGGTATATGTCGCGCCCCTCTGGCGGGATGCCACAGGGAGGTACTGCACCCCAAAAAGAAGGCGTAGTATCTCCGTAGTCACAGGGGGGAGGGGGTAAACTACAGAGTCTGTCCACAGAACCCACCCACAGACACCCTAGCACAAGTACTGCTCCCCTGTTAGGTGTAGTATTCCACTCACTGGTAAGGGGGGGTACAGACCAGTACCGGGACACCCAGATCACACTAGAAGCGATAGTAGTGGGGTTGGGTGGTGAAGGAAGTAGTTAGTGGGAGCACTGGGAGGAGTGAGGTCAGAAAAAACACACGTAGATGACGTAGGACAAGTGACAGAGGGTATAAATAGATCAAGAAACATCTAGAACGTAGGAAACGACATTGAGAAGAAAGACAGCTAACAGAGAGAGTGACCAGCTGAGGAGAGGTGGCTAGAACAGCTGAGGAGAGGCCATTGAACACCAAGGTCGAGTTGGAGGGCAGCTAGAGAATATACACCTAAGAAGTGTCCAGAGGACTGGAGAAAGTGGGAGCTCGTCCTAAGGCCGAACCCTAGAGCAGAACATCACTCAAGTGGCTCCGGGAGGAAGAGGGGGTCCCAGAGGCATGGGAAGTGGGCAATCCACCCATGGGACTTGTATCCATTGTCAAGCGCAGGCAAGTGGAGGGACTGGGCCACAAGGGACACCGGAACCCAAAAGACTAGTGGAGAAGACCAGGCTCAGCTAGCAACACGGAGGCTGTGCCACTTCCAAGGTGACACAGTCGGCAACCTGCTGAAAAGGTGGCAACCATAGGGCTAAGGGGAGACAATGCAGGGGAACCCCTAAGAAAAGCCCACAGTCACTGGCTCAGAGCTCTGTGTGGTGAGGTGCAAGGCAGGACGGGTGAGGCAAGTGCTATGTGAGGAGACCTGGAAAGGACAGAGAAGGAGTGCCGGTTACGTACCATGCAATTACCAGTGAGTAGCGGGATCCCTGCCTGCGAGAACCCAGTGCTCAGCGGGCTGCTACACAAAGACCGAGTAAAAGACCGGATGATAACAGGCAGGCGCAATGACCATGCCCCCCTACCAGTGTGACAGCAGAGGAAGATCTATGGGAGGAGATCAGACAGGCCGGGGCTGGAGGCCTCCTCTGGTGCTGACACGTCTGAAGTGCACAGAGACTTACATCTGTGGGCGCCAACCAGAAAAATACAGATCTGCAACTGATATAATGAAAAGGAAGCTCCTGACAACATGGAAACGTGATCCATCCATAGCTCATTTACATAGCAAGGTATAGCCCTATCTGTGATGAGTGGAAAACAATGATCAGTGTCCATCAGTGGCAGCTGTTTTCACAGATACCTGCCTGTCTGTGTGATCCTTGAAAATCAAAGATCACTATAAATGTGCAAATAACGTGATGTGAAGGGGGCCTAACAAAACATTTACAAAAAAAAGTGTAAATGAAAAAAAGGAGATTTTTGTGTACTCACCGTAAAATCCTTTTCTCTTAGCCTCTAATTGGGGGACACAGACCGTGGGTGTTATGCTGCTGTCCACTAGGAGGCGACACTAGGCAGAATCTGCAAAAGAGTTATAGACTCCTCCTCTGCAGCATTACACCCCTGAAGCAGGAAGTGCTTCTCCAGTTTGTGCTAAAGCAGTAGGAGAGTTACCAGATAATAACAGTGACACAGAAAGTCTATGCAGTCAACCTGCGTAATAAATATAGTTAACGAGGTAATAACAGTGTAACAAGGCCTGAAATCAAACAGGCACGTGTGTAAACAGTTAAGACTTAGCAGAGTAATGCTAGTCCAACAAGGCCTGTAATTAGGCAGGCGCATGTGGAAAACAGTGAAGATTGAACGAAGCCTATAATCGTATAACGAGGCCTGTAACTAAACAGGCTCACAGTACTACAAGGCCTGGAACTAAACAGGCCAAGTCTAAACAGTCAACAGTTAACAGAGTGATAATATAATAGACAAACATGTATAAACGTGTTAACCATGTAACAGCTGAGAAGCTATGTGAGAACTGTAGAAAAAAATGGCCCATAAGGGCAATAGGGTGGGTGCTGTGTCCCCCAATTAGAGGCTAAGAGAAAAGGATTTTACGGTGAGTACACAAAAATCTCCTTTTCTCCTTCGCCTCATTGGGGGACACAGACCGTGGGACGTCCCAAAGCAGTCCCTGGGTGGGAAAGAACAATGGAACTAGTGACACCGAGCATGGTCAGTGAAGAACTATGTACCGACAGGTGGGCTGCTGCCGCCTGGAGGGCACACGTGTACCCAGACCTGCGTTTGTCGAGGACTGAGTGCAAGCACTATAGTGGCTTGGGCATGGGTGTAGGCCGACCCTAGGTTGCCTATACACTTGTTGCACCAATACCTGTTACCGAACTGTCCAGAAGGCTTCCACGGCCGTAGTAAAATGTGCCGTGACCTGCCGGAAGAGATGAGATTTCGATGGCATAAGCGTCTTGGATGGTTAGAGGAAACCATCTGGTTAGAAGAGCCTAGAGGCTGACGTGTCTTTATTTCTGCTCATTGGAAGAAGGATAAAGGAGAATCCGACCTCTTAGGAGGGCACTGTCTTGGAAATGTAGAAGCGTAGGGCCCTGACAAGGTCCCGCATATGTAGGTCCTTCGCGACCAGCCGGACTGGAGTCGGGCGCGGTGATGGCAGAGAGATGTCTTCATGTAGGTGGAAGGAGTAAACCTATCTTAGAAGAATGGAACCAGCCACAGGACAAACTTGTCCAGATGGAAGACAGAAGAGGATGGATTACATGAGACCGCTGCAAGTACCGATACGTCTGCAGAGACAAAGAAATGCCACCAAACCATACTACTATTTGGATGAAGATGCTCAAGGTAATACCCCATCGAGGCCGAAAAGGTGACTCTTGTAGTGCTGTGAGGACCAAGTTCAGGTCCTCATGGGTGTAGTCTTGTTGTATGGAGACCCTAAATAGCCGACCCTTCGAAGGAAGGATGTCAGACATCTGGTGGCAAGACGTATTTGTAAGATGGTGAAAAACGACTGAAAACCTGCTGTGTGAGACCCTAAGGACAGACCTGAGTCTAGGTCTGAGTGGAAGAAACGGACAGTCCCTGGTATGAAGTAGGGCCAAGGGGAAGGACCTCTGGAGGTGTCAAAGGCAAACCCCCCCCCCCAAACAGTTACACATGTGTGATGGGATATCGCTGATAAAGCTGGTGTCCTCTCTGTGACTAAGGTCGTTACAATATCCTGGGAAAAAAACCTCTTGGGTTAAGTTCTAGGTCTCAAAAACTACGCCATTAACCTCGGAAGTGAGGAAGTCTGAGGAAGAACTGGCTGTGAACTAGCAGGTCTGGACCTTCTGATAGACGTCCTGGTACTGCTGCTATAAATTGGACGAGTCTGCGGACCAAGCGCGTGTGGGTCAGTCTGAGACCACGAAGATAATCCGGCAACCTTATCGTTTGATATTCAAGACTATCTTTTAGTGGGGAAAGAATATAGGAGAGACGGATACCGGTCCAGGCTTGGACAAGTGCGTCTGTCCCACTGACTGTGGATCCTGAGACCAGGAAAGGAAGGCCGGGACCGTGGCATTGAGGCGTGACTCCGTTAGGTCCATATCCGTGGTTTCCTGGCATTGGCGTTTCGACGGAGAACTTCGAGACGAAGGGGTCGGACCCCTGAGTCCTTCCCTTGGTGGATTAGGAAAAACCGCCTCTTAGATGAGTACATCTGGAGTGAGAACAGTTGGCAGTACAGTGTTCCAGGATTCCATCTAGTGAAGGATGTGGCGAACTTGTCATCGCTTAGGGACTGCGGGTTCCACCCTGGTGGTTGACCCATGCCACAGCTGTAGCATTGTTTGACTGTATTCTGACATGTTCAAATGCCAGAAGGTGACTGAAAGATGTTCAGTACTAGAGATACTGCACGAATGTTTGTAGATTGAGGGGCATCTTCGAGACAGGGCAAGACTACTGCCATGTGCATTGTGATGGGGGCACGTCGCACCCCATCCTGTTCCCGTGCAACGCCTGAGCATGGATAATTGCAAAGGCCGGCGGTTAAGCTGAGTCAATGGAATGACTCTCAAGCTGCCACTATACGGTCTAGGACTCTTATAGCAGTGTGGTGTTGAAGGATTGAAGGAGGCATTCCAGACGGAGAATCCGTGCCTTGTCTGGGGAAATTTGACTAGAGCTGTGGAAGTGTTGCAATTAAAGGCCGCCGTGTTCATGCGATGCTGTGCCTTCCATATGGCTGAGACTCCATACGTGATGCTATAGCATGTGGCCGTCAGGAGTATGCAGCGGAGCTGGGACTCCCGGAATGTGTGTGCTGTGTTGCAACACGTGCCATGGAATTGCGGTAGACCTATGGAGGTCGATCGTACCGAATCTTCTTAACGAGCACGGTGTAAATGCCATTGTGTTCGCAGTCCTTGAAAGTCATGCATCCATAAAAGAGTCATCCAGATACGGTGGACTGCTGAATGCAGTATAAACATTGCCAACGTTAGGCTGGGAAAAGTCTTTGTATTCTTTGTGCTTCAGTCCTTTTAGCCTTGCCCCACGCCCTGTGCTGACGCTTCGGAGGCTCCGATGTCATGTGGAGGGTGTGTATGGCGAGCAGGAGGCGGGCGGGCAAGCTAGAGATGTCCGGCTAGGCCGAAGTGGGGGCTCGCGAAATCGCAGGGCTCGGTAACGGCAGACGCCCGACGCAGAGGTCCGGAAGTAGCCGGAAGTCAGGAGTAGGTTGGCTGAAAACCAGAGGCTGTGCCCACGATAGTTCAGTCGCTGGTGTCCTGCGCTGCACATGGTGAACACTATCCCACCGTGAGAATTGTTTTTTTTTTTTTTTTTTCTTTTTTGACTTCTGAGTCGAGAAGGGACAGATTGCGTGAAGAAGGTTTGGGCCACGGACATACGGGGTCCAGAAGGGCCCATCCGTCATGGGAGTAGTCTTGTTGTGTGTGCGGTCGAGGGTCTGCGAGGTCCTGCTTTGAAGCGGGCTGTGCAAAGAGCTCGCCCATGTCACCTCAACCCAAATACCTAATATAGGTATAGTGAGGCGATGAGCAACAGAGCTCCTGGGACGGGGGCCGGCCAGGCCTTGAGCAGTCATAGCTTCAACCAAAGCTCCAACAGTGGGAAGTTGAGACAGGGGTAAGGCAACTAGCCAAACCTGGCTACTACCCAGCGCCTCCAACAGCGGAGAGCTGAGGAGGGAGTATGCTATGGGTCTTAGGTTCCAGAGACCAGCAGCTAAATTCATAGTGCAGCTGCGGATTACAGTGTTTCATCCTGCGTCTCGTGAGACTGGACTGTCATCACCGCCAACCAGAACTGCAGCTGTGGGCTGTGGGGAGGATTGGCAAACGGTCCAGGGACCTTGCGGCTGTCAGGTAATTGTAGATTACACCACTCTAACTGGACTCTCCCACAATGTAGGGGCCGAGGAAGAAATGTGTGAATTAAACTCGTAGCAATTCCACCACAACCTGGTTCTCTGAACTGTGTAGGTGCCTGGAAGTGGTCTGAGGGATGAGTATTTGATGTTTGAATATTAACAGGGCTCCGCCAAAGTTGGGGGACCGAGGATAAAAAAGGGCGTGCTGGTATATCGCTTAAACCTAGCTACCCCCCTTAGGTCGGACAGTGTACCAACAGGTACCTGTATCTGGCACGATGGAAGGAACCGTTGTAATCGGATCGTGCGCTGGATAGAGGGACTCTGCCTGTACTGCTCTGGGAATTAGCAGTATTCCTCGTAGTATGATAGTACTGTATACCCGGTGTACAGAGGGTAGTATTACATGTTCCATGCATGGTGTACAGGGAGGGGGGAGGACGACAGATTGCAGCCGGCTGTATCCTGCTGGCTGCCCTTCAGTAACTACCGGAGACCGCAGCACAGCGAAGCTGTGCTAATTGTACTGTGTTGGGTCTCTGTGTACACCGCACAGCGGAAGCTGGAATTGCTGCAATGTACAAGGATCCTGAGAAGAATCCCTATATCCCCATTACCTCCAGCTGGGAGGATGGGGACAAAGTGCTACCGCAGCAGTGGCAAGCATGAGCCTGCTGCCATCTGCCCCTTAGTGGGTGCCCCTGCAGACATTCCGCCCAGTACTAAGTCCTAGGTTCAACCCTAGGGCTGAAAACCCGCTGGGCTTCTAGCCCATACATCTGAGACCTAGCCGTGCCTGATGGCTTGGTCAGCCTGTGCCCCCTAATACCGGGGCTGTAATGGCGGCGGTGCCAAGAAGGAAGGGGGCGGAGCCAGAGCGAGAGCGCGCAGAGAAGCTGGAGGGCGCCTTTTTTAGTCCTGTCCCGCCTCCCTTGCTGACGCCGCAAGGCTCCGACGTCCGGTGGGGAGGCGGGCGTATGGGCGGGGACAAGGGTGGTGACGTCCGGCTAGGCCGAAGCCGGGGCCTCGCGTAAATCGCGGGCCCGGGAACGGCGGAGGCCTGGCGCGGATGTCAGGGGCCGGAACTGGGGACAACGCCGCCAGGCACCGGAGGCTGCGCCCACGATAGGGCAGATGCTCCGGCGGCACCCAGAGCCCGCTGAGTGAGCTGCTGCTGCTGTGCTCCCTCCCGGGGAAATGGCGCAGCATGAATAGTATGTGGGACGAACCCGGAGTGGAGGGGGGCCGCTCCTAGAGACGCCACTGCCTTCGGCATAAAGCCATGTGGCTGATTTATGGCTGCATGCGGGGTCACATCATGGAAATGTGAGGCCCCGGGCTCCAGGGGTGCCCCTGCAAGTGTGCTGCAGCCTAGAGTATGCTGCAGGCTGTGATTGTGTCCGCAGCTGGCAGGAGCACAGGGTATTAAATGAGCCCAGCCTGGTCAGCTCAGGGGGAAGCAGGGGGAAGGAAAGGAGCCATGCAGGGTCCCAAGGGAGCCCTGATTACCTGTGTAGGCTCCTCAACCCAGACCCTAGGCAGGGAATGGGGAGGGCATCTTGGGCTTGCTCGACCCATAACCCAGAGGGGAGATGGGGAGGGTGTCCGTGCCTGGCCTGGCGTCCTGATGTGCCCCGCAGGATCAGCTCTTTCATGCTGTGAAGTTTCTGCAAGCCTGCAGAAGTCCCCCTGAGATTCCCAGTGGGGACAGGGGAGAATGTGGAAGCGCCGGCCATGGGAGAAAGACAAGGAGATCGGAACGCAATGGAACCGTCGCCTTGCTCCCTATCCATCGTGGCAGGAGGGGATACGTGGAGGTAACACCCCGCGTTCCCGCCTGTTGCTGGTTTTGGGAAATCGGTATGCGGAGATACCGTCGCCCTCTCGTATTCTTGGTAAAAAATAATAAAAATCTAAGATTAAAAATATCTAACTATGTAATTAGTGTGGTCCTTTGGACCATGTCTACCTCCTAACGACACTAAGCAAAAACTGGAGAAGCACTTCCTGCTTCAGGGGTGTAATGCTGCAGAGGAGGAGTCTATAACTCTTTTGCAGATTCTGCCTAGTGTCGCCTCCTAGTGGACAGCAGCATAACACCCACGGTCTGTGTCCCCCAATGAGGCGAAGGAGAAAACTGAGCTTTGCATGAAAATTCAGCTAATATACTTACTGAAGATCTCTGATGGTATCCTTCAGATTCTCACACTGATAGTTCCTTTCTAGCACTGTAAGATGATGTGTCTTGAGCTGCGATTCAGTCTCTGTCACCTGCTCCCGACAAACAATGTTTTCCTGTTCAAGAAACTTAAAAAAAAAAAAAAAAAATATATTAGAATATATATTACTAGCTGTGAGCCCGATGCAAATGCATCGGGTGTCTAGAATATTTTTAATTTTTTTTTAACATTTTCAAATAATAATCCAATTATTCCAATGACATCTTTACACCAACTACATATATTTGTATGGTTGATATCATTTAAGGAAAATTGAACTATTATGTTGTAAGGGTCTTAGGGCCCTTTCACATCTGCGTTTATTTGAAATCGTGGCAGATGCGGTGAAAAAACCGCATCTGCCGCGATTGATCCGCTGCACTTGCGTCGCGGTTGCGGTAATCCCCATAGAAAGTATAGGGGGACTTGCGGGGCGCAAGTGCGGGCAAGTGCGGCTGACCGTGGTTTTTTCGCGGCCGACACCTGCCGCAAGTGCAAAACCGCACTTGCCGCACCTGCCGCAAGTCCCCCTATACTTTCTATGGGGATTACTGCAACCGCGCCGCAAGTGCAGCGGTTATGCGGCAATCGCGGCAGATGCGGTTTTTTCACTGCATCTGCCGCGATTTTGGCGGACATATGGGATGCGGACATATGGGGAGTGTGTGGTGACAGCGGGGGGGGTGTGTGTGGACATCGGGGAGTGTGGTTACAGGAGAGGCTCCGGAGCACTGTGTCAGCATGTGCTGACAGCAGCGGCTCCGGAGCGGGATCGGAGCGGGGTGTGCGGACATATGGGGGGGGGTGAGGACATATGGGGGGGGTGTGGTGACAGGGGTTGGGGGTGTGTGCTGACAGCGGCGAGGGGTTGCAATGCCCGCTACGCGGGCAATGCTTCGCTCATGGTGACGTCACAGAGTGACAAAGCCACGGTCTTTTGCGGGGTCCGACACGGAATGCCTACGGCAATTATATATTAGATAATTATAATCAAAAACACACAACATTTTTATATTTAGAAATTCACTTTGCCATAGCATTTTAAACCTGCTGCCTCCTCATCTCAGATCTCTGGTCCAAGATGGGTGACGTATTAAAGGGTATTGGTCAGGTCAAAAATCCATATGTAACTGCTATCATTTTCTGATTCCTCTGGTGAAGCCCTTTCTTTTTTGTATTTCTTTTATTAATATTCCCTCCCTATCCTCTGTAAACTGCAAATAAAGGGATTCACTTCATCTATTCCTGGTGAGTGATCACTTAGTTCTCTGCTGCCCACTCCCCGGGGAGGAATATTCATGTAATGATATCACTTCACTACAATGCCTTGATCAGTAAGCTCACAACCAAAACAGTGGAAATCACTCACTATGTATCCTTCTATCTGTGTGCGGCTCTCCAGGTGAGAGAATGGAGGGGGAGGTGTGTGCTCTTAGCAGCTGCACGAGTGTCTGTGTGGATCTGAGGCATGTGTAATGTGTGCGGTCTGAGATATTTCTATGCGATTATATGAACATTTGTTCATTTGCTCAGCAGATACACACATTACATGTATGTAGGAAACCCAACGTTCATATGAACACAGAAAAATCTCTAAAGGGCCCTTTACACGCCGCGACGGCAGGCTGGATACATCCCGCTACAGGCTACAAATGTAGCTTGTAGCGCCAATGTAGCCCGTCGTAGCGGGTCTGAAGGCGTGACGCTACAGCCGGCAACAGATACATCTGTTTCCTAGGTCTGCTCGAAAACTGATGGCTACATCGCCGATGGTAGCGAGCTGTATCGGCGTGTAAAGAGGCAACGGAAGGGAACTCGGGACAGCCTGCGATGTAGCTGCAATGTAGCAAAGGCGTGACCCTGGCTCCATGTTACCGCGCCCCATGTGCGATCATTGGAGGAAGCTCCTGCATGACGATTGGTAGTCGCTGCACAGGGAGGCATATTTAAGGAGCTGACGAGTCACACTACACAATCGCTCGAGCGTGCTGTATTACTCAGCCTCCTGCGATGCCTGCCCAATCAGGATTTTATTGCTTCGTCCTATCAGCGTACGGACGGCTCGTATCCACAATTATGGCACGCCTATGTGCTGTCCCTGCTGCACCAGGTCCGCCCATAGTAGCTGGTTATAGCAGTGTGTAAATGAGCTACAGCTGGCTACTTGAGACACCCGGCGATGTAGCTAGCTATAGATGTAGCGTGGCGTAGCGCACCTTGTGGCGGCGTGTAAAGAGGGTGCGTTGACCGTTTGTAACCGTTTGAGCGTGCTCGTGCACGTGAAGTAGCGGGATGTATCCAGCCTGCCGTCGCGGCGTGTAAAGGTACCATAAGAGATACAACACAGTGTAGCACAAAACAGCTCCCCTCTCCTCCCCTATCCCCATCAGATTGTACAAGATTTTCAGTGTGACTTCAAGCACGGGGGAGGGACAGAATAACACCTTGGATAGTTTTGGTTATTTAAATAAAATTTCCCTAATGGGGACTACTCTGGAGTGGAAGCAATGAGCCGAACTAGTGAAAATAGCTTCCTACATGGTTGAAAATGTTTATAGCAATAAACTACAAAGGTTACAGTAATAATTTTGATATGTTTTAAAAGGGCTGCCCGAGCATTATTCAAGGGTACTATTAGTATCATACTAAAAGACGACCTGACAGTCTCTAAGTCTAAACCAAACCGCACCTGCTATTCCACCTCTTTGGGATGGAAAAAGCAGGGTAAAAAATAGCACCACAATCACCATGTCATTGTGGTGGCCTTTGTGGAAACAGGAGAAAAGGAATACCCATCTGAGCAAAGAAGTCAGAAGGAAGAAAAAGCTTTGCACTGGGAAAGTTGACAGTACATAAGATGTATAGTCAATTTTCAGTCCCAGGGTGGAGGGTCCCTTTAAAACAAGACATAATTCACTAAACTTTGTTACCTCAAGGCTTTCTGTGTAATATGCAACTTGGGAAGCATGTTCTTTTGCAAGCATCTCCAACTGTTTCTGAAGGGCCCGATTCTGGTTTAAGGCATCTGCCAAATCCTTCTCAAGTCTAATTCAGCAGAAAGAATAAGGTTTATGTATTAATGAGATTTGCTACATCACAAAAAGCGCTGAACAATTTATCAGGGAAAAGTTATCCAACACAAACTACAAACTTTTTTTCTTTTATAATGTAAAGGCGGTTTGCAAATACTACAGAATGATTTTGATTAGATATTCATAAGTAATAAAAACTTTGCGACTTTTGGTGTTTTTCCACAGAACTTACTCCCCGCCTCTCCACAGTACACGAGCTGTGACATCCCCTACAGCAGAAATCTCACTCCAGTCAGAGACTGGAAATAACATTTCTGTCACAGCAAACAGAGGCGTACACCACTTGTCTGATGCTTTTAATTCATTATTAACTTCATATAAACATTTTCTGGGTTGTATCATTTTCCAAGACTTGTGACATTTATTTTTTGGTCAGTGGAGCTGCGTGAAGACTCGTGTTTTGTGGGGTGAGAAGGTTTTTAGCATGTAATTTTGGGAAACACATGACCGTTTGATAAGTTCAGGTTATTTTACTATATATTCTAATAGATTGGACTTTAATAGACATGGTGATAGTATACATGATTATTATCTATGATAATAGATATATACATCATATTTTTTGCTTTTATAAGATGCACTGAATTATAAAAGACAAATTTGGTGAAGGAAAAGAGAAGAAAAAATGACAGTGTTAAATGGGGTCCGTCTTTTAATGCCAGTGTCCGTCTTACAATCAGTATATATGTCCCTCATCCTGGTACATGACCCCCCTCATCCTGGAATATATATCCACCCATCCTGGTTATGGCCCCCCTGTGCTGGCACACATAGCCCCCAGTGATAGCACATAAAGCTCCCCGTGATGGCACATATAGACCCCTCTGTGATGAATATGCCCCCCTGCTGGAGCGCACATAATAAAATAACAGTGTTACTCACCCTCCGTTGCTCACTCCGTGCTCCCAGCTCATTGGTGACTTCCTGCGTCTGTCCCGGGCATCAGGTTATGTGACTGGGACACACAGTGATGTCACATGATAGGAAGGTAACAGCGTTTGTTATGTTATTTTACTGTGTGCGCACCATCAAGGAGGCATATCCGGGACGAGACGGGGGTGGGGGGAGAAGGGGTGAGTTCAGGCACATGTAATATGCGCCGCTTCCCTGTCCACATCTCCACGCTGGCATCAGCACTAAGGTGATGGACAGTGAGTGCAGTGCATATTACATGATTTACATGATCATAATGAGTGGGCGCACTTGACCATGGGCTACCTCTTCAGCCCACAGCCAGCCTGCTCCAGCCCCCGGACATCGCTCCAAAGTGCCCCCCACGGTACAAAGCTGTAGATTCGAATTATAAGACACACCCCCACTATCTCCCAAAATTTGGGGGAATAAAATTGCATTTTATAATCCAAAAAAATGCAGTGTGTATGTTATATTATATACATTATATGGGTGACCTATGCTATCGCATTGGCAGGGCATTGAAATCACGATGGGGGTGGCCTCTGTGAAGCTGGAGGCAGAGGCCATCTCTCCCCCATGCACTCTCCCCTTTGACCTGTCCCCTCTGTGTGCGGTCTTCTTCCCTCGTGTGCCATCTCCTTTGAGCCATACCCCGCCAGAGTAAGTGCACATGCGCCCGTTGGGTATACACAAGCAAACTTACTGAGGCGCGTGATAAAAGGACATCCGGACACAAGGCAATTATGGAAATATTATATATACAGTGCCGTGTGAAAGTATTTGGCCCTTGAACTTTTCGCCACATTTCAGGCTTCAAACATAAAGATATAAATGATAATTTTTTTGTGAAGAATCAACAACAAGTGGGACACAATCGTGAGGTGGAACGAAATTCTTTGCATGTTTTAAATTTTAAAAAAAAAAATAAATAAAAAAACTGAAAAGTGGGGCGTGCAATATTATTCGGCCCCTTTGAGTTAATATTTTGTAGTGACACCTTTTGCTGCGAATACAGCTGCAAGTCGCTTGGGCGCGTTTCCCGCTCTAGGGCGACGAGGTGACCGAGCCTCAGGCTCCAGGTCCATGCCCAACCCCAGCATCGATCCAGCCGTGGAGGGACACCCTTGAACCGGAATCAGTGCTGCAACTGCACAGCTCTTCCCGCACCGGACCCCATACCCAGGTAATGCAAATCTTCAGCTGCCTATGGACAGCCACCTGTGGGTCTACTCTCCTCAGGACAGGAAACCTAAACTGATGCGTTAGGAGAGGTCCCGTCCTTTTATTTCAATGGGTTTTCTGTCCAGAAGGGGAGGATTCAGGTGGTGCTATCATGAGCAATAGGGAAAATTGATCAGTAAAAAACAGAGCACAAACAAACACTCTGTCTGAACTTAGCCTAAAGCTGCTTCTTGGTCCTCCATCCACACTTTCTGAAATTGATACAAGGTTCACACCTTCACCTTGGTGAAAGAGGCAGTCGCTCGGGGTACTACCCAAGGGATTTTCCTTACACATTATACAATATTGTATAGGGTCTGTTTCCATACCATGGTTTTTCTTTGCCCCCCAATAAAGTGCTCAAGAAAAGAGGAATTTTGGACTTCCTGCAAAATTTCTTTCCTAAGCTTTCATTGGGGACAAAGAACTTTTCGTACTGCTTTTCTCACTAACTGAATAGTTTAATTAGCAGTAACCAGGGTGTATCCTGCTAAGGAGGAGCTAACTTTTTTCTTAAATTTGTAATTCTTAGCATCAGCCTCCTGGTGGCAACAGCGTGTACCGTATGGTTTCCTGTGTCCGCCAATGAAATCTACAAGAAAGGGATTTGCAATAAATACAAAAATCCTCTGTCCCAATCTGGGATTCTTTCCTTACTTCAATCCAGTATGAATACAGGAATTAGCCTCAGCTCTGTGAAGTGACAGGTTTCAGCTCTCTCCATATTCTTTCAGCGCATGTTGGCTTTTTCCAAACAGGTTAGCAATTTCTGGTAGGGGTGTCTCATTGCACTCCACCTTACAAGCACCCAGTGGAGCCTTAGGGACCTCAAACTTGTTCTGTTTGTGCTCTGAAAATTTTCCTTAGAGCCGCTCCAGAGTTCTAAAGTTTCGTTCATGGAAGGTGGCATTTCTGGTGGCCGAAACCTCTATCCACAGGGTGTCTGCTCTCACTGAGCTTTCCTGCAGGTCTCCCTTCGATGTTCTTTACAAGAAAAAAGGTGATCTTGCTCTCTGTCCCACGCTTTCTGTCAAAAGTGGTCTCTAAGCTTTCGACATCAATGAGGCATCATGCTCCCTCTCTCTTGCCCATCTCCAGTTCGTACTTAGGACGGTTCCCTCCACCATTTAGCCATTAGGACCAACCTTTCAGTTATGAAAGCCTTCTGACGTTCCAAATCTGATTTTGCGATACCCAATTGGTCACACAATCAGCATCCAAAGCAACCATTGTTACATGTATTCTTCTACAATTACTGACTTAATACAAGGCCAAGGACCAATCCCACTCTTTTGAGTCACTAATAAATTTCAGAAAGGTGGTCAGGGCCTCCTGGGCAGACAGGCATGAGGCCGCTGTTTCTTAGGGGTTACTTCACACACTGCAACATCGCTAGCGATGTGGCTGAAACGTCACATGTTTTGTGACATAACAGCGACCTCTCCAGCGATGTTGCAGTGTTTGACACGCATCAGCGACCTGGCCCCTGCTGTCAGGTCGCTGATCGCTACAAATCGTTCAGGACCATTTTCTGGTCCTTGGTCTCCTGCTGGTCAACACACATCGGTGTGTGTGACAGTGAGAGACCAACGATCAGCGACCTCCCAGCCAATGCACAGCGCCGCACATTAGAGGCTGGGCACTGGTAACCAGGGTAAAAGCCGGGTAACCAAGCAGCGCACGCTGCTTAGTTACCCGGTGTTTACCCTGGTTACCAGCGTCCTCCCGCTTAGCCCATTCTGTAAGCGAGATGACGCTAGTAACTAGGGTAAACTCTGGGTAACTAAGCAGAGCGCGCTGCTTAGTTACCCGGTGTCTACCCTGGTTACCCCGGCCAGGTCGGATCACTGGAAAGTCTCAGTGTGTAAAGGGGCCTTTAGGTCTGCAAGGCTGTCATCTCAGCTTATCAAATTCTATATAGTCCATTCTATTGTTTCTGCCACTGCCAGCTTGAAATATAAGAAATTGCAGCCTGGTGTGCTATGTAGTCTGCATGGTCATCTATTGTTGGTCCCAATTATTGGAACTCCTCGGTAACGTCCTTCAACGCTACTAACAAGTACACTGGACTTCGTTGCCGTAAAATCCCTTTTTTGTTGGATCTATAGATCTACAATGGGACACAGCTTTCACCTTTTTTTGTTATCTGTTCCCACGGTCAGGTCTGTTGCTGTGTCTCTTCTCCTCCTCCCCCAGTTCAGATCTTGGTTACTTTTTTTTTTGTTTGTTATTGTATTCTTACTGTTTAGTGTTACTTTCCTACTCATAGCACAAAATTAAGCTGCCCAATACTTGATCAGAGGGTATAGCCCAACAGGTAGAGCCAACATTTTTCTTTCACCTAGTGCCAAGCGCATCCTAGAGGCATGGTGTATACCCATAGTCTGTATACATAGTATTTATAGAGAAAGGGATTTCAAGTACCAAACTCCAATTGTTCACAATATCATTACATAGTACTTGTCACATTTCGGAAAACCACTCTATCCATAATAAATGACTTGTGAAACATTTCTCTAATTACCGTACATTATTTTTCAAATCAGAAATACAATATCCTATATATTTTACCTGGGCACAACTGATCCAGACAGGTGTTTCAGGCGATCTTGGTTTTCCCGTGCACTGAAATTAAAATAATTGAGAAAAATTATCGACTATATTATTCAGAAGAAAATATATTTTAGAGAATGCCTACATATAAAAAAACACCTGAAATTGCTTTCTTTTTTTGGAAGGGTCCAAAACAATATTTAAAAAATGGTGTCCAAGAGTACCAACGATTAACTAGAATTTGACGCAACATGGCAGCCCGTATTCAGTGTCCTCTCTACAGAAATTGAGCACTGCAATATATTCCTAATAAAATCCCAACCGAGTCACTGTACTGTTTTTGGAATAAAATTGTAGTTCGGTCTGGTGGAGCATGGGAGAAAGGAAGATGGGACCTGTATCTTGATTGACAAACCTTTATTAAACGTCACAACACGTTTCAGCAGCGGTATGCTGCCTTCATCAAGTGATAAGGTGCATTATGGTATGAAATCACCATAACTTATGTGTATAAAAAGTATAAATATATAATCAGGAAGGATAAATGAAAGGATTAAACAATTTTATTCACAGTCTCCTATTCCTCAGTGAGTGTATTGCGGCAGAAGATGCTTCGGGCGGTGGAGATCCGCAACCACGGACCTGCGGCGACATCAATCCAGTCACGTGACTTCCGGGAACTAGTGCTCAGAGGTCTCCGGAAGGGTGCACAATCCGGCAAGGTTAGTGGGTTACTTTATCATTCGCAGTGCCCCGCCAGGTATAACCCAGGAGCACTCCTTTTGTTCAATTGTATTTTCAGTATACTGCTCTTAGCCTACAACAGCAATATAATTAGGGAGCTCATACCGAGCAGTCGCCTCATTCAGCTCTCTCCCAAGCAGTTTCATAGAGGACTCCTTCGCTGATAGCTGCTCTTCAAGTTCAGAGTTCCCCTCTTTCAGTTGTTCATTTTCAGATTGCAGTGTACACAAGCGTTCCATCAGCAATTCTAGTTCTGAAAAAACAATCAAAAACCTAAAGGTCAGAAACTTTACAAAATGATCATGTAAATAAATAAAAAAAATAAAATAAAATAAAAAAAACCTGAAGCAGGGCTACAATAACACAGTATGGCTGAAAACCATAGAAGCCGTTTCCAGCTGTAGTATTTTCATTGCTCATGGCAACATCCTTTAGTGCAGCTACTCATAAAATGACCAGCACCCCTGTCCGCTTACTATCTGCTGTAAGATCAGGTGTCCAGCCCTGTCCTCCTCCAAATGTACAACATTTTAAATGTGAAAGCTTTCCTATGAGAACGCTGATGGACTAGAGTAGTCCCATACTCTACCAACAGCCATCAACTGGACACAAGTGCTGGTCAGTATAGGAGTACAGCTGTTTTAGGACAGGGTCACACGAGCGTATAGCATTGGATGTGATATGCTAATGATGGCCAGGTCAAACTCTGCTACGAGTGTGACCAAGTGAAGTGATTCTCACTGCGCTCTGATTCTCTCGCATGTGAGAATCACTTCACATGTGCATAGAAGATGGAGATTCATCTCTCCATCGCTTGTCTTGGTGTACATCAGACTTTACTCAAATGTCATTGTAAGTGCAGTCCAATGTTTTACTCACACCCAGGGCGTAACTACAATAGGTGCAGGGGTTGGATCGCACCCGGGCCCTGCAGCCTACGTCCTTTGTCCCATAGAAAAGACATACTACTAAAGATTTGCACTAATTGGGGGCCCCGTTGGAGCTTTCACATCGGGGCCCCGAGGCCTGAAGTTACACCACTGCTCACACCCATGGACTTATAGGAGTGCGCATGGTCCGAGTCAAGCTGCCAACCGAAGCATGTTGCGATTTGTTTTACTCAGTCCAATTAGAGCGAACGGGAAAAATAAATAAAAAACAATTGCAGAACTGCTATTTCTTTACATTGCTTTCATTTGATTATTATACTCCTGTGCAAGAGTCCTTAAGAAAAAGTGGCAAGCTCTTTAATTGTTAATTTAAAGCAGCCAAAATCTGCAGAGAAAATTTAACACAGATAGCGTCTTATTCTTTACATATAAATGCTGTATTAGTGCAGGAAATGCTCATGTTTGGTGGTTGCGAGAGTCACAACCACTGTATACGCAAGTAACTGCTGCTGTGGACCCATGTAGAGAGATCTTGATATAGGGTGGTGAATTGGATATAAACCCCCAACTGCTGCTTTATCTACAGCGATAGCCCAGCAGCACAGGTTTATACCCAATTCATCACTCTATACAACATCTTAATTTAAAGCAGTGAAAGCTTGCTAGTGAAACAGCAGTTTCCCTACAAAAGTAAGTGATGGGCAGGAGAGTACTGAAAAGACCACAGTGCACAAGGTTGCTGTGGTTTTTGGCTGTAGATTCTGAACTCTCCTATAAAACAATCACAACACTGAGCCTCTAACCACGCCGCCTGAGGAAGCAACACAGGGTTTGCGAAACGCAAGGGGATAGACTGGCAGGCTGCCAAAGCCACAAGTGGGTAAGTAACTACTTGACTTGCAAGATGGCTTATGTATACTAACAATTATAGCCACTTACCACACACTTGAATTGCCATTTAAAATTCACAAAAGAACTATATGGGTAGTGATAGTCTATGAGAGAAGTTATCAAATAGTTGCAGAAGCACATTTTTCTATACACTAGGTGTGGGCCTGATGCTAGTGCATCGCCAGCTCTCCTCTGTCTCTCAACCCTCCGCCCCATCGTTCTCTCTCCTAATATATTTAAAGAAATGCATTTTTTCTTAACCTGCTTTTTTGTGTTTAATTTCCTGGTAAAAATGTGTAGGTCTTTGCTGTACTTTCTCTTGCCAGTGCAGCTAAACCAAGCAGCTATTAGCTGCCAACCACCACTGTCTGGTCTTACCTTCGTTGGCAATGAAAAATACAGGGGAGCCCTTATTCTTTAACTAAATAATTACAAAATTGGTGTGGCCTCCACTGTATTTTCTGTTGCTAGGCAAGGTAACCCAGGCAGCTAAGAGCTACAATTCTCAGCATGTTGAGGCCCAAGAGTTTGGACTCTCCACGCTAAAAATCACAGCCAGCAGTCGCCTCAGAATTGGCGCATCCATGAGAGACACCAAAACTGGCGGTTACCCCACTTTTCCAGCTGCCGTGTAGCCGAGGCAGACTGGGTAATAAAGGGGTTGATGTCAGCTTTTTTTTGGCAGCCGACATCAAGCACCACTTCTAATGTCAGTTGGCAGTATGACAGTCGGCCATTAGCAATACTTTCAGTAAAAAGAAGGGGAAAAAAGAAAACACAGGCTTCATTATCCCCCACCAAGGTCCCCTTCAACATAATTACTGTAATATTGCTGTGGAAGCGCTGGGGTGGTATTTTGCGTCACACCATCTTTGTATACCAAAGTGTCCAAAGTGAATACCCTGATGACGGTGCCCGGAGTGGCACTGAAACGCGTAGGTGGAAATAAAGAAGGGGGGTCTTTTACCTAAAGACTAGTGACTGATTATTTCAATCAGCGCGGACTGTCTATACACCATCCCTGGATCTGATACTCACAGACACTCACACACACACAGACAACACACACACAGCACACACACAACACAGACTCAGACACAGACCCAAAGACATCCACCACACGCACCGACTACAGAAGACTGCACACCGCACACAAAGACTCAGCCACAGCAACACAGACTCCCCACACACGCCAGTCACACACAGACTCACCACAAGACTCACATCACAGACGACTCACAACACAGACTCACACAGACTACCACACAGACTATATAATCGTCTTATTCTGTCGCTGATTGGTCGCGGGCGGCTGGTGCGACCAATCAGTGACCGGCGTAGTCCGGATGCGAATTGGCACGGGATTTGAACCACTCTTCGCATTGCATTATTCTTAAATCTTAATAAATAAACTACATACATATTCTAGAATACCTGATGCGTTCGAATCGGGCCACCATCTAGTAATTTAAAGAGCATTAATTTATCATGGCGTAATGACTCCTAGTTCTCCTTTATAGTGATCTAATATTAAGTCGCTATGTTCAAAACATTATTATACTTACTGTAAAAATGATTACCTGGAAACACTAAGATTTTGAACACTGACTGTTTTAATTGTTTGTTTTTTTGGTGTTATGTATTTGCATTTAACGATTTAAAAAGGTGGAAATCATTATATCTGTCTAAATTACAGATAAAACTGGCGTGTATACCACTCCGATCAATAGAACAAACCTGAGCCGAGGCGTGAATTCTCCAGCTCCAACTTCTTAACATGAGACATTACCTAACAAGAACAGAATAACGTGCATGTAAGGAGTTTGTCATTGCAGAATATGCACAGGAGATATCGGTTTCTTAATCTGAACTCATGGTAATATTTTCACTAAATCAGATGACAAAGTAAATGTTCATATACAGCTGCAACTCAATGAATTAGAATATCATCAAAAAGTTCATTTATTTCAGTAATTTAATATAATAAGTGAAACACATATATTATATAGAGTCATTACACACAGAGTGATCTATTTCAAGTGTTTATTTCTGTAAATGTAGATGATTACGGCTTCCAGCCAATGAAAACCCAAAGGTTATTATCTCAGAAAATTAAATAGGGAGGATGAAGGGTCCGAGAGATAAAATATGACCTACATAGGTATCAGAGGCTTTTAACACTTTGACCTAAAGGATGTGGGGAGGTGTAAGGCTACACTTAGGATGGCTGTAGTAATACTCCACAGGATAAGAGGCTGCTAGAGCAGAAGAGGCAAAACCAAAAAAATAACTATGTTCTTTTATGTGCAAATTCTAAGAGCACATTCACACTGTGGCCATTTCACAGACTAAACAAACAAAAAAAAGAAAAAGAGCATTTACTGTACAGCATGTAAATAAATAATACATGTAAAACGTATGGTGCTTTGTTAATGCAATTTTGATCAAAAAAACATAAACGCCATCCCACCATGACAATGTGTAATTATCAGGACAGCCCCAGGGTCTACAGTGTTAAAAACTATATCAGGTGTAAAATTACGTCAAGGGGCTAGACAAGAAGAATTTAGGTGATTCATCAAATACTTTCTTTGAGACTTCATTGGGGGACACAGACCATGGGTGTTATGCTGCTGTCTTTAGGTAGCTGACACTAAGTAGACAAAAAAAAGTTAGCCCCTCTGCAGCGTACACCCTCATGTTGACTCCAGCTGAAGCCAGCTTGGTGACAAAGCTTTACGAGATAAACATAAAAACACATCCACATTATAGCATGTACCGACAACTCCATGAAAGGAGATGAACTCAACGTATGCCCTAGAGGTTGAAGTAGGGATGGGTGCTGTGTCCCCCAATGAAGTCTCAGAGAAAAAGATTTTTCGGTGAGTAAACAAAAATCCTTCTTTCTCGCTCGCCTTCACTGGGGGACACAGACCATCGAATGTCCAAAACAGTCCCTGGGTGGGAGAAAAGAAAACCACACTGAACAAAACTCAGAAATATTAACCGCAAACAACCAAGAACAAGAGACCACGGTTACTTCCCTCAGAGGTGAACTACTACTGCCTGTAGGATCTTCTGTCTCAGGACTGCGTCCGCTGAGGCCTGGGTATGGACCCTGTAATGTTTAGAGAAGGTGTGTAAGCTGGACCAAGTCGCTGCCTTACAAAACTGAACTGCTGACGCCTGATTCTTGATGGCCCAGGAAGCACCTACCGCCCTTGTGGAGTGTGCCTTGACAGCCTGTGAGGCCGCTCTTCCCTTGAGTTTGTAGGTTTCTTGGATCGAGGATTTTATACAACAAGCAATCGTGGACTTAGAGGCCAACATTCCTTTCCCAAGACCTTCAGGAAGAATAAAGAGGGTGTCCGTCTTCCTGAACGGGGCAGTACGGGAAATGTACCATCGAAGGGCTCTGACAAAATCTAATGAATGTAGGGAAATCGCTCTACTGTGAGACGGTGCCAGACCAAATGAAGGCAGCACAATTTCCTCGTTCAAGTGAAAATTGGACACCACTTTAGGAAGAAAATCTGGAGAGGGTCAGAGAGCAACCTTGACCTGGTGGAAGAAAAGGCGACCGACATGAAAGTGTTGCCAGCTCTGAAATTCTCCTGATGGAAGTGATCGCTATTAGAAAGGCTACCTTCAAGGAGAGATGCAAAAGTGAAATCTCTCTCAAAGTTTCAAAGGAGGCTCCCTGTAGGGCATTCAATTCCAGATTGAGGTCCCAGGGCTCAAGGGGAGGTCAAAAAGGAGGTGATAGATGGGAGATTTCTTGAATGGATGTCTTAACCTGGGGACGTGAGGCAAGTCACTTTTGAAAAAGACAAAGAGGCCCTTTCTGGAACTCAGGCCAGGCCTGCGTCCAAACCAGATTGGAGGAAAGACAAAACCACCAGAATGGAGAAACCTAGTGGAGAATGACCATGATCTTGACACCAGGAAAAAAACATTTTCCAAGTGCAGTGGTAAATTTGTATGGAAAACGATTTCGGCCTCTGATCATAGTGTTGATCACTTCGAGTGAGAAACCGGCCTGAGTCAAGACCCAAGTCTCAATAGCCAGGCCGTCAAACTCAGGGCCCCTGAGTTTTGGTGGTAGAGTGGGCCATGAGACAATAAGACCAGTCGATCTGGCAGCCGCCAGGGTGTGCCCACGAGGAGCTGGACCAGCTCTGCATACCACGGACGGCGAGGCCAGTACAGGGTAATTAGAATGACCGTGCCCTGTTCTGTTTTTATCTTTCTAACGACCTTTGGTATTAGTGGAGGGGTTGGAAAGATGTATGGAAGATTGAACCCTCCCCACGGAAGGATGAGTGGATCAGCCCCTATGGCTAGTGGGTCGCGAGACCGAGCTACGAATGCTGGAACCTTGGCGTTCAGCCAAGACGCCATAAGGCGCACGTCTGGAGTCCCCCAACAGTGGCAAATCTGGAGGAAGACCTCTGGATGAAGGGACCATTCCCCCGATGCGAGACCTTGAAGGCTGAGAATGTTGGCCACCAAATTTGACGCCAGGAACGTTACCGATTGGCGATTCTCTGCCCAGCTGAGGATCTTCTGCACCTCGCGCATAGCTGCCTTGCTGCGGGTTCCCCTCTGGTGGTTTATGTATGCCACAGCCGTGGCATTGTTGGATTGTTCTCAAATGGGTCGACCCGCCAGGAAGTGATGGAAGCTGCGCAGCACTAGGAGAATGGCCTTTATCTCCAGGATATTGATTGGGAGCGAGGTCTTGGAGGGAGTCCACCTCCCCTAGGCGGTGTGATGAAGGAATACCACACCCCAGCCCAGGAGGCTGGCGTCGGTAGTGATCACTTTCCAGTGTACCGGGAGAAAGGGTCTTCCCTGCTCCAGGGAGGACCGAAGGGTCCACCGCAAGAGGGAGCGTCTGACCTGAAGGCTCAAATGGCCTTTTCGGTCCAGGGAGAAGGGATTCCGATCCCAGGTGGCTAGAAGTGCCAACTGAAGGGGTCGGAGTTTGAGTTGGGCAAAGGGGACTGCCTCCATCGCAGCCACCACCATTCCCAGGACCTTCATCCCGAATCAGATGGAATGCGGTATCGGACATCTGAGGGCGAGGGCTCCCTAGTGGAGAGCTGACGATTTGTCTGGTGGGAGGAAAACCAGTCTCTGGGAGGTGTCGAGAAGACCATTCCCAGGAAGGTGAAGCGCTGTGTCAGGGTCGGAGAGGATTTGTCCAGATTTATGATCTAGCCCAGGCGAGAAAGAGTGTCGATGGTAATCTGCACGCTATCTGCACAAGCCTGGAAAGATGGGGCCTTCATCAGAAGGAAGGACTACGACACTACAGGAGTGTAAAATGGTCATGACGGTCGCCATGACCTTGGTGAATGCACTGGGTGCCGTGGCCAGGCCGAAGGGGAGGGCTGTGAACTGGAAATGATCCGACTTTTACTGTAAAACGAAGGAACCTTTGGTGGCCAGGAAAGATAGGCATATGGAGATAGGCGTCCTGGACACCGAGGGACGTCAGGAATTCTCTGCTCTCCATGGAAGCTATCACTGACTGCAGAGACTCCATTTGGAAGGACCGGACTTTGAGGTACTTGTTGAGGAACTTTAAATCTAAAGTAGGACAGACGGAGCGTCCTTTTTTGGAACTATTAAGAGGTTGGAGTAGAACCCCTTGAAGTGGTCGTTGTCTGGGACGGGAGTGATCACCCCGGCTTGGCGAAGGGAGTCGATTGCCTGATGGAACGCGCAAGCTCGCACAGTGGACTTTGGGGGACGGGAATTGCAGAATCTGTTTGGAGGTGAAACTGCAAACTCTATCCTGTATCCGTAGGACACAAAATCCCTGACCCAATATTCCTCTGCTACGGAGAGCCAGACTTGGCTGAAGAAGAGTAGGTGGCCACCTTCTCTGGTATGGTTCTCCGGGAGGGGCCACGGAGTCATGACGCTTGAAACCTTCGGGACTGTGATCCCTGGTTTCTGGACTGCTTGGGACGAGAACGCCAGGAAGGGTTCGTCTTGTAAGACGCCTGGCTCCGTCTGTCCCTGGGAGATCTTTGACGTAGGAGTTGCCTGTGGGGTGTTCCATCCGCTAAAAAGTCGAAAAAAATGAAAACGTAATGGCTGGCGTCTGAAAACATACCATTTGGGTTTGAGTTGTGGGAGGGAGGTACTTTTACCTCCCGTCGTAAATAAGCCTTTCGAAGCCTTCTCCGAAGGGACGACCGCTCTGGTACGGGAGCCCGGTCAAGGATTTTTTGGAGGGCCCGTCCGCGTTCCAGTTCCTGAGCCAGAGGGCGCTGCGGATGTTAATCAGGTAGCTAGCAGCTTGCGCCGTACAATTTGCCACATCAAGAGAGGCATTGATCAGAAAATCTCCGGCTATGGAGATCTGACCGGCAAGATCAACAAGGTCCTGTGGAAGGGACCTACTCTGCATCTCCCTGCACAGAGAGACTGCCCAAGACGTTAGAGCCTTGGCCACCCAGACTGAGGCAAAGGCAGGTGACAGAACCTCGCTGGCCGTCACGAAGGCAGACTGAGAAATGGTCTCAATCTGTTTATCTGTGGAGTCCATAAGGGATGCCCCGTCCGGTAAGGACAGAAAATTCTTCGTGGACAGCCTTGAAATAGCAGGGTCCACAGTCAGGGAGGAAGCCCATCCCTTACACAAATCGGCAGGGAAGGGGTAATACAAGTCTATGAGCTTGCATCCGATAAATCTTTTATCTGGATGTTCCCTGTGCCTCTGTAGCATGTCTTGAAACTCAGCATGGGTAGAAGAGGCCTTGTGTGAATGACTGGACCTCTTAAAAGAGATTGGGTGCTCCTGTACAGTGGCAGAATCGTCCTCTACCCATACCGTCGGGTTAACGGCCGTAATGAGGTCCTCGACCATTGCACGGTTGTCAGGGTAATCGAGATCAAAAACAGCGTCATCCTCAGACGCAGAATCTGCGGATTCCAGGGCCACCGGTTCTGAGGTCTGAGATGGACTGGGGGATGAACTTCTATGTCCCCTTTTTGTAGTCGATTCAGTGACTCCGACGAAATTACCGCGCCAATCTGAAGAGGGATCCCCAGGAGCGGGGTGGTCCTCCGGAGTGCTCGTGGAGAGTCCCGCGGGGTTGGGAAGATGTTGCAGTGCCTTAGTGATGGTTTGTGAGAGCATCTGGGATAATGACGACACCCACTCGGGGGGGGGGGGGGCAGGTGTTCTGGGCCCTGGTTCAGTGGGTGGTCATTGGTCACGTTCCAGGGCACAGGGCTGGCAGTATAGGTTGGAGTCACTCCGGGGCAGTCTTGTCTGGCATGTCACGCAGTTAACATAAATAACAGTGTGTTCCTTAGGGGGCCGAGAGCTCTTTGAGTTGGGCATGGCTATACTTTGGTGCTGCAGGGAAGGACTAAAGGGTCTGCTGAGTATCAGTCGTACCCATCCTGCAGATCGTGGTCCGCTCAACCCCAGAAGCAGGCAGATGTAGCAGTGCTGTGCCTGTGGTCACTCTGTCCCCAAATAGCTGCTGTCTCCAGTGCTGGTTGTAGTGCTGTGTGCCTGATGAGAGGAGCTCTGCCCAGATTAACTGCAGGCTGCACCGTGCTCGTCTGCCCCCTGCTAGTTAGCTGGCCGGCAATCCCAGGAGTCGCTGCTGGTACCCTGTGAAGGGGGTGTGCTGGGGGAGGTGGCGGCAGAAAAAGAGCGCGCAAGAACACTCGTCCTGTGGCCCGGTGAGGGAGCGAAGCCTCCCCGATGTAGGCCTCAGGAGCCGGGGGCCTGATTTGCCAACTGCCAATCGAGGGCATGATGGGAGCAGAGGAGGCGGAGCTGCGCAGCTACGCCACAAAAGCCGGGGACTAGATTTTGCAGCCTGCCGGTCGGGACTAAATCGGTCCCAGTGGCGCCACTAGTTTAAGACCCCGCCGTGGATTCTCACCGCAGGAGTGCATCCTGGCCGGAAAAAGCCGCCTCGGAGCTGCGCGGTGCTGAGGTGTTCTCCCCATCCATCGTCCAGGGTACATTCTCCCTGCAGTGAGGGAGAATCTGTGGTAAAAGTGGGGGAGCATTTTCATCCCAGCACCCCTCGCTCCATGACCGGAGGGAGGGGGGGGGAGAGAGGAGGGAAGGTCACGCTCAAGCTCTCAGTACACCCTGTACAGCTGGGGTGCTGAGGCGAGGTGCTGGACGGACAGCTGGATCCCACCAGCTAGGCATCTGGACACCCAAGAGGGACGATACCCCAAGGGTGTCCATAGAGCAGGTCTGGCAGTCGCTGTGGGCACTAAGCGATGACACGCAATGTGCCTCACAGTTGTTGTATGTGGGCGAGCGGAGAGTCCCGTTGCCCTGATATTTTTGGTGAAAAAGAAAAAAAATTAAAGATAATCAGGTGTGCTCTGAATAAAAAGGTTCAGAGTCACATCTGTCTCCTGATGACACTAGGCTTCAGCTTGAGTCAGCATGAGGGTGTACGCTGCAGAGGAGGGGCTGACTTTGTCTACTTAGTGTCAGCCTACTAAAGACAGCAGCGTAACACCCATGGTCTGTATCCCCCAATGAAGTCGAGAGAGAAAATACTTCGCTCATAGTGGAATAGCTTTTATGGTTTTCTTTTAAGCAAAATTGTGTCAACTAAATGGGCTGTTCTCTACATTTACGTGCTGTCAGGTATATGATCATTGTGTCTTTTTCTTCTTGGGTTTTAGTCTGTGAAATGGACTTAGTAGGAACACGCTCATACAATCTGCACATATATCAGCTCATAGTCTGTACATTGTACAATGTACGTACAGCACAGGACATATTAAAAGTTGTTTTATGAGGTATGCGGGCCACGTCTGTGGATACAAAGGGGTGACAGGAATCCCAATTACACCATGTTAAAGTTGGTGGGCACAGTTTATAACACCCAAAACAGGTGACAGGGTAAGACTTACCTAATACGTACACCTTGTTGATGTGGGATATTTTTTAGGTTTACTTTTTTTTTTTTTTTCAAATTAAAATTGTGCTAACTATGTACCCCCATGTTATTTCCATGTACTATTAGTATTTACTTAGTATAGGGTAAGTGCTCATTTTGTTTTTTTCCTGGGTTTTGTATAAGCAGAAGAGGGCACTATGGACCACATGCAATGGTGTCGCTCAGAGCACCCAGATATGTTGTTTGTACAGGGAACGTTAACTCACCTCTTCATTTTCTTGAACTGCCAAGTCCCTTTCTATCTGGGCTTCCTCATAGTCTCCAAGTGCCAACTGTGTCTTCTCCTTCATAGCTTTAAACAGACTCCAGTGCCGAGACATTAACTGCTTGGTATGAGAGCACTAGAGAAAACAATAAGGTAATAGGCACAAGGAGGCTAAAAAAAATACAGACTTTAGGGAGAATGTATTACAAATCCACAACAAAAAAGGTCATACAAAAGGCCTTGAATTCTAAAACCTACTGCAATTAAGCTCCTATGTATACTGAACCAATGACCAGTTATAGTATGGTGGGGCTCCATCCCTACTCTGCATGCATACAGGCACAGTAGGTTTGGGTGAAAGTGTTTACAGTAAAAATGGCAGTGATGAGGTTGGACAAATTATCTTATGGATGTGATTTTTTTGCATGACTTTTTTCCAGCTTGTGCCATCATATTATAAATAAATTAATTCTGATCTTGGTGAGCCACTTCTGCATCTCCCATATTACGGGGTGAATGTTCCCATAAGTGCAGACATCTTTACGCTTCAACATGTAGAAGGCCGACGTAGGAGTGTTGCCCTTGGATTGAGAACAATGGATACACCAAAGGGCCCTATAGTATGCCCAGCTAACCATTACTGCTCCAGTGAATCCTTTCACAGCCTGAGAGTTGCATCTACACTGTCTCTGGCACTCTAGGCATTCATAATGGTGTTTTCACCTTCCTGACCAGGCCAATATTATAATTCTGTCACTATATATGGTAATGTTTGTGGTAAATTTTGGTTAATATAATTTGCATTTAATGAAAATATAGAAAATTTTACGAAAAACAAAATTGATAGGCCAGACCTTGTTTTTTACACACATAGGGGGCAATTCCCTAAAGTGTTCGCTCATCTCTATTCCTAAGACACTAGGGGCTAAGAGCAGGAGAATGGTCTCTGCATCTGACCACTTTTGAACACATTTGCCTTCAGTGGGGCATTCTAGATGTCAAACCGATGGAACCCAGACTTATTCACATAGTGCCCAAGTTCGTGTTCAGGGTTCACACTCCTGTAGCAGTAGCATCCGATGTGCTAGTGATTCCTTGGTTACAGTTATCCCTTCCTTATCCATTTCCACCACCGATTCTGCTACCCAGGTTTTTGAAGATGATCAGGTCAGAAGGCATTCCAGTAATCTTCGTGGCTCTAAATTAGCCCAGAAGATAATGGTACATGGAAGTAATTAACCTTTTAGTAGACGTTCCATGGAGGCTCCTGGACCACCCAGACCTTCACTCCCAAGGTCCCTTTTCCACTCAAATTTATCGGCGTCCCAATTTAATAGCATAGCTATTGAAGCCGCTTTCCTAAGATCTTCAGGTTTCTCTGACAAGGTTTATATAGACCTTACTTAAAGGGGTTCTCCGGGCTTTTCATAAAATCTCAGAGTATATCTAGGCTGCCAAATGTTGACAGTTTGTAATTTACCTTCTGTCAACATTTTGCAGGGTTTCCTAGATATCACTGTTTTGCGTCTGGAGGAGAACGACCAGGTGCGTGTTTGTTTTAGAGCTGACATGTAAATGAGAAATGCTCGTTTACACATAAACTACTACATGCACGCCCCAGACTGCAGCATTCTCACCGCATACAGCAACAAGCCAACTCCCCAATAGCAACAAGCCTTCCTCAGTCCACAGCAGAACCACCCAGTTTCTAGCTGCCCCTCGCCCCAGCCAAACATCACTAAACAGGGAAAGCATCAGCACCCGGCGTATCTGGATAAGTGTCGGGGCTCTGAACAGCTGGGGGGCCCAGTGGCCATCAGGGATAAGCAACCCTGACGGCCAAGGGCCCATCAGGGAAGGCAGCCCTTATAAGGAGGGGCCCATCAGCGACATTCAGTCTGCAGCTGAGTGCTTCCGCAGAGCTGCCAGTGCACATGGCTAATTTGAATGCGATTAAAATTAGCCATGTGGCGGCTGCCATCTGTGCTTCCTCCTCAGCCATCTGCAGCATGCAGTAGAGTGATGAGTCATCACCTTGCCACTCATCACACTGCTGCAGCATGCAGGCAGTGAGGAGGAGGGTGGACAGGAGCCTACTGCAATGACATGCAGGGGCAGCAACTGAGGAGGACACGGGCTCCAGGAGAGCAGAGGGAAGGTGAGCATAATTTTTTTTCTACTATATGCAGCATGATGGGGGATTACAGAGGCTGTCACTGGGCTGCTTGGAGGTTGTGCTGGGCTGTGGAGGCTACTGCTGCGTTATGGAAGCTGTGCTATGGAGGCTGCTGCTGGGGCATATGGAGGCTGTGCTATGGAGGCTACTGCTGGGACACAGTGGCTGCTGTTGGGTTATGGAGGATGTGCTATGGAGGCTGCTGCCAGGTTATGGAGGCTGCTGCTGGGACATAGAGGCTGCTCTGGGTTATGGAGGCTGTGCTATGGAGGCTGCGCTATGGAGGCTTCTGCTGGGGTATATGGAGGCTGTGCTATGGAGGCTTATACTGAGGTATATGGAGGCTGCTGCTTGGGTATATAGAGGCTGTGTGATGGAGGCTGCGTGATTTGATCTAGGCTATGGAGGCTATGCTATTGAGGCTGCGGCTGGGCTATGGAGGTTGAGCTATAGTGGCTGCTGCTGGACTATGGAGGCTAGGCTATGGAGGCTGCTGCTGGCCTATGTGGTAACTGCTGCTGGACTATAGAGGCTGTGCTATGAAGGCTGCTGCTGGGCTATATATATGTAGGCTGTGCTGTATATATTTTTGGAAGTTGTGCTGCATATAGAATTTAGAGGCTGTGCGGGGCTATATATATTATTTGAAGGCTGTGCTGGATATGTTATTTAGAGGCTGAGCTGTATATATTATTTGGAGGCTGAGCTGCGCTGTATATATTATTTGGAGGCTGAGCTGGGCTGTATATATTATTTGGAGGCTGAGCTGGGCTGTATATATTATTTGGGGGCTGAGCTGTATATATAATATGCAGGATGTGCTGTATATATAATATGGAGGGTGTGCTGTATATGTTATTTGGAGGCTGTGCTGTATATATTATTTGGAGATTGTGATGTGATGTATGTATAATATGCAGACTGTGCTTTGCTGTATATATTGTTATGAAGCTGCCTGTATATATTATTTGGAGGCTGTGTTGTGCTGTATATATAATATGGAGACTGCTGCTGTGCTGTATATAGTATTTGGAGGCTGTGCTGTATATAGTATTTGGAGGCTGTGCTGGGCATTGGGCTGTATATAATGGAGACTGCTGCTGGACTGTCACAGCATCCAAATAATATATACAGCCCAACACAGCCTCCAAATAATATATACAGCAGAGCTTCCAAATAATACATCCAAATAATACATACAGCCCAGCAGCAGCCTGCAAATAATATACATAGCTCGAGCCTCTTTATTATGTATATACAGTCCATAGCCTCTATATTATATATAGAGCCCAGCAGCAGCCTCTATACTATTTATACAGCTCCGCGGTCTCCATATTATATATACAGCCCAGAAGCCTTATATTATATATGCAGCCCTGCACAGCCTCAATATTATATATAGAGCCCACCCTCTATATTATATATACACAGCCCGCAGCTTCTATATTATATTTATAAATTGTGGTATGTATTAAAGGGGCCCACTGAGATTGTTTTGCCCGGGGCCCATAAAAACTTAGAGCCGGCCCTGCCACTAAACATCTATGTGAAGTCTGCACTGAGGAGGGAAAACCCTCATGTACTCACAGCCAGCTCTGTGAATACAATGAACAGCTCACTGATATGAGCGTTATCAGAGCTGTTTATTCTCCTGCACTCTCCCTCGGCTTATGGCGATGGTGCTCAACTCTGTATCTGCCGCAGCCGGTGACAGCTGTGCAAGTGTCCCAGTGACGTGGTCACTGGGTCTGCACTTTCTATATTCACAGGGATTGGCACTGTCACTGATGCAATCTCTCCAGGACACTGTGCCAAAGCCACTCCTGTGTGAATGAGACAGCTCTGTCAGTGATGTCTTCACACTGGGGAAACTTTGGCACATTGGCTCAGAGACACAGTGCTGGCACCTGTGAAAGACTTGACCATCCTTCACACTAATGACACAAATACTGATTGGACCAGCCTATCCAATCAGCAATTGAAAAAGTTTGAAGTGGGAGGGAGGGGTGTATTTATTGAGATGCTGCCGCTCACACAAAAATAATATACTGTGTAACTTATATGTCCGCCACTCCCCTCCGTCTTTGCAGCAGTGTGGTGCCTCATGTGTGTGCCGGTATCTGATCATGTGACCAGGACAGCACAGTGATGCTGACAGTAGGTAAATTACAAACTGACAGCATTCAGCACCCTAGATATACACAGATTTTATGAAAAGCCCGGACAACCCCTTTAATGATGGCTTGGGAGCCCTCCTCATCACACATCTACATTGTACCTGGAAGGTCTTCCACTGGTGTGAATCCAATAAACATCTGCCTTTCATTTTTTCCCTTTCTCCTTTTGTTGCCTTTCTATTGCCAGATCTCGAGTCTGGTTTGGCCCTCAGATCCGTCAAGGGCCAGTTCTTTGCCCGGTCAATTTTCTTTCAGAAGGACTTAGCTTGCAGACCGGATGTCAAGACTTTTTTTCAGGGGTTGACCTAGTCGGTTTCCCCTTACAAGCCTCCTTTTGATCCATGGAACTTTAGTCTGGCTGTCATCACTATGCATCCTCCCTCTGAATCAATCCACAGCAACTTCCCCATTCAGACTCTCCGGGAAGTTGGCGTTCATTACTATCTCTTCTATCGTTTTTAACCCACAGGCAATTCACAAAAGTTTAGAACATTGGGCTAAATGATAAATTACCATTTTTCTAACAAAATGTTTCTTTGGCCCAAAGTTTTTAATTTTCAAAAGGGGTAATAGGAGAAGATGAAAAGACCCCATATGTGGTCAAAACCACTTTTGAGGCACAGTGCAAAGCTCAGAAGGGAAGGAGCGCCATATTAGAGGGTAGATTTAGTTTGACTGGTTTGAGGGTGCCATATCACAAAAGCAGGAAGCCCCCTATAAATAACCCCACTTTACAATCTACAACCTAAGTATTTACATTTTAGGAGGGCTAATGGGAAAAAGTGGACTGCACGGTTTGTTGCACATTTTTTCCTGAGTGCACCAATACCTTCTATGTAATCGTGGAAAATTCAGACGAAAAGGAACACAATATTATGCACAGCCGGTATGGTTTGCGGGTGCCATGTCCCATTAGTAAAGCCCCTGAGGAGCCAGAACAGCAGAATCTCTATAAAAGTGAGCACACTTTTTTCAAACTACACCTTAATGAGTTCATCTAGGAATGCAGGGAGCATATTGACACCACAAATGTGTCACAAATGTTATTCTATTGGACAGTGAAGTAAATAATTCTATCTTTTACCACAAAAATTGTTTTGGCTCCAAATTTTACATTTTCACGAGGAAATGGGTAAAAAAGTGGCACCAAAATTTGTCACACAATTTCTGCTAAATGTGACAATACTCATTGTGTGGCTGTATAATACTGCACAGCCACACAGCAAGACTCAAGAGGGAAGGAGCGCTTATTTGACTCTGATCACAGATTTTTATAGAATAGTTTTCAGTCTGCATGTACAGAGCTCTAAATGCAAGAAAAGTAGAATCCCCAAGTGACCCCCCCATTTTGGAAATCACACCGATCTGACTGAATTTATCCACAGGTGTAGTGACTATTTTGATGCTATGGGGCTTCCAGAAACAAGCAGCAATGGAAGTTATTGATTGAAACTGCAAGTCTGCCATTATAGTGCCTTGTACATTGTGTCCGTAAATTAAGTAGGCTCTCTTTACTACAAAAATGCCAAACATGTGGCTGCTAAGTGTGGTTTAGGCACATTGTTGGGGGTCAGAAGGGAGGTGGGCATTTGGATTTGAGAGCATAGATTTTCCTGGGTTTCTTTTAGGGGGAAGCCACAGCACATTTCCAGAGACTTGGTGTTACTAGTAATGAGGCAGCAGTTACTCTGGATACCATCTGACCTCCGTTCACCATTATACTTTACAGAAGCGAACAAAACTGATTGACTGACTGCGCTTTTATGAACATTGAAAGAGCACCGAATCATAGGTAGACAGTACAAAATGACTCTGCCTGAGGGTAAATCTCCCATTGGTGGTTCTGTCGGAATCATGTATTTCAGAGATTTACATGTAAACCCCAATGGAAGTGCTCTGGGTAGTACGCAGGGCAAATATTAGCAGAGCCTTACTGAAATCTTTAAAAGAAAGAATGAATAAATATCAACAGTAAGCTAATTGCTTTGTTTTATTTTTTATGCTGTTCAACAATGCTAAATTTATATTGTTTTTAATTGTTTGCCTACCAGCACACAGTAAAAAACACTTTTTTTTTTATTTTCACATACCGTATTTTCCGGCGTATAAGACGACTTTTTAACCCCTCAAAATCTACTCTGAAGTTGGGGGTCGTCTTATACGTCGGGTACATAAGTCATACAGTACATACTAGCCTGACAGAAGGTCTTTAACAGTTGTTGTGCCTCTGCGCATAGTGTTAACTGCTAAGAACACTAAGCGCTGCTGTTATTGTGGCCCCTGACAACCCAATGTTTACATTAACAACTGACATCCTCCTCCACACTGCTCCTGCAGCCACACACTGCCTGGAAGGACGCATCACCGCCGTATACATGAGGTGCGGGAAGCAGGGGGACACAAATCACCCGCAGGCATCTGAGACAAAGCGGCGGCAGAGATATTTATGACGCAACTCCCCCCAGTAGCCCAATCACAAGGGTGCTCTCCCCCTTAATACCTTGCTAACTGCCTCTATTCAAAGCTCCCGGAGAAGTTAGGACAGCGCACAGGAAACCTCTGCAGACTGCGTTTCCTGTGCACTGTCAAAAGCTGTCTCTGGGAGCTTTGAATAGAGGCAGTTGGGAAGCCTCACTGTACTCACCGATGGCCGCAGGTCAGGTAGGGAAGAAAGTGAAAGTGCCTTTTTGTTCTCTGCTTCTCAGATGTGCCAGATGGGTGAAAAAGGCATGTTTTTCTGGGCACAGCTCTGCTGGTGGGATACAAGGGCGGGCCAGGGGGATGCACTACTACTATGATAGACAGTAAGGGATGGCAGGGAGACCAATCCAATTTGTATGCAATAAACAACCAACCAATCACTGGTGAGGTACATCTGTACCTGTTCATACAATATACAGTACAAATGTCCAACAATCAAACCCCCATCATGGCTGCACCAGCAAGAAGAAAGAAATATGAAGCCAGTTTCAAACTTAAAGTTGTAAACTTTGCCATGGAACATAATAACTGCGCTGCTGCAAGACAATATGGAGTAACGGAAAAGATGGTTCAGGACTGGAAAGCAAATGAAAAAGCATTAAAGAGTATGCCAAGGGGTAAGTGTGCATTAAGAGGAGGCATCGCCACAACGGTTATGTAGTGGCACGAAACAACATACGTTTGTTTGCACTTCAGTGGGCCAAATCTAACCCAGAGCACAGCAACAGATTTAAGGCCACTGTATCCTGGTGTAGCAGATTTATGGCAAGGCATAATATGGTACTGAGGCAAAAGACGAAAATTGCCCAAAAGTTGCCTGCAGATCTTGATAGCAAAGTAACAAGTTTCCATCGATACATAATACAACAGCGCACTAAACATGGCTATCCGTTAAGTAGTATTGGAAATATGGATGAGACTCCAATGAATTTTGATATGGTTGGAAATAAAACTGTCCATCAAAGAGGTGAAAAAACTATTTTATTGAAAACAACAGTTCACGAGAAGTCCAGTTTTACAGTGGTATTAGGATGCACAGCTGATGGCGCCAAACTGAGGCCAATGATTATTTTTAAAAGAAAAACAATGCCGAAACTCAAGTTCCCTGTTGGTTGTTTTGTACATGTGAATGAAAAAGGCTGGATGGATGAAGAAGGGGTAAAGCTGTGGCTTGATAATGTATGGAGCAGGCGACCAGGTGGACTTATTCAAAAACCTAGTCTACTAGTGTGGGATATGTTCAGGGCTCATTTAACTCCCAGCACCAAGCAAAGGCTTGCAAGACTAAACACACATATGGCAGTTATTCCTGCAGGATTGACGTCATTGGTACAGCCACTGGATGTGTGCCTAAACAAGCCATTTAAAGATCGCATTCGAGAACAGTGGAATGAATGGATGGTTAGCGGCGAAAAGTCATTCATAAAAGGAGGAAACATGCGCGCTCCACAGTTGGATGTTTTGTGCAATTTTGTCATAAAAGCCTGGAATGATATTGATGCAGAAACAGTAATCAAGTCTTTCAAGAAGTGTGGCATATCAAATTCATTAGATGGTATGGAGGACGACTACTTATGGCAAGATGAAGAGGAAGCCGAAGCTGAGACCACAACATCTGATACGGAATTCGATCCATATGATGATTGCCTTACCAATGTATCACAAGATTTCATTGATGTACTTATGATATCAGATGACGAACAGGAGGATTTTGAAGGCTTTTTAAGGGAAACTGCCATGCAATGAAAATCTGTAAAAATACTGTAGCTTGCAGTTATGATGGGCGTTGCTAACTCGCCAGGGACTTGACTGACACTTGTTCTTTCTCTATTGTTTGTTTCTTCCTCCTACCTTTCTTTCAGCTTTATTTAGGGCTAATACGGACACATTTAATCCACTTGCACTGTTTTATATTTATATGTTTGATGACAAACAACCTTATTTTCATAAGTGACAGTTTTCATGCTAAGTACCTGTACGTCATAAGCATTTGAATTAAAATGACCATATTGAAATCCATTCTGATGTTTTTTTACGTTTTACCATAGTGGGTTGGAAGAGGGGTAGTCTTATACGGCGAGTATATCCCAAACTCCATATTTTAAGTGGAAAAGTTGGAGGTCGTCTTATACACCCAGTCGTCTTATAAGCCGGAAAATACGGTAATAAGTTTTTGCATCACCATATTTTGAAAGCTGACATTTTCATAGATTTCAGCCGACTGAGTCATGTAAAAGATTGTTGTTTTGCGGGATGAGTTGCCATTTTTATTGGTACTATTAACTGGCATATAATATTTTTTGGATTGTTTTTATTCCCATTTTTGGGACGCAAAAAAAACCATGAAAATTCAGGAATAGGTTTTTTTGCCATGTTTACAGTGTGGTAAAAGTAATAAGACCAGTTAATTCTGCAGGTCAGTATGACTACAGCGATACCACAATTTATGTAATTTTTTTTGCTTTTACACAAACAATTTTATAGAAAAACAGAATTGTTTTTGCATCGCTCTATTTTGACAGCTATAGCCTTTTTATTTTTCTGCTGACAAAGCTGCATAGCAGCTTGCTTTTTGCGGGACAAGATGACCATTTCAGTGATACCATTTTCATTTTACAGGAAACTTTTCGATCACAATCCACTTTTTTTCGTCAGTACCATGAAAAAAATAATTTTTTACCACTAGATTGAGTTGTGCTTGATGTAGGGATATCAATCAATTTTTGTTTAAATATATGCGCTTTTTTAATTAAATTTATAAAAAATATTTTAAACAATTTTTTTTTTTACTTAGTCTGATCGCTAGTGTGACAGTGACTGAATGCCTCTTAAGGTACCGTCACACGTGGCAATATTGCTAGGCCATTACACTGGCAATTTGCTGGTTGCAGTGAAATCATGGACACATTGTTCCATTTGTACACGGCAACAAAATTGAACAATGTGTCCATTATTTCACTGCAACCAGCGAATTGTCAGTGAAATTGCCTAGCAATATTGCCGCTTGTGACGGTACCTTTAGACCATGTTGTTGGCATAGTCTATGAGGCCACTGAAGCCAGCAAGCCTGGAGCTCATTATTTGACCTCAGGTTGCCATGGCAATGATCGGGACTTGGTGGTTACATCGTGGGGGCCCTGATTGGGTGGAAGAGGGGGCGTATTTCCCCTCTCCCAGCCTCCTAAATGCTGCAATCGGTAACAATTGCAACATTAAGGCTGCTTTCACACTGGCGTTTTCGCCAAAATGCGGCAGATTTACCGCATCTTCCGCCTAACAGCCGGACTTGCGGCACACTTGCGGCAAGCCCCATGCATTGTCTATGGGGCTTGCAGTAAGGTGCAGCAAGTACGGTTGCGGCAGAGAAAAAACCCGCTGCTGAACGCAGGTTTTTTTCCGGCCGCAACCGCACTTGCCGCACCTTACTGCAAAGCCCCATAGACAATGCATGGGGCTTACCGCAAGTGCGCCTATGTGAAAGGGGCCTTAGAGGGTTAAACAGCTGGGGACTCCTGCCGGCGATCGTGTGGGCACAGCTCCGGTGCCCCTCTTGATTCTTGATTACCATGACATGCAGTACAGACCAACAGTTTGGACACCTTCTCATTCAAAGAGTTTTCTTTATTTTCACGACTATGAAAATTGTAGATTCACACTGAAGGCATCGAAACTATGAATTAACACATGTGGAATTATATACTTAACAAAAAAGTGTGAAACAACTGAAAATAAGTCTTATAGTCTAGGTTCTTCAAAGTAGCCACCTTTTGCTTTGATTACTGCTTTGCGGTCCTCATGTAAGCCAGTTTCTTTGTAGCGTTTGATGGTTTTTGCAACTGCACTTGGGGACACTTTCAAAGTTTTAAAATAATGATGGCCAATTGTTTTTCTTTACCAATTTGTATTATGGCAAGAAAAAAGCAGCTAACAGTCTATTCAGTAGGACAATCAGCTGTGTATCCACCAGACTTCTGCACAACACAACTGATGGTCCCAACCCCATTTATAAGGCAAGAAATCCCACTTATTAAACCTGACAGGGCACACCTGTGAAGTGAAAACCATTTCCGGTGACTACGTCTTGAAGCTCATCAAGAGAATGCTAAGCGTATGCAAAGCAGTAATCAAAGCAAAAGGTGGCTACTTTGAAGAACCTACAATATAAGGGCCCTTTCACATCAGCGTTTTTCGTAAATCGCGGCAGATGCGGTGAAAAAACCGCATCTGCCGCGTTTGCCGCATAACCGTTCCACTTGCGGCACGGTTGCGGTTTTTTCCATAGGAAGTATAGGGGGACTTGCGGCAGATGCGGCAAGTGCGGTATTGCACTTGCGGCAGGTGCGGCAGAGAAAAAAACCGCGGCTGACCGCGGTTTTTTTCGCTGCCGCACCTGCCGCAAGTGCAATACCGCACTTGCCGCATCTGCCGCAAGTCCCCCTATACTTCCTATGGAAAAAACCGCAACCGTGCCGCAAGTGGAACGGTTATGCGGCAAACGCGGCAGATGCGGTTTTTTCACCGCATCTGCCGCGAATTACGAAAAACGCTGATGTGAAAGGGCCCTAAGACATATTTTCAGTTGATTGTTAAGTATATAATTCCACATAAGGTTAATTCATAGTTTTGATGCCTTCAGTGTGAATCTACAATTTTCATAGTCCTGAAAATAAAGAAAACTCTTTGAATGAGAAGGTGTGTCCAAACTTTTGGTCTGTACTGTACTTACACATCATAGGTCAGGAACCCCTTCCAGAATATGATGTATGTATACGCATAAGCACCACAGAGCTCAGCAATCAAAACTGGTATATCTGTAGCTTGTAAAACAGTTTAAATCACAACTGCAGCACCTAGTAAAGTAAGTGACATCTCTGGAATCAGGGACTCTGTCCCTACCTCATGCTGCTCTCAGATAGGACTCAAAATGCCTAATGCCAGATTCACTTAATTTGGTGCATCCAGCCTACGAAAGGACTCAGAAAAACGGATTTTTGTGCACTCACCGTAAAATCATTTTCTCTGAGCCATCATTGGGGGACACTGGATCATGGGTGTTATGCTGCTTTTCCCAGGAGGCGACACTAAGCAAGCGTGAAAGATTAACGCCTCCTCTGCAGTATACACCCCATGGCTGGGCCAGGCTACACCAGTTTTAGTTAACAAGCAGTAGGAGAACAAGAACCAAACAGTTCAAGAAAACAAAACATCAACATGCAAGAACTCAAAGGTCAAAGGAAAACGACCAACGCCCAAATCAGGCAACAGGGTGGGTGCTGTGTCCCCAATGATGGCTCAGAGAAAACGATTTTATACAAAATAAGTTTTTCTCTTTCGCCTTATTGGGGGACATAGGACCATGGGTTGTCTCAAAGCAGTCCCTGGGCAGGAAACAAAAAATAACCACAACCCAAGGAGCGAGGGGTAACCGTATACTTCCTGAAATACCAACGTTGCTAGGTGGACCACCGCCGCCTGAAGGACCAGTCTGCGAAGCAAAAGAGGGTGACAGGGGAGACCCCGCAGCCTCAAAGGCGGAGCGAGCAAGTTGCTCAACTTGCCTGTCGGATGGGTCCTTGATGGAAGACCCGTCCGGCAGGGACAGCAACGTTTTTGCAGCGAGGTGGGAGACTAGGGGAGGGTAGATTGACTGCAGGAGAATTCGTCCAATTTTTGGGGAGCGCTGATGTGAAAAGGTATCTAGTCTCGATGGGTTTGCGGCAAGTAAAGAGCCTGTCCGGCTTCTCCAAAAGAGTCGTCCAGGTCTAGGTCAGAGTCACCGTGCTGGAGCTCATTAGACAGTGTAGGGCCGGATCCTGAATCGCGTGTGGGGGGGGGGAAGTATGAGAACCCTGAGAAGAAACGGGCGATAAGTTTCTATTCGGTCTCTTTCTCGCTGAGACAACAGTACTGGTACACGATCTGCCCCCGTCTGATGTACCATCTGGTGAGGGATCATCCGCCTGCGTTCTGCCCTGGCAGTCTGTGCTGCTCAGGGGGGCGGTAATGCATAGCTTGTACCAGATTTTGGGACAGCTCTTTCATCGACTGGGAAAGAAGTAGTGCCCAGTCAGGCGGGCTCAGGTCACTCAATGTTGTGGTGCCAGCGGAGGGCCCCTGGCTGTCTGTGGGGGAGCAGGCCTGGCAGTGGGGGGAAATCGTATGGCTGCATGGGAGGTCTGAGTGGCAGGTGACACAGGAAGTATAGTAGACTGTGTGAGCTTTTGGCTTCTTTGAAGCCTTTGAGGACTGCATGTTTGAGCAAAATAATAGAGATCGGAGGAGAAAGGTGTATAATATAAGGCAACGGGGCAGCTAAGAGCAGCTGCAGTTGTATCATGCACTGTGGATGTGCAAGATGATGTGGATGAAGCACCCTGCGGACTGCCTGTAACAATGCAGCCTTATCAGGGCTGTAACCGATGGTCCTGCTTTCCCCCCAAAACAGGCCCCACGTGTGCTGCTGTCTGTATGTCGCCAATCGCAGGTTCCCACACTGTGCAGAAGCGGGGAGGAAGAGAGGCGGGACCGGAAGGTGTAGAATACATGACGTGCACCCCGAAGTGCAGGCCGCAGGGCCTGGTTCGCGCCTGAGCGACATCACTAGGGGGCGTGTTTACTGCCCACCTGGTGACGTCTCGTCATAGCGATGGGTGGAGACAAGGAGAGAAGGCCACAAGCCAGGGGCTAAATTTGTGGCCACGGTCACACAATGCGGCAATTGAGGAAGATGCACAGGGAGAATAGCCAGGTATTAGGGGGAGTCCTCCGCCGGGGTTACCGCTGGGCCCCCGGTGTGGGGGGCCAGCTGGATGGGGGGACCTCAGCTTGATAGCGAGATGCCCAGTCAGAGCCGTTGTGACTCAACCCAGTGTCCCTAAGTAGGAGGCAAGGGAGGAGTCTGATAACTCTGGAGGCCGTTAGAGGATGTGCTGCTATTCATAGTCTCAGTGAGCTGTTGCCAGAGCTTCTGCTGAAAGGCTCCTGTGTCGTCCTGTATGTCTGTGACCAAGGTTCACGGAGGGAGACTGGGGAGAAGTGGCCATCCATGATCCGGATATAGGGGTAACTGTGGGTTCTGCACCAGGTGAGGAAGTGGATATGGGGAGGCGACACTCCGTGTGCCTGTCCGTTGGTGGTTGTGGGAAATCGGTGCCCTGAGGGGAACTGTCGCCCGTGAAAATCCATAAAAAAAGTAGGTGCAGCCCTGGTAGATCCAATTCGCAAGTGGGGGTACGTGGAGGCGGCACTTCACGTTCCTGCCTGTTGGTGGTTGTGGGAGAGCAGTGGCCCTTAGGGGTGCCTGTCTCAAAGTCTTGGAATCGGAAAAAATCCAGAAAGAAGGGATAAAGATGTGCCTCCTACGGACACCAAGCTAAAACTGGTGTAGCCTGGCCCAGCCAAGGTGTGCATACTGCAGAGGAGGAGCCAATTTGTTTTCACATTTTCTTAGTGTTGCTTCCTAGGGATAAGCAGCATAACACCCATGATCCTGTGTCCCCCTATGAGGCGAAAGAGAAAATTGCATTGCTGCCTGAAGTTCCATAGTGGCTAGGCATATGACTCTTTCCTGTAACTGCTGCAGAACAGAATTATATAAATTAAGTAGCACTACCTCTAATTATACTGTAATGCAAACGTTACTTAAATAATACTGATCAACCTGATTTAAAAAATTCACTTAAATTATCTATACATCTCATTACCTGTCTTTGCAATTGGGTTCGGTCCCGTTCCATTTCAGAACAAACATACTGAGCCCGATGTACAAACTCTGCCATTTCTTCATTGTAAGAACGCTTTAGATGAAAAGCAAAAAAAAAAAAAAAGAAGTTTAAGCTGCTTAAAAAAAAACCAAACAATCACAAAGACCTATTCCAGCTCACTGTGAAATCATTCCATTCAGTCCGCAGCACAGACAGCAGCTCAGCTTTGGCACAAGGAAACTGTTGAAGAAAGGATAATCTAGTCCAATAGACAAGCAATCTTCTTTATTCAAGCAAGTATCATACAGACGATATTTTAGTGAAGCATTCAAGTTAAAATCAAAATGGCATGTACACGTTTCAGGTGCTGTAGTACCCTTAAAGGGAACCAACCACCTCAGATGACGACTATAAGCTGTTAATACATGTCCCTGCACCCTACCTACACCATTGCACCTATGTTTTTCTTAAGAATATTGATAAATGTAAACCGAAATATACACTTTATAAAATTACATGCCTGCGTACTTCTGGGCGTCTCCTTCTGGGTCAGTTACTAGAGGGCTGTGTCTCCAGCAGCTTGACTGGCTTCTCTAGCCCTCCCTCTTACTTTGCAGGACTTCACATGAAGGGACGGGAGCTGCCTTGCGTGCCCGCCACTGATAGATAACATCACGCCCTTCATGTGACGTCCTGCAAAGTAAGAGGGAGGGCTAGAGAAGCCAGTCATGCTGCTGGAGACACAGCCCTCTAGTAACTGACACAGAAGGAGACGCCCAGAAGTACACAGGCATGTAATTTTATAAAGTGTATATTTCGGTTTACATTTATCAATATTCTTAAGAAAAACATAGGTGGAATGGTGTAGGTAGGGTGCAGGGACATGTATTAACAGCTTATAGTCGTCATCTGAGGTGGTTGGTTCCCTTTAATCATGAAAATATTCCCGGGCTGCAGCACCTGAAATGCGTAAACGCCATGTGTGATTTTACGTTTCATGAAAATGTCCTCCATGATACTAGAATAAAAAAATATTGCTTTCCCGTTGGGTTGGCGTATCTTTCCTTTATCATATAAAAACAATAGGAACAATGGAGAAGCAGTGTGCATGCACCACCACAGCTCCATAAAAATGCCTCAATTGAGTCATGTAGTGAGGAGAAACTGGGGACTCGGGGATCCTGCACTAATAAATGGTCAAACAGTTGGATCAAACACCATGGAAAGGTGTTAAGTGCTTATTTTGGGAAACACTTAGTCTGAAGTTATAAATCAGTTTTCAATGTTTTGAGTTTGAGCCAAAAACAGAACTAGATTAGAAAGAAAAGGTAAAACTGAAGAGGGAAGACAGGCCTTTTCTCTCGTGTGCGTCCATTCTGATGTTTTGCTTAAAAAACTACCAACAATAGTGCAGGTATGATTACTGACCATCTTCTTTTCTTTAAAAGGGAACCCTTCAGCTACTTTATGCTACCCAAGCATTCACTACCTGTCCCTGCAGCTTCCTAGTACATTCCTAAGCATCCAATGTCTGACCTAACACTGTTATGTGGAAGTTGATAATTTTCTAAAACTTACAATTTTGTATGTTAATTGAGCACTGTCTAGTCTGATGGGGCGTTCTCTCTGGGTCCATGTCTGCCCTCGTTCCGTGGTTATCATGCCCCGGTATGAGTGATAACCTAATTTACAGGCACTGTCTACTTCTTTGGAGATTCTAACATCTCTGGGCTGCTGTGCCGGACAAGTCATTTCCGGTCCTGTGCACTGTGGGCTAGTACTTGCCGGCTCCAGAGCATCCGCGTGCACAAGTACACCCAATAACCCCTATACTGCACAGGACCAGAAATGACAGGGCCGGAACGTCATACCTGGAAGCAGCTCATAGACTTTAGAATCTCCAAAGAAAAAGACAGTGCTTGTAAATTAGGTTATCACATCCACTGGGGTGTGATAACCATGGAATGAGGGCAAAAACTGTGCCCACATGTTCATTTTTTGGCTGCGTTTTTTAGTAGAAATCGCCAGCGGGATTTTTTTTTTCAACGTCCTTGCAACCAACATGCCTGTTTTTGGGCTGCATTTTCCCTATACTCCATTTTAACCCACACCAAAAAAAGCACCACAAACTGATGAGTATTCCCACAGTCCGTTAGTGATGCTTTTTTTCCTGCAATTTCAAGAACAAAGACGCATCAATACTCACCCTCCATGGCGAGCCCACAGCGATCCCCGGTGAATCTTCCTCCGCGCACAGGCAGTTGGACCTGTGGGTATCGTCCTATCAGAGCCTACTGTGATAGGATGAGTCACATAGTGCGCAGGATCTTGCAGAATGATAAAGATATCTCCCGAAGAAGAATTAGCAGGGATTGCTGGGGAAGCTGAGAAATTGGCTGTGTCCCCTTATTTGCACTGAGTTAGTATGTGCACAAACGCAATAAGTTTGTGCTGCTTTTGTTTATAGACAGCTGCGTTTGTATAGCTGAGAAACGCAGAAAAAAAAAGCACAGTGGGAACGAAGCCTACGCCTTTCACTGATTAGGTTTCACAGTTCATACTGAAAAGAATCAGGTTTATTCATTTAAAAAAACAAAGAATAAAGGAGAGAGAGAGAACATTAAACAGTATAAACTTAGTAATCACCTGCTGCTCATAGGTTTCTTTTACAGACTCATAAAGCTGCCTTTCATATTCTAAGTCCCTGCGAAGCTCTTTAATGACTGCCGAAGAGTGGATCTCAAGATCCTGGAGACATTGGTTCGCCTGAGAACATCAACACATAGAAAGACATTGCAGTTAAATGCCATCAAGCATTGTGGTGAAAGTATGAAAACATAGAAGTCCTATATGGTGTGGAACCGTCCTATACGGTCCTACGTCCTATATGCAATTGTATCGCCCTCAGGGCTATGGGGTTACTCAGGACCGGTCCTTATTCTCTGCTTACAGGGGATGTCACGGTGGTGGCCGTGGACCAGTTCCGTAGCCCTGGAGGGACCGCAATTAAAAAGGAAAAAAAAAAAAAAAAATACAAATAAGAGTTTGTCAGTGACGCCACCTGTGGGATGCAGCCGGATATGACCACCACTGCTTATCTCAGCTTCAGGGAATGATGTTGGGATGCAGCAGGATGATAAACCCTCCACAGGTAGGGCTAGGATGATCCCTGAGCTGGTGATAATAATTGTTATTGGTGTTGATGGGGATGCAGGAAACAGCTCAAACAATGATGTGGAGACAAGAGAGTAACAGTCTTTTCTTTACTTTCAATGGTGGAACTCAGGTAGTACCGGGTACTGTTTTCTAAAGTTCACGGGGCCTGGAGTTGGAGGTAATTTTAGGCTTTCCACGCCAGGCAAGTCCTGAGGCTTTCCTTTTAGATTGTGTCTGTTGGGCCCTGGCTGCATAAAGCAATGCTGTGACCCTCTCTGTTCTGTAGTAGCTGTAGGACAAGCAGCGTGAACCCTTCTCTTGTCTCTTTAGCTTTACAGTGAACGGGGCGGTGTATAACTATCAGTTCTCTGGATTTGGCCACTGGGTGTATAATCCCTTACGATCTCGGTCTCCGGAGACCGTACTATACTTAATTCTGGGCTTGCTGGCCCTACTACCACTCCCAGATCTTCCTTCTCTCCTCCTCAGGCCCTCACTATGGGCTCTACACACCATCAGTTCCCTAGGACCGGGCAAACACGGCTCCTGTCCCCAAGATCACTTTCCTTTCCTCCTTCTGCTCAACTGTCACCTCAGCTCTCCTGATATGAAGTCACTAGCTCCGCCCCCTGCACCTGCATATCTAGGGGACCTCTACTGACGTCAGCAACTGACCTGACCTCAGCTGTTAGAGCTCCCCCTACAGGCCCAGGTTGGGACATGTTATATGTGTGCTTTACCTGGTGGATCCCTTGCCTCCAAGCTTGCAATGTGATTACCGGACCCCGGGAAGCCACACAGTCACAAGGTAAACCCAAATCAAATAAAACCATGACATCTCAGGGTATGAAATCCATTAGTGAATGCTATAAATACCCAGACACGTACCATATTAAATGTACTAATATATTTATATATTTTGAGCATGGATAAGTTTAAATACCGCGTCTTTAGCTTCTATAGCTTCTTCCATGAGGGTTTTCATTTCATCCCTCTGAAGTAGATTGCCCTTTAACTTCTCACTCATCTTCTGCAAAATGCTCATGTGGTCTGCTAAAAGCTTGCGGCTATGGCTCAACTAGGATACAAACAGAACAATAATATGAGTGCTGCTATTTGTTTAATATTTGTATTCATTAGGGATAAATATAAAAAAGGTTTATTAAATTCTCTGTAAAATGCCTTTCCTTTAGAATACACTGAAAGACATACGCTCTAAGGGCCACTTTACACACACCAACTTCTGTGACCAACTTCTGAACAGATCTCTGGTTGCAGTGAAATCATGGACACATTGTTCTATTTTGTGGCTGTGTACAAAATGTAACAATGTGTCCATGATTTCACTGCAACCAGAGATCTGTTCAGAAGTTGGACACAGAAGTTGGTGTGTGTAAATCGGCCCTAAGAATTGGAGGATGACACTAGATAGATGAAGATGCGTTGGGCCCACTGGGCGGCTCAAACACTAAGCAACTCATCTGTACAAATTGCAGGAATAAAAATAATATAAGGCTTTGTTCACATGTTCAGATTTTTGCAAGCCAAAACCAGGAGTGGAATAATCAGGAAAAGCAAAAAAGAAACAGGTCACCACTTCTGGTTTTGGCTACAAAAACTGATGTGAAAAACTCACCAAAAACTGGACATGTGAATGTAGCCTAAAAAAAAAAATTAGGAACTATCATGACTTTAATCTGGGGAAAAGAACGTCACCTAAGGAAAACCAAAATAGAGGTTGAGGAGGTAAAAGACCAAATCAGTGGAATGTGTCTCTTGAAGTGAATCTCAACATATTTGGGAGTTTTAATCTAAAAGCGTCACCTTCAGTAGCACCTATGCTGCATTCTAAGGTGGCAAATATGCCTTGACTGCCCTTGTACCCCGAATAAATAACTTTTAATAACGTCCCACCCTGTATTATAATTAACTGTTTCCGATCTGATGGGCTTGATTGCAGCTCAGTCCATCCTGTCACTCTTCGCCAACCATCATCCTCTTTTGATTGATACTCAAATCGCGCCTGTGCAGAGGCTTTGCAGCATCGCGCCTGCACACTGTGCTGTGCCCTACTGTGGGCAGAGCCTGAAACTCTCCAGCAGAAAGAAGTGTACGATGGCACTCCACACCAAAACTCATTTTATTTCATCCATAAAGAAACACACGCAGGAGAAAAAGAGAATTTTGTTTACGTACCGTAAATTCTTTTTTCTTGAATCATCAATGGGAGACCCAGACAATGGGGTTTAGGGCACTGCCCTCCGGAGGCCACACTAGGTACTACAAGTTTGTAGACACCGCCCCCTCCGCTTATAAACCCCTACCGCAGGGAATATCCTCAGTTTGGTCCATAAGCTGGGAGGAGACAACATAAACCACACCCGAAACATCGGGAAAGAAACCGTGCACAGACGGTCCAACAACCCGGATAAACTGTCCCAACTGGGAACAGGCAAATGCAAAACATCCAACGGAACAACTGGGTGGGTGCTGGGTCTCCCATTGATGATTCAAGAAAAAAGAATTTACGGTACGTAAACAAAATTCTCTTTTTTCTGATCATCATAATGGGAGACCCAGACAATGGGGATGTCCTAAAGCAAACCCCAGGGCGGGAAGAGTTCCTCAAAAGACGTTGAAATATACGGTCCCCCTCAAAGGTGGGCAACCGCCGCCTGGAGGACCCGCCTGCCCAAACTTGCATCCGCAGAGGCATGGGCATGCACCATATAGTGCTTAGAGAAAGTGTGCAGGCTGGACCAAGTGGCCGCCTGACACACCTGCAGCGCTGAAGCGCGATGTCGCAAAGCCCAGGAAGCACCGACGGCTCTGGTCGAGTGCGCCTTCAAGCCCACCGGGAGAGGCAGACCCGCAGAGCGGTAAGCCTCTTGAATGGGTGCCTTGATCCATCTGGCCAAGGTCGATTTTGATGCCGCGGACCCCTTACAGCGACCCGCCGTAAGGATAAACAAAGAGTCCGAACTCCGGAAGGAGGCAGTCCTGGACACATAGATGCGTACAGCCCTCACTAAATCCAGAGTGTGAAGGTCGCGCTCGACCTGATGAACAGGAGCGGGACAAAACGATGGGAGCACAATCTCTTGGTTCAAGTGAAAAGTGGACACCACCTTTGGCAAAAATTCTGCCCGCGGACGCAACACCACCTTGTCCTGGTGGACTACCAGAAAAGGGGATTTGCACGACAGTGCAGCCAATTCTGAAACCCGTCTCAGAGACGTAATTGCCACCAGAAAGACCACTTTCTGTGACAGACGCGAGAGGGAGACTTCCCTCAGTGGCTCGAACGGCGGTTTCTGCAGAGCCGTCAGGACCACGTTAAGGTCCCAAGGGTCCAGCGGTCGCCTGTATGGCGGAACCACCCGAGACACCCCCTGCAGAAATTGACGGACCTTAGGAAGGAGCGCCAAACGCCTGTCAAACAGCACTGAAAGAGCTGATACTTGACCCTTCAGGGAGCTGAGGGATAAGCCCAATTCCAAACCCGATTGTAGGAAAGCCAACAAGGTCGGAATGGACAAGGGCCACGGTGACCTTCCACCAGAGGCACACCAGGAGAAAAAGATTTTCCACGTTCTGTGGTAAATCCTCCGTGATACAGGCTTCCCAGCCCGATTCATAGTGACAACCACAGTAGGGGAGAACCCCCTGGACGTTAGAAGCCAGGCCTCAAGAGCCATGCAGTCAATCTGAGGGCCCTGGAATTGAGGTGGAAGAAGGGGCCTTGCGCGAGAAGATCTGCGCGTTCTGGAAGAGCCCACCGGTTCCCGCCTGACAGTTGCCACAGATCCGGATACCAGGACCTCCTGGGCCAATCCGGTGCCACTAGAATGGCTACGCTGCACTCCGTCCTGATCTTCCACAGAACCTTGGGAATCAATGCTAGCGGTGGGAACACATATGGCAGATGGAAGTCGGACCAACTCAGGATCAGGGCGTCTGCCCCCAGAGACTGAGGATCCCATGATCTCGCCATGTACTGTGGCACCTGATGATTCAGCCGCGAGGCCATCAGATCCACGTCCGGAGTGCCCCATCTGCCGCAGATGTCCCGGAAGACGTCCGGATGAAGAGACCACTCTCCGGCGTCCATCCCCTGCCGGCTCAAGTAGTCGGCCTCCCAGTTCTCGACCCCTGGGATGTGAACTGCGGAGATCAGGCAGTCGTTGTCCTCCACCCAGGATAGAATGCGGTGGACTTCGGCGAGGGCCTGAGCACTTCTGGTCCCTCCCTGATGATTTTTATAGGCGACGGCCGTCGCATTGTCGGACTGAACCCGGATGGGCTGTCCTGACAGTAACTTCTGAAACGCCAGGAGCGCCAGATAGACCGCCTTGATCTCCAGCACGTTGATCTGCAACGCCGACTCCGACTGAGTCCAGAGGCCTTGAGCCCTGTGGTGTAAGAACACCGCTCCCCAGCCCTTCAGACTGGCGTCGGTGGTCACCACTAACCATGACGGTTTGAGGAAAGACCGGCCCCGTGACAAGTGACGTGGCTGGAGCCACCACTGCAGGGAATCCCTGGTTGGTCGTGAAAGGGCCATCAGCCGATTCAGCGAGATCGTCCTCTTGTCCCATCTGCGGAGAATTTCCAGCTGGAGAGGACGGAGGCGAAACTGCGCGAAAGGCACCGCCTCTATCGCTGCCACCATGCGGCCCACCAGCTTCATCAAACACCCGTATGGATGAATGTGGTGACAGGAGGACATCTTGGACTCCCGATCGGATGGCCAGCTGTTTGGCTCGTGGCAGGGACACCAGAGCAGAGTCCGTGTGGAAGTCCATGCCCAGATATGTCAGTGACTGGGTCGGAACCAGGGTCGATTTCTGGACATTGAGAAGCCACCCAAACTGTTCCAGAGACTTCATGGTCACCTCCAGGCTCTTCCGGCAAAGATGTTCTGATGGCGCCCTGACCAGCAGGTCGTCTAGATAGGGTATGACGGCATGTCCCTGCACATGTAGGAGAGCCATCATAGAGGCCATCACTTTCGTGAACACCTGCGGAGCCGAGGCCAACCCGAAGGGCAGCGCCACGAACTGGTAGTGTTCGTCCCCCACTGCAAATCTCAACCAGCGCTGATGAGCCGGTGCAATGGGCACGTGAAGGTAAGCGTCTCGGATATCTATGGACGCTAGGAAGTCTCCCTGCGACACAGCCGCGATCACGGAGCGCAGGGATTCCATGCGGAACTTCCGAACCAACACGTGACGGTTGAACAACTTGAGGTCCAGAACCGGGCGAAAAGAGCCGTCCTTCTTCGGGACGATAAAGAGGTTGGAGTAAAAACCCCGGAACCTCTCTCCCGTAGGCACTGGGACCACTACTCCGTCTCTGCGGAGACCCTCCAACACCAGATAAAAAGCCTGAGCCTTGTCTGGAGATGGAACAGACCGATGGAATCGGTGTGCCGGCCGCAACGTCAGCTCTATCCTGTAGCCGCTCGAGACTACGTCTCGGACCCACCGGTCTTGGACGTGGAGTAACCATCTGTCCCGAAATCGGGACAGGCGGCCCCCCACCTGTGGGACGGCAGGACTGGAGAGCGAGTCATGCGGAAGTGGTTTTGGGGGTGGCAGCCGTCGCCCCCGTTGACTTCTTCTGGCGACCCTTGGGGCGCCACTGAGTAGAGGGCTTGCCTCCTCTGTCCGCGCGAGCGGAAGAAGCTGATGACTGCGAGCTGGAAAGAAAGGACCACTGCTTGGGGTTCCTTTTGACGGTATACCGTGGCTTAGGCTTATTCTGTGGGATCTTAGACTCCGCAGAATCCTTTATCAGCTTGTCCAGCTCGGCACCAAAGAGTCTGTCACCAGAAAATGGAAGATTCTGCAGAATCTTCTTTGACGTTGGCATCTGAGTCCCATAGACGCAGCCACAACAACCTGCGGATCGCTATAGCATTGGCCGAAGCCACAGCGGAGCGAGTGGCAGTTTCTAGGGTCGCAGTCCTGGCGTAATCTGCATAGGCCCTTGCCCTATCAGTAAGCGCTAGGACCTCAGAATTGGACCCCGCCAGGTCAGTGATACCATCTAAGCAGGTGGTGATCGCCTGCAAAGTCCAGACCGTGGCAAAATTAGGGGCAAATGAAGACCCCACAGCCTCATAGGAAGACTTGGCGAGTTGTTCGACCTGTCTATCCGTTGCGTCCTTCAATGAGGAGCTATCAGAGGCAGAGAAAAGGGAGCGTGCAGCAATCCTGGTCATGGAAGCGTCCACCTTCGGGGACTGCGACCACTCCTGAAGCACCTCCTGGGGGAAGGGGAAGCGAGTGTCCCTAGATTTGCGGACATAACGCCGCCCAGGGTGAACCCTGGGTGCTCTAACCACCCTTCCAAAGTTAGTGTGGTCCATAAAGGAGCCACATGGGCGAGCCTCCGGCTGCAGCCATTGATAAACCTCCTTCGGATGGAGTTCCACCTCCTCAGGTGGTGCCACGAGACGAAGAGTCTCGTTTATGGAGGATACCAAATCCTCCACCCCATCAGGTGGTTCTGACATAGACTCAAGTATTGAACCCCCATCATCCTCGTCACCGTCAAGAGTGACGCTCCTCCTCAGAGAGGTTCTGGATCTCGGGTGATTCATCCCGACGAGCCCGCTTAAGGGGTCTCGCGGTAGCAAAGGGTGACACCCGGGGGTAACTTGAGGGAGCAGCTGGACTTCCCAGTCTCCTAGTCAGTGCCTCCAGGGATTGCGACATGGAGGACAGCTTGGACAACACAGATTCATTAATCTTGTTCTGTGTTTCCCATTGCCCTGGGATCACCTGAACCTCAGGGTACAGCACCGGAGCTGCAGACTCTGCAGTATCAGTCCGGGCCTCGGGGCGTCCGCAGTTATTGCAGGACCCCCCAACCAGCGTCCCGTTGCATGTAGCACAGGTAGTGGTAGAGTTGTCTGCCTTAGCAGTACTCTTCTTTGCTGGGGACATGCCGACAGCAGAGGAGAAAAATAAGCCAAGTAGGAAACCGGAACACCGGCGGCTTACCGACCGCTTCCATGCGGTGGAGGGGAGCGATGTGTGTGTGGCCTCCGCGAGGGTAATGACCGGACTCTCCTGGGAGCGCAGTAGTGCACTCATTCAGACCCAGTAGGGAAGTGAGGAGAAAATGGCCGCCGCCAGACAAGTCGTGGGCGGCGCCACAAACACGCGGGAAGCACACACACACACCCACATCTCATGGGCTGCTCCCCATCTCTCCAAGCAGCCAGCTCAGTAAACTGGTGCTGGAGCCCGCAGCGCGGGAGATAGAGTATCAACACTATACCCAGGGCCTCAGACAAACTCTGTAGCCCGCAGCCGCAGCCCCTGTGACACACAGGGCGGTCAGTTATGGTGACCCCAGCACAGGGCACACCGCCAGAACCGCGGACCCGAGGGGTGCGCGCGGTCTGAGTGTCAAAACACAATAGTGTCAGACACTACCCCCAGGCACACCGGAGACACACAGGGTACCTCAGTGCCGGTCCGGTCTGTAAGCACCATATAATGGGAGGCCTCGGACGGGGGATGCAGCACCAGTCCGGTCTGTAAGCACCGTTTAGGGAGGCCTCGGACTGGGCTGGCTCCAGTCCGGTCTGTAAGCACCGTTTAGGGAGGCCTCGGACGGAGCGGAGCTGTGCAAGGCTCCTATCTCCCACTTCCCAGAGCCCCCCCAAGGAGGGATGTGAAGGAGCGCGGTAGCGTACCAGGAGGACACAACGTGTCCAGGCTCAGAGCCCTCCGGTACCTCAACCTGTGTGTTCCCCAAGGGTGAACAGGGAGACTGCCGGAGGTCCCCGACCGGGACCTACCTTGTCTTCAGACGCCATCACGTAAGCTGTGAGAATGCTGTGACGTGCAAGCAAAGCGTGTGATACCTCCGAGCACACCAAGTTTAAAACTGAGGATATTCCCTGCGGTAGGGGTTTATAAGCGGAGGGGGCGGTGTCTACAAACTTGTAGTACCTAGTGTGGCCTCCGGAGGGCAGTGCCCTAAACCCCATTGTCTGGGTCTCCCATTATGATGATCAGAAAAAAGAGAATTTTGTTTACGTACCGTAAATTCTTTTTTCTTTAATCATCAATGGGAGACCCAGACAATGGGGTTTAGGGCACTGCCCTCCGGAGGTCACACTAGGTACTACAAGTTTGTAGACACCGCCTCCTCCGCTTATAAACCCCTACCGCAGGGAACATCCTCAGTTTGGTCTACAAGCTGCGAGGAGGAAATAAACCACACCCGAAACATGGGGAAGAATGCCGTGCACAAACGGATCAACAACCCGGTAAACACTGTCTCAACAGAGAACAGAGCAAATGCAAAACATGCAAAGGAACAAATGGGTGGGTGCTGGGTCTCCCATTGATGATTAAAGAAAAAAGAATTTACGGTACATAAACAAAATTCTCTTTTTTCTGGTCATCATAATGGGAGACCCAGACAATGGGGATGTCCTAAAGCAATACCCCAGGGCGGGAAGAGTTCCTCAACAAGACGGATAACACATGGTTCCCTTTTAAAGGTGGGCAACCGCCGCCTGGAGAACCCGCCTGCCCAAACTTGCATCCGCAGAGGCATGGGCATGCACCATATAGTGCTTAGAGAAAGTGTGCAGGCTGGACCAAGTGGCCGCCTGACACACCTGTAGAGCAGACGCTCTATGTCGCAAAGCCCAGGAGGCACCTACGGCTCTGGTAGAGTGAGCCTTCAATCCCACCGGGAGAGGCAAACCAGAAGTCCGGTAAGCCTCCTGGATGGAAGCCTTAATCCATCTGGCCAATGTCGATTTCGACGCCGCGGACCCCTTACAGCGACCTGTCGTAAGAACAAATAAGGAATCCGAACTCCTAAAGGAGGCGGTCCTAGACACATAAATGCGTATAGCTCTCACGAGATCCAGAGTATGGAGGTCGCGTTCAACCTGATGAACGGGAGCGGGGCAAAATGATGGGAGAACAATCTCCTGGTTCAGGTGGAAAGTTGAAACCACCTTCGGCAAGAATTCTGGCCGTGGACGCAACACCACCTTGTCTTGGTGAACCACCAGAAAGGGTGACTTGCACGATAGAGCAGCCAATTCTGAGACCCTCCTCAGAGATGTAATCGCCACCAGAAAGGTCACTTTCTGGGCTAGACGAGATAGAGAAACCTCCCTCAGAGGCTCAAACGGCGGTTTCTGCAATGCCGCCAGGACCATGTTAAGGTCCCAAGGGTCTAGAGGTCTCTTGTAGGGCGGAACCATCCGTGACACCCCCTGCAGAAATTGACGGACCTTCGGGAGGAGCGCCAATCGCCTGTCAAACAGCACAGAAAGTGCTGATACTTGACCTTTCAAAGAGCCAAGGGATAATCCCAATTCCAAACCCGACTGTAGGAAAGCCAACAACGTCGGGATGGACAAGGGCCACGGAGACCGTCCGCCAGAGGCACACCAAGTAAAAAAGATTTTCCACGTTCTGTGGTACATCTTCCTGGAAACTGGCTTCCTAGCCCGATTCATAGTGGCAACCACCGTAGGGGAGAAACCCCTGGATGTCAGCAGCCAGGCCTCAAGAGCCATGCAGTCAATCTGAGGGCCCTGGAATTGAGGTGGAAGAATGGGCCTTGCGCGAGTAAATCTGCGCGTTCTGGAAGAGCCCACCTGTGTCCGCCTGACAGTTGCCACAGGTCCGGATACCAGGACCTCCTGGGCCAGTCTGGAGCCACTAGAATGGCTACGCTGCACTCCGACCTGATTTTCCACAGCACCCTGGGAATCAGAGCCAGAGGCGGGAACACATATGGTAGATGGAATCTGGACCAAGTCAAGATCAGGGCGTCCGCTCCCAGAGACTGGGGGTCCCATGACCTCGCCATGTATTGCGGAACCTGATGATTCAGCCGTGAGGCCATCAGATCCACGTCCGGAGTGCCCCATCTGCTGCAGATGTCCAGGAAGACGTCTGGATGTAGAGACCACTCTCCGGCGTCCATCCCCTGCCTGCTCAGATAGTCGGCCTCCCAGTTTTCGACCCCTGGGATGTGAATTGCGGAGATCAGGCAGTTGTTGTCCTCCGTCCAGGATAGGATGCGGTGGACTTCGGCCAGAGCCTCTGCCCTCCTGGTTCCTCCTTGATGATTTATATAAGCGACGGCCGTCGCATTGTCGGACTGAACCCGAATGGGTTGTCCTGAGAGGAATCTCTGAAAAGCCAGGAGTGCCAGATAGATCGCCTTGATCTCCAGTACGTTGATCTGCAACGCCGACTCCGACTGAGTCCAGAGGCCTTGGGCCCTGTGGTGCAAGAACACCGCCCCCCAGCCCTTCAGACTGGCGTCGGTGGTCACCACTAACCATGACGGTTTGATGAAGAACCGGCCCCGAGACAAGTGATGTGGCTGTAGCCACCACTGCAGGGAATCCCTGGTCGGTAGGGAAAGGGTCACCAGCCGATTCAGAGAGATCGTCCTCTTGTCCCACCTGCGGAGAATCTCCAGCTGAAGAGGACGGAGGCGAAATTGTGCGAACGGCACCGCCTCTATTGCTGCCACCATGCGCCCCACCAGTTTCATCAACACCCGTAGGGATGATTGTGGTGACAGGAGGACTGCTTGTACTCCTGATTGGATCGCCATCTGTTTGACTCGTGGCAGAGACACCAGGGCTGAGGCTGTGTTGAAGTCCATGCCCAGATATGTCAAAGACTGGGTCGGAACTAGCGTTGACTTCTGAATATTGAGGAGCCAACCGAACTGTTCCAGAGACCGCATGGTCACATCCAGGCTCTCTTGACAGAGGTGTTCTGATGGCGCCCTGACCAGCAGGTCGTCTAAATAGGGAATGACGGCATGTCCCTGCATGTGCAGGAGAGCCATCATGGAGGCCATCACTTTTGTGAACACCCGCGGTGCCGAGGCCAACCCGAACGGCAGCGCCACAAATTGGAAGTGTTCTTCCCCCACTGCGAATCGCAACCAGCGCTGATGAGCCGGTGCAATGGGTACGTGAAGGTAAGCGTCTCTGATATCTATGGACGCTAGGAAGTCCCCCTGTGACACAGCTGCGATCACGGAGCGCAGTGATTCCATACGGAACTTCCGAACCAACACGTGATGGTTGAACAACTTCAGGTCCAGTACTGGGCGGAAGGATCCGTCCTTCTTCGGGACGATAAAGAGGTTGGAGTCAAAACCCCTGAACCTCTCTCCGGAAGGCACCGGGACCACCACTCCGTCTCTGCGGAGACCCTCCAACACCTGGTAAAAAGCCTGAGCCTTTTCTGGTGATGGGACCGACCGATGGAATCGGGATATCGGCTTTGACGTCAGCTCTATCCTGTACCCTCGCGAGATCACGTCTCGAACCCACTGATCTTGAACGTGAAGTAGCCACTTGTCCTGAAAGCGAGACAAGCGGCCCCCCACCTGTGGGGAGGCAGGATGAGAGAGCGAGTCATGTAGAGGCGGGTTTGGGGGTGGCAGCTGCCGCCCCCGCCGGCTTCTTTGGACGACTCTTAGAGCGCCACTGGGAAGCGGGCTTTCCCCCTCGGTCCGTGCGAGCGGACGGTGCTGATGACTGCGAGCTGGAACGAAAGGACCACTGTTTTGGGTTCCTTTTAACGGTATACCGTGGCTTAGGCTTATTCTGCGGTATCTTAGACTCAGCAGAATCCTTTATCAGCTTGTCCAGTTCGGTGCCAAAAAGCCTGTCACCAGCAAACGGAAGATTCTGCAAAATCTTCTTGGATGTGGCATCTGAGTCCCAAAGACGCAGCCACAACAACCTGCGGATCGCTATAGCATTGGCCGAAGCCACAGCTGAGCGAGTGGCAGTTTCCAGAGTCGCCGTCCTGGCGTAGTCCGCATAGGCCCTTGCCCTTTCGGTAAGTGCTAGGACCTCTGGACTGGATCTTGCCAGGTCAGAGATACCATCCAAGCAGGTAGTAATCGCTTGTAAGGTCCAGACCGTGGCAAAATTAGGGGCAAATGAAGACCCCACAGCCTCATAGGAAGACTTGGCGAGCTGCTCGACCTGTCTATCCGTCGCATCCTTCAGTGAGGAGCTATCAGAGGCAGAGAAAAGGGAGCGTGCAGCAATCCTGGTCATGGAAGCGTCCACCTTCGGGGACTGCGACCACTCCTGAAGCACCTCTTGGGAGAAGGGGAATCGATTGTCCTTGGGTTTACGGACATAGCGCCACCCAGGATGTAACCTGGGAGCTCTAACCACCCTTCCAAAATTAGTGTGGTCCATGAAGGAACCACTTGGTCTAGCCTCTGGCCGCAGCCATTGATAGACCTCCTTCGGGTGCACCGTCACCTCCTCAGGGGGTGTCACGAGACGTAAGGTCTCGTTGATAGAGGACACCAGATCCTCCACCCCGTCTGGTGGTTCAGATATAGACACAGACCCGAAATTTGAACCCCCATCATCGTCCTCACCATCAGAGGAACGCTCCTCCTCAGAGAGAGCCTGGAGCTCGGGTGACTCCTCACGACGAGCCCGCTTAAGGGGTCTCACAGCAGAAGAGGGAGACACCCGGGGGTAACTGGACGGAGTAGCTGGGCTATCCAGCCTCCTATTAAGTGCCTCCAGGGATTGCGACATGGAGGACAGCTGAGACAACAGAGATTCATTGATCTTATTCTGAGTCTCCCATGGCCCTGAGATCACCTGAACCTCAGGGTATAGCACCGGAGCTGCTGACTCAGCAGTGCCAGCCCGGGCCTCTGGGCGTCCGCAGTTATTGCAGGACCCCTCCACCAGTGTTCCATTGCATGTAGCACAGGTAATGGTGGTCTCTGCCGCCCTAGCAGCACGCTTCCCGGCTGAGGACATCGCCACAGTAGGGGAAGATAAGCCAAAATGCAGACAACAAAACCGGGAGTCCCGGTGGCTTACCGACCGCAGTAAAGCGGTATGAGGAAGCGGTGTGTGTGTGTGACCTCCGCGACGGTTTCCGGTCTCCCCTTTGGAGTGCAGGCGCACGCTGCATACAAATCCCAACCGGGAAGTGAGGGTAAAGATGGCCGCCGACAGTGAAACTGTGGGCGGCGCCGAAGACACGCGGGAAACACACACACACGCCCATCGATGACGTCACCGCACGGGCTGCTTCCCATCCTCCAAGCAGCCTCAGCATGAGGGAGCCAGAGCCCGCAGCGCGGGAAAAAGTGTAAAAAGTTATACACAGACTGCATGTACAAACAAACATCCGCAGCCCACAGCCTCAGCCCCTGTGACACACAGGGCGGTCAGCCAGGGTGACCCCAGCACAGGGTACACCCGCAGAACCGCGGACCCGAGGGTAACGCGCGGTCTGAGTGTCAGGCCACATAAAGTGACAGACACTACCCCCAGGCACACAGGAGACACAGAGTGCCTCAGTGCCGGTCCGGTCTGTAAGCACCATTTAGGGAGGCCTCGGACGGGGGTGCAGCACCAGTCCGGAGTGTAAGCACCATTTAGGGAGGCCTCGGACTGGGCTGGCTCCAGTCCGGTCTGTAAGCACCATTTAGGGAGGCCTCGGACGGAGCGGAGCTGTGCAAGGCTCCCATCTCCCACTCTCCAGAGCCCCCCAGAGAGGGATGGAAAGGAGCGCAACAGCGTACCGGGAGAACACAAAGTGTCCAGGCCCTAGGCCCTCCGGTACCTCCACCTGCGTGTTCCACAAGGGTGAGCGGGGAGGCTGTCGCAGGTCCCGACTGGAACCTTTTTACCTTGTCTTCAGACGCCATCACGTAAGCTGTGAGAATGCAGTGAAGTGCAAGCAAAGCGTGATCCTCCGAGCACACTAAGTTTAAAACTGAGGATGTTCCCTGCGGTAGGGGTTTATAAGCGGAGGAGGCGGTGTCTACAAACTTGTAGTACCTAGTGTGACCTCCGGAGGGCAGTGCCCTAAACCCCATTGTCTGGGTCTCCCATTATGATGACCAGAAAAGGGGAGCGAACAGAGGATCACAGCAGCCATTTCACGTCCAGATGGCGTTGCCACAGATCCCGATAGTGTGCGACTTCAGACTCTGAAACTCTTCTGTGCATGCACGAACCACTAAGGGCTCTGTGCATTGGAGAAGCTTTTGCGCAGGCGTGCTATTTAAATATTAAATCAGAAGAAGAGGTTGTCGGATGGTGAGGAGAGGTGGGACGGACTGAGCTGCAATCAAAGCCATCGGACCTGAAGCAGGTAATTATAATACACGGCAGGAAGTTTTTAAAACATATTAGGTGTACAGGGGCATTCAAAGGCACCTTCTTAGAATGCAGCATAGGTGCTGCTGAAGGTGGAGCTTTTAGTTTAAAACAACCAAATCTGGTGACAGGTACACTATAATCAATTCAACGAGAAAAGGATATTAGAGAAAGTACCAAACAAAACTCATTTTCGCATTAATAATGGGGAAAATGGCATTGCGGGGGCTTTTTTTGCTACAGTTTCACACTAGTCTAGCACAGCTGACCAAGAGCAGTTTGCAGCAATTTGTGCCCCGTAAGGGCATCAGCAGAAGCCATGATGTAAATCTTGTATAACTTAGCAAAGCTTCATAACACACCACCCAGTAGGCCCAGACGTCCCACAAGGATTGAGCAGTACCTCAAAAGTACTGAAGTCTTGGAGTAAAGAAGACCCTTGCATTATCCATCAGCGATCACAAAAGGAGAATCAATGGGACACATCGATTATTATAAAGTAGGCCCTAATGACTGACCAAATCCAGATGGTGAAGAGAATGTTCGCAGGAAAGGGATGACTCTGCCCTCATCGATGTGAAAAGGTAAAAACTACCTTTGGAAGAATAGACTGAATAGGGTGTATTTTACTTTTCCTGACAGAGCAAAAAAGGAAGATTTGCAGAAGTGGGTTTCAAGTGCAGACAATTGAAGGTGATCCTCACAAGAAATGCCATCTTCCAGAAGAAGAATTTAGGAAAAATACTTTGAGGAGACTCAAAACGTAAAAGTGCAAATAGGACAAGGCTAATGGCACAAGGTGAAGATAAAACTGGCTAAATATCTCCAGAAGAGACCACTCTTGGATCCTAAGTTTTTAAATGTACAAATCCATGGTTCAGTTGTCCACCTCTGAAATGTGGATGGCACATGAAGCTCCACCCAATGTAGCTCTGTCAGATTCCCTCCTGGCTGAGGGTCTCCTAGGTCTCCCTGGAGGCTCAGGTAAGACACAGCTGTTGAGATGTTGATGTGTACTCAAAGTAGGAGAATCCCAGAGAAGGGAAACATTGGCAGGTAGCTAAAAAAAGACATTACTGAGTTAAATGCGATTGATCTGTAGCTAAGATTTTTCAAGCACGCAGAGAGTTTAAATGACATGCCGTGCCAACCCCTCTTCATATCCCAAGAGAGTGGCATTGACCATAACAAGCTTCTAACAGATGAAAGACTTGGTGAAGAGCAGAGCAATGGCTGACAACCACCTGAGGAGTTCCCTGGGGACATGTAAGGGGAATTAGAAGACTAAGGAGTCATTTAACTTGCAAAGAGAGACAGAATGGATATTTGCAGTGGAGCAGTGTGACATTGGACATACGGGCGGTCAAACTCAAGAGAATACCTATAAAGAAATTTTGAAGTATGTAGGAACGGAGAAGAGATTCGGTAGTTTTCCTGACGGGCTCCAGAACATGGCATTGAGCTGCCTAAACGAGACCATACAGGCCTTGTTAAGAAGTGACCGCTAGTCTTCTTATCCAGTTTGTAATGGGTAGAGACTGCATAGGTAAGAGGCAAGGTGGTGGTGGCTCTGAAGAAACAAACATTACGATGAAAAGAAGGTCTGCACCATTTAAAAAACAACTCTTACTAAAATTGGAAAAGGTTATAAGGCCTAGTCATGTGTTAGGATGATTTATCTCCCTCGGGAAGAGTATAAAAAAATAAAATCATATGGTTAAGAAAGGACACCTGTTACAATCTGTGACAACAGTAAGAAACCTCCTGAGGAGAGGCAGACTCATGCTTAACATAAAAGGTGTTCTTCACTCCCCAAATAAGGTCCCTTGTGGTGGAGAGAACATTCTGCACAGACTAAGGTCATGTATTCAGCAGTAAGAAAGATCAGAAGATGCCAAAGATTATTGATGGGAAGAGATCCAACAGTGTCTGCAGGGAAACAGAGAATGCTCAATGTCGGGACCAGATTTGGCAGTAATCTGGGCCAACAAGTATTCCAGGAATAAATGACTAAAAGAAGGCTTGTCAGGGCACTTATAACCTGGGTTGCAGATCACACCCAATCTGAAATTAAAGTAAAAAAGTTGTCACCAGTAAATGTAGAGGCTCAGGGTTCCACTTATCTCGACATGTGTTTCGCACAGAAGGGCTTGTACATTTACTGGTGACAACTTTATTATTGATTAACTACTATAGCTGTATAATTATTCCAAGTCTTTGTACTGGTGGTTTTATTATTTCTGATCTCCATGCTTTGTAATTATTTTATATCCCCCTCAGGATAGAACGACTATAAGTGAGTAATAATATAATAACCTTTGTTATTATTTTCCACCTGTATTTCTAGTATTATTAATATAGTTGTCATTATTTCGTATTATTTTTGCTCTGGTGTCGCCCAGTATTTTAAATTATGTTTAGATATTTGTGTGAGGCTCATTCCCCATTATTATGTATACCTACTTATTTTTAACATGATTAATAAAGATGTTCTAGTGTTTTAATACATTTTTTGGCTTTTATCTATTTTCTTTGATATTTGTTTACATCTCACAAACCAAATATATCTTAAAGCATCACTGCAGTGTTTTGTTTTCTTCATGAACCTCTGGAGTGATGCTTTAAATGTAAGTCCCCCTCCTCCTGTCTCATATTCACCTTCCAGCAGCTTCATGTTATATCACCATTGCTCCAGTTGGTCTCCGGTGATTTGTGACCTGCTGGTAGCTCCAGTGTTTCATGGTGCGCTCGGAGGTCATAACTCAACATATCTCTGAGAGCCTTGTTCTGGCTCTGAGAGATGCATTGGGCGCTTTTGACATAACTTCTGACCAGTCAGAAGTTATGGGCACAAGTTAATGCCGCGGCACTGGAGTGGAGTCAGTAAAAGGTGAAGCCACAGGAAGGCGAGTATATGACGGGGTACGGAACAGATTTAAAGCGAACCCGTCACCCTTTTTAGTTTAAAAAGCACAAAGAAGTGCCGTGCCACCTTCAGCAGCGCCTATACTGCATTTTATGAAGGTGGCTCTTATCCCCCTACCTTCCCAGTACACCGAATAATCACCTTTATAAAACTTTCCCGCCCTGTATGCTAATTCACACTCAGATGGGTCTTCTTTCTGTTTGGTCCTCACTGCCTCTTCATTCTTCTCAAGGTCCCAGTCTTCTTTCCGGCACCTGTGCAGATCCCCCATGGCCTGCGCAGGCGCCCTGAGTTCTGCCGTACTGTGGGCAGAGCGTCGGATTGGATCATGAACCTCAGGCTCGCACAGTCGTAATGCAGTCAGACGCTCTGCCCACAGTAGGGCAGACATCAGGGTGCCTGTGAGAGCAGAGAGGAATCTGTGTAGTCGCCGGAAAGAAGACTGGAATCTGAGAAGAGGCGGTGGAAGACCATAGAGGCGGTGGAGACTGCACAGAATGCAGACCAAGATGACCCGTAAGTATGAATTCGTACACAGGGTGGGAAAGTTTATAAGAGTGCTACATTAAAGAGAGATTTTAACTAAAGCAAAATATATTTTAAAGTGGTCAAACGGTTAACTGATCATAATTAACCTAAAAACACTTAAAGAGGACCTGTCACCAAACCAGGCATGGTGATCTAATTACAGCACTGGATGCAGCATGTCTGCTGCATCTAGGCAAGGGGTCCCCCAGCCCTTGAGCCCCCCTGTACCCCGAGTAAATACATTTAGAAAGCTTACATCCTGCAGCCAGAAAGGAGGTGGCTAGAGGCTGGAGCCGAAGGGCAGATTCACACCCCCTGCATGTTTAATTTGCCCACCGCTGCCAATCATTGTCTCCCTTGTCTGCAGTATAACACAGTTTATTTTAGAAATGGCCGTTTAGCCCCGTCCCCTGCGGTGACGTCACCGCTTATACCCGCCCTGCTCTAAGGTTAACATAGAGCATGGGCAGGGAAAGGTGGTGATGTCAGAGCAGGAGGCGGGGCGGCAGGCCTCCTGCTCTGACATCACCACCTTTCCCTGCCCATGACTGTTAACCAATGAGCAGGGCGGGTATAAGCGGTGACGTCACCGCAGGGGGCGGGGCTAAACGGCCATTTCTAAAATAAACTGTGTTATACTGCAGACAAGGGAGACAATGATTGGCAGCGGTGGGCAGATTACACATGCAGGGGGTGTGAATCTGCCCTTTGGCTGCAGCCTCTAACCACCTCCTTTCTGGCTGCAGGATGTAAGTTTTCTAAGTGCATTTACTCGGGGTACAGGGGGGCTCTAGGGCTGGGGGACCCTTTGCCTGGATGCAGCAGACATGCTGCATCCAGTGCTGTAATTAGATCACCATGCCTGGTTTAGTGACAGGTCCTCTTTAAGGTACCGTCACACACGGCAATACTGCTAGCAATTTCAGTTGCAATTTGCTAGTTGCAGTGAAATCATGGACACATTGTTCTATTTTGTTGCTGTGTACAAATGGAACAATGTGTCCATGATTTCACTGCAACCAGCAAATTCCCAGTGAAATTGCAAGCAATATTGCCGCGTGTGACGGTACCTTTAGAAATGTAGACATGAGTTACCTTTCAGTGTCTATATAATGCAGAAGGATTTTTTTTTTGGCAAACATGTAAACGCAAATAACTTCTTATCCAAAAACTAAATGAAGGCAAGAAACAACTTTGCTTATCGTCACTATTCTGTACCATAACAATTGGGTTTTGGAAAACTCAGCTGTTCTCACCTTTCGCTGTAGGTCTGCTTGGTCTTTTTGCGTATTTTCACATAGACGCTTTATAAACGTTATTAAAGATGAAGCTTCAATGTCGTGGGATTTCTGTAGCAAAACATGTTCACATCAAATTATTGAAATTTCCTATCATACTCTAAGATATGTAAAAAATTCATTGTTAAAGAACAGAAGAAATATAAGTAAATCTCTGAGTTTGCAGTAAGTATATACATAGATTAGCAATTCTAAATGTACACAACAAATCGCTAACAGATTTACCAAGTGTCCTGAACCATACAAATCGTGTTTGGGTAGGATCCTGGCAGCAGTAGCGTACACCTATGATCTCCTGTGTTCCCAATGAAGCGACCGAGAAAATAAAACTTTTTTCCCACAAAATATGAACTCAAAATCTGTCTGAATCAAAGTAGATCTGTCACCAGATTTCACAATGTACAATGAATTAAGTATTGAACAGGTCATCAATTTTCTAAAACATTTCTAAAGAGGCTATTGATATAAAATGTCTCACCGGATGTCAGTAACAACCCATCCAATCCACACAGGCAAACAAATCAAACCATAGAGGTCCAGAAATGAAGTGATGTGTAATAATGATTACTGACAAAGGAAAAACAGTATTGAATTCATCAAGAAAGCAGTGCAAAAATCCATGTAAAGTCATGGCAGCAGCTAAAATCCATCAGTAATTAGAAAGCAATCCTGTCATTTAGTGAAAAATAATAACGGCTGGTTCAACTGATAGCCTATATAAAAAAGAGAATTTTGTTTACTTACCGTAAATTCTTTTTCTTATAGCTCCTATTGGGAGACCCAGACATTGGGTGTATAGCTTCCGACCTCCGGAGGACACACAAGGCATTACACCTAAAAGTGTAACTCCTCCCCTACTGCCTATACACCCCCTCCCGGGAGAATCCCATCAGTTCGGTGCACAAGCAGGAAGGAGGAAAGACCACCCGCGCCCAGACCAACAGGACTGGGAAATAACAAACGGCCAACACGCGAGGTGAAACGACACCAGGCACTAGCATAGGAACAAAGCCCCAAAAAAAGGCACAGGGTGGGTGCTGGGTCTCCCAATAGGAGCTATAAGAAAAAGAATTTACGGTAAGTAAACAAAATTCTCTTTTTCTTTTGCGCTCCATTGGGAGACCAAGACATTGGGATGTCCAAAAGCTATCCCAGGGCGGGAAAAAAAACCAAAAGCAGGCCCATCATAAATGAGCAACCGCTGCCTGAAGGATCCGCCTGCCCACATTGGCATCAGCCGATGCCAAAGCATGGACTTGATAATGTTTGGTAAAGGTGTGCAGACTAGACCACGTGGCCGCCTGACACACCTGAAGAGCTGAGGCCTGATGACGCAAGGCCCACGAGGCCCCCAGAGCCCGTGCAGAATGAGTCTTAATACCAGCAGGTAAAGGCAAACCAGCAGAGACATAAGCCTCCCGAATAGGAGACTTGATCCACCTCACCAGAGAAGACTTGGAGGCTGCCTCACCCCTCTTCTGACCCATAGTCAGCACGAACAGGGCATCCGAACGGCGAAATGCCGCCGTTCGGGAAACGTAGATCCTGAGAGCCCTGACCAGGTCCAAAGTATGGAGAGACTTCTCATACTGATGAACTGGATGCGGGCAAAAGGATGGCAGGACAATGTCCTGATTCAGGTGGAAAGGAGACAGTACCTTAGGCAAAAACTCCGCCACAGGCCGAAGCACCACCTTATCCTGGTGAAACACCAGAAAAGGAGACCGACAGGACAAGGCTGCCAATCCGAAACTCTCCGCAGAGAAGTAATGGCCACCAAAAAGGCAACTTTCTGAGAAAGCCTAGAAAGGGAGACCTCCTTAAGAGGTTCAAACGGCGGCTTCTGCAACGCTGCAAGGACCAAATTAAGATCCCATGGGTCCAAAGGACGTCTGTAGGGAGGAATGATGTGACTCGCCCCCTGGACAAACGTCTTAACCTTGGGAAGCGTAGCTAGACACTTATCAAAGAGGACCGACAGAGCCGAGATCTGTCCCTTGATGGAGCTGAGGGCCAAACCCTTATCCAAACTCAACTGGAGGAAAGCCAGAAGGGTTGACAGAGAAAAAGGCCAGGGAGAAGAGCCGTGAGCACGGCACCAGGAGAAGAAAATCTTCCATACTCTGCGATAGATTCCCGCAGAAACCGGTTTTCTGGCCTGTCTCATGGTAGCAACAACGGGAGTGGAAAAACCACGTGACGTCAACAACCAGATTTCAAGCGCCACAAAGTCAGGCTCAGGGCCGAGGAATTGTGGCGGAAGAACAGACCCTGAGACAAAAGGTCTGGTCGATCTGGGAGCCTCCATGGATCCCCCACCGAGAGCTGTAACAGGTCCGGGTACCAAGCCCTACTGGGCCAGTCCGGGGCGTTGAGAAGGGCTCGCCTGCATTCCGCCCCGAGCTTCCGCAGGACCCTGGGTAACAAGGCCAACGGGGGAAACACATAGGGCAGACGAAATCGGGACCAATCCTGGACCAGAGCATCCGTCCCCACTGCCAGGTCGTCTCGAGCGCGAGACATGAAGACTGGGACCTGTCGATTCAGCCTGGACGCCATCAGGTCCACGTCGGGAGTTCCCCGCTTGTTGCAGATGTGCTGGAACACCTCTGTGTGAAGAGCCCATTCTCCTTCGTCCATTCCTTGCCGGCTTAAGTAGTCGGCCTCCCAATTGTCCACACCGGGGATGTGGACAGCCAAGATGAACCGTCGTTCTCTTCTACCCACCGGAGTATGGGTTGTACCTCCTCGAGTGCCTGACGGCTGCGAGTGCCTCCCTGGCGGTTTATGTAAGCGACAGCCGTCGCATTGTCGGATTGGATCCGAATTGGATTTCCTGACAGAAACCTCTGGAAGGCCAGGAGAGCCAGGTATATGGCACGAATCTCCAAGACGTTGATCTGCAAAGCAGATTCCTGAGGAGTCCAGGTGCCCTGCGCCCTGTGATGTAGGAACACTGCACCCCAGCCTAGAAGGCTGGCATCTGTCGTGACTACCAACCAAGAGATGGGAAGAAACGACCTGCCTCGGGACATTGACCTGGGTAACAGCCACCATCGGAGGGACTCCTTCGTCGCGAACGAAAGGGCAATGGACCGATCCAGAGAGGACGGCCTCTTGTCCCATCCGCGCAGAATCTGTAGCTGAAGCGGACGCAGATGAAATTGCGCAAAAGGGACCGCCTCGATGGTCGCCACCAACTTCCCTAGAACATGTATCAGACGCCTGATGGGAACCAAGTCCGCCTGCAAAAGGAACCGGACCTCCTCCACAATCGAGGCCTGCTTGTCGAGAGGGAGAATCACCAGAGCCGAAATGGGGTGGAACTCCATGCCCAGATACAAAATCGTCTGTGTAGGAATAAAGACCGACTTCGGGGAATTGACTATCCAGCCGAATGTCCGAAGAGTATCCAAAGTGGCAGCGAGACTCAACTGACACTGTTCCGCAGACGAGGCTCTGATCAACAAGTCGTCCAGGTACGGGGTGACCGCATGCCCCTGTACATGCAGCACTGCCACCATGGCCGACATCACCTTGGTGAAGATCCTCAGAGCCGATGAGAGGCCGAAGGGCAACGCCACAAACTGGAAGTGGTCTTCTCCCACAGCGAACCGCAGCCATCTCTGGTGAGCAGAGGCAATGGGAATGTGGAGATAAGCGTCCTTCACATCCACCAAGGCCAGGAAGTCCCCCCTGAGACAGGGACGCCATCACCGAGCGTAAGGACTCCATCCTGAAAGGTCTGACCCTCACGTGTCTGTTGAGGAGCTTGAGGTCCAACACCGGCCGGACTGAACCGTCCTTCTTCGGAACCGTAAAGAGGTTGGAATAAAACCCCCGAAACCGGTCCTCGGACGGAACCGGGACCACAACCCCGCTCTGAGCGTCCAGTGCTCGCTGAAAAGCCGCAGCCCTCGCCGGAGGAGTCAAAGAGAGGCAAAACCGAGTCGGAGGCCTCGACTCCAGTTCGATCCTGTAGCCATGGGAGACTACGTCCACCACCCATCGGTCCTGGATGCGATCCTGCCAGATGTTTCCAAACCGGGAAAGCCTGCCACCGATCTTGGACACTCCCGGAGGAGGCGAAGAGTCAGGAGGAGGCAGGCTTGGTGGCTGAGGCGCCGGCAGGTTTTTTCTGCTGGGCCTTAGGCTTCCAGGACCTGTGGGATCTCCGGCCCTTGTCCGAATGGGAAGAGGATGAAGAGGCTGACTTGGAGGAGGGACGAAAGGAGCGAAAATAGAATTATTCTCACAGTTAATTCGGTTTCTAGGGCCCTTCCACGACAGCATAGGAGGTTGCCTCTCCACGCCCTATTAGGGACAGGAAGCACAAGAGAGGTTAAAAGGACCCTCCCACCTCCCCTTAGCCAGTGTCTTACAAAGAACCATAGCATGACCAAAGCAAGACAGAGCATTCCATGAAAAAACCAAGGAAATAAAGGGAGGGAATTAGGTGCTGTCGTGGAAGGGCCCTAGAAACCGAATTAACGGTAAGAATAATTCTATTTTCTCCAGGCCCCTTCCACGACAGCATAGGAGGAATACCAACGAATACAAACCTAGGGCGGGACCACAGCCTGCAGGACTTTCCTGCCAAAGGCCAAATCCCTGGTAGAACCTAGGTCCAAACGATAATGTTTAGTGAACGTATGCAGGGAGGACCATGTAGCAGCAGTACAGATCTGCTCCGGAGAAGCCCCCGCCTTTTCAGCCCAGGAGACCGAGGTAGCCCTGGTGGAGTGGGCCGTAAATCCAGAAGGAATCGGCAGATGTTGAGACAGGTAGGACGCGGCAATGGCCCGCTTTATCCAGCCTGCAATGGTGCACTTTGCCACCTTCCTGCCCTTATTGGGACCAAAGGGCTGGACAAAAAGGTTGTGATCAACCCGCCAGGGCGCCGTAACCTCCAGGTAGTGAAGCACGATCCTGCGAACGTCCAACGAGTGGAACTCCTCCTCTTTTGGAGAACGAGGAGACTGACAAAAAGAGGGCAGGACAATGGACTGGGAGCGGTGAAAATCCGAGACCACCTTGGGGAGAAAAGAAGGGTCCAGCTGAAGGACGATGCAGTCGTCACGGACCGTCAAATAAGGCTCCTGAATGGACAGAGCCTGGAGTTCTCCCACCCGGCGGGCGGTCGTAATAGCCACCAGAAAAGCTGCCTTATGAGACAGCAGCCGAAGCTCACAGGACAACAAAGGCTCGTATGGGGGACGGGACAAACCAGTCAAGACCACATTGAGATTCCAGGCGGGAGCAAGAACCTTAATCCGTGGACGAATCCTCGAGGCGGACACCATGAACCTGCGAATCCAGCGATGGGCGGCCAAATCTGCATCAAAAACAGAGCTAAGAGCGGAAACCTGGACCTTCAACGTGCTAGGCCGAAGTCCAAGGTCCAACCCCGCCTGGAGGAAATCCAAAATCCGAGACACATTAGGATGGAGGGGATCAGGAGGCTGAGAACCACACCAGGAGGAGAATCTCTTCCAGATCTTATTGTAGATAGCATTGGTGACCGGTTTACGATTTTGTTGCAAGGTCGCCACGACTTTGGCAGACAAGCCCTGTGACTTCAACACACGGGCCTCAGAAGCCAAGCAGCTAAGCTGAGCCTCCGGGGATCTGGATGAAACAGCGGACCCTGCGACAGCAGACTGGGATCCGCTCCCAGAACCACAGGACCGTCGACCCGAAGAGACACAATTAAATTGTACCAGCTCCGTCTTGGCCATAATGGAGCCACCAGGATCGTTGGAACCCCGTCCGTTCTGACCTTCCGTAAAGCCTTGGCCAGGAGGGGAATCAAAGGGAAGGCATACGCCAGATGGAAGTCCCAAGGCTGAGAAAAGGCATCCACCCCCACAGCGTCGTCCCGAGGATCCAGGGAGAAGTATGCTGCGACCTTGCGATTGGCGCTGGAGGCGAAGAGGTCGACATCCGGAACACCCCATCGGGCCACCAGGGAGCAAAAAACGGCCTGATCCAGACTCCATTCGCCCGGATGAAGGTCTGTGCGGCTGAGAAAGTCCGCCTGAACGTTCAAAGACCCCTTCAGGTGGACCGCGGAAAGAGACAGGAGGCACCGTTCTGCCCAGGAAAATATTCGAGAGGACACCGACCCCAGAGCCCTGGATCGAGTCCCTCCTTGATGACGAAGGTGAGCCACCGTGGAGACGTTGTCCGAATATACCATAACGTGGGAACCCTGTAGCAGATCGGCAGCGGCCAGGAGGGCTTCCTCCACAGCCCGCAACTCCCTGTAATTGGACGAGCGAGCCCTGATCAACCGAGGCCACAGCCCTTGAAACGGGGTGCGGGCAACGACAGCCCCCCACCCCCTCTGGCTGGCGTCCGTAGTGAGAGTGACAACCGGGAACTGATCCCAGGCCACCCCTTTCCGCAAGTTCTGGCAATCCAGCCACCAGCGGAGGGACGAGGAGGCAAGACCCGAAAGACGAACCCTCCTGTTGAGGGACGAAGGCAGGCCGTCCCAGCGGGAAAGGACATGGGCTTGAAGCGAGCGGGAGTGAGCTTGAGCCCACATGACCGAGGGGATGCAAGAGGTCATAGACCCCAGCACCGACATCGTCGTCCGCAGCGTGGGAGCGGACATCCGACACAGAGCGGAAACCTTGGTCTGCAGCAGCAACCGGTGGTCCTCCGGGAGAAAAGAAGCCTGAGCGTCGGAGTCCAACAGGACCCCGAGAAACCTCCGTTTGGTCGATGCCTAGAGCTGGGACTTCTGAAGATTGGGGATCCAGCCCAATGATTGCAGTACCCTGAGGGACTCCGCCACACCCCCCTGGAGGGTCAACATGGATGGAGCGACAAGAAGAAAGTCGTCCAGATATGGCACCAGACAAATGCCCCGACCCCTCAGGAAGGCCACTACCTCCGCCATGATCTTCGAGAAGACCCTGGGAGCTGAGGAGATGCCGAAGGGAAAAACATTGAATTGGAAATGGAGAATCTCCCTGTTGCGCACAATCGCAAACCTGAGGAACCGGCGGTGGCGAGGATGAATAGGAACATGGAAGTAAGCATCCCGCAGATCGATGGTAGCCATTTGATGATGATGGCCGATTAAAGGAATCGCCGACCTGACAGACTCCATCTTGAAACGCCGGTAACGGACATGTCGATTGAGGAGTTTCAGGTTGATTATCACCCGAACATCGCCCGACGGCTTTTTTACTAGGAAGAGGCGGGAGTAGTGACCCAATCCCGTGTCCGAACCCGGAACGGGAGAGACCACGTTGGCAAGCAGCATGTCCTGCACTTTGGAGTAGAGGACATCCTGAGCCGCCCTGGAAGGCAGTGTAGTGACCTGAAGACCCGAGGGGGGTTCCGACACAAACTCGATGAGGAGACCCCTGGAGATGATGATCAACACCCACTGGGAAGTGGTGACCTCTCTCCACTGCGGGAGGAAGGCCGCCAGGCGACCCCCCACCGGGATCGAGTCATTGCCTATCGGAGGGCTGGGACCTATGGGAGGGGACAAGAATATTCTTCCCTCTCCCCTTCTGGTAACTCCAGCGACCCATCTTGCCCTTGTCTTTGGGCTGGGAGGCCTGAGGCACCGAGGAACGAAAAGGCCGCTGGCGGACGGGCTTTTGCTCAGGGAGGGCCTTGCGGTCGGTCGCCTTTTCTAGGATCTCCTCCAAGGCAGGACCAAACACCATCCCCCCTTTAAACGGGAGGGAGCATAGCTTCAGTTTTGAAGTGGAATCCCCACTCCACAACCTTAACCACAAAGCCAGTCTAGCAGAGTTAGAGAGGACAGACGTCCTGGCTGCTAAACGGACCGAATCCGCAGAAGCATCTGCGAGGAAACAAGCCGCTTTCCGAAGCAACGGAAGAGACTCCAGGAGATCCTCCCTAGGGGTACCCTGCGAAATATGAGCCTCCAGCTGGTCCATCCACTTAAGAAGTGACCTGGACACACACGTGGAGGCAATATTCGCCTGCATAGAGGCTGAGGACGCCTCCCAGGAGCGCCTCATAAAGCCCTCAATCTTCCGGTCAAGCTGATCCTTGAGCTGGGATGTGTCTTCAAAGGGAAGCGCAGTTTTTTTGGCCACTTTGGCAACCTGCACGTCTACCTTTGGCACATCCCATTGGATCTCACAAGGTTCCAACGGAAACCGGCGAGAGAGATCACTTTTGACTCTCCTCTCAGGGAATTCCCATTCCTGGGAGATGAGGTCCAGGAGAGTAGAATGTACTGGAAACCCCGTCTGCTTAGCTGATCGGAGGCCCGCAAACATGTCATCCTGGACGGATGAGGGTGTAAGAACTTCCTCTAACCCCATAGTACTCCGGACTGCCCCAATAAGATCCCCTAGGTCATCAGAGGGGAACAAGAATCTACGGAGATCCGCCGGAGGAGCAGCAGCGGAGTCCTCGGGGCCCTCAGAGTCGGAGTCAGGGTTAGGGTTCGGGTCTTCCAAGTCTGGCGGGGTAGCCTGAAGCTTCCTTCTCTTAGGGGAGGGAGGTCCAGCCACTGAAGACACAGGTGAAAGAGAGGCCAGGGAAGCTTGAATCTCCTGCTTGACCATGGCCCTCAAGTCATCAACCAGGCTAGGGTGCTCAGCCCTAACCACTTTATCTGTGCAAGTCTGGCACAGCTTCTTATCCCATCCAGCAGGGAGCTTCTTACTGCAGACAGGGCATTTAAGAGACTTCTTAGGGGCTGGCTTGTCCTGGAAAACACAAACACAGGACCAGGAGCCATCAGCCACAAAGCCACCCCCGCAGGAAAAAGGACCCCCCCCCCTGTACACCACACTTACTGGGGCAGGGGGACCACTGGGCTCCGCAGATGCGGGAGAAGACATGGTAATACAGGCATACAGTAACCTTACCATGTGCAGACTTCAGGGCAGCCTTTAAGCAGGAAGGGTGCCCCACCCAGCGGAAACACGACCCCTGCCTCCCGCACCCGGTCCAGGGCAGGCCGCCATAGGAGACGTGCCCGCACGCTGCCCCACAGGACTCCACCGCCGGAATCCGGAAGAGACGCGCTCCCAGCGGGGAGCGCGAGCGCACGACCGGAAGTCCCGCCCTCACCGCGTCACTTCCGGTCACGGGGCAGCGCGCAGTGCGCGGGAAGCAGCCAGCGGGCTGCACAGAGTGAGGCCGCCAGCTGGGGGACGCCATGGCCCGCATCACCCCACCGGGATCCGGAGGGCCAGGCGGAGGGCCCACAGCTCCAGCCATGGGACCAGCAGAGGAGGAACCGAGGCCCGACCAAAGCTGTCCGGCAGCACCATGGTAAGCTGTAGTTTGCCGGCCCCCTACAGCCTAGGAGAAACCTCTCCATGCTCCATGGGGACAGGAAAGACACTGGCTAAGGGGAGGTGGGAGGGTCCTTTTAACCTCTCTTGTGCTTCCTGTCCCTAATAGGGCGTGGAGAGGCAACCTCCTATGCTGTTGTGGAAGGGGCCTGGAGAATGGATGAAGAGGCTGACTTGGAGGAGGGACGAAAGGAGCGAAATCTAGCATGCAGCTGACGCTGACCGGTCTTCTGCGTCTTCGATTGCGGCAAAGACGTGGATTTGCCACCCATCGACTCCTTTATGAGATCGTCAAGACGCTCTCTGAATAGTCTATCTCCCAAAAACGGAAGGCCCTGTAGGAACTTCTTGGACGTAGCGTCCGCCTTCCAGTCGCGCAGCCACAACATCCGTCGTGCTGCCAGCGAGTTAGCCGAAGCTACCGCCGAACGGCTAGCTGATTCCATGACTGCGGACCTAGCATAGTCCGTAAACGCCTCAGCCTGAGACGTCAGGACCGCTACCTCAGAAATCCCCGAAGCAACCCTAGGGATCTCCGAAAGACAAGTTGAAACCGCCTGAAGGGCCCACACAGCAGCAAATGCAGGGGCAAAGGAGGCCCCCGTAGCCTCAAAAATTGACTTTTGCAGAAGCTCAATCTGCCTGTCCGTAGGGTCCTTGAGAGAGGACCCATCCGCCACCGACATAACGGTATTGACAGACAACCGAGATACCGGAGGGTCGACCCTCGGAGAAACAGACCAACCCTTGACCACATCCGGTGGAAAAGGGTAACGGGAATCCTTCAACTTCTTAGCGAAGAGCTTGTCAGGACAAGCCCGAGGGGTCTGCACCATAGAGCGAAAATTGGAATGATCCAGGAAAAATCCCCTGGATCTGGTCGGGGGGAGAAACTGGTAAAGTTCCTCTGAGACAGAGGAATCCACCGGCGGTGCAGGGGCCGTCAGGTCCAGCACCGTATTGATGGAAGATACCAAGTCGTCCACCAGAGAACCCTCGTCCGGGTCCTCAACAGGAGCCCGAACGGAGTCTAAGTCCTCCTCCCCCTCCAATAGAGAGGTCGCAGCATGTGAGCCCGCCTGCGAGGGTGTCGGGGAAACCGCCCAGCGAGGCCACTTAGGGGGTCGCGGGGACAGCTCCGAGAGCCCAGAGTTATCGCCAGAATCCAAACCTCTAGTAGAGGAGGAACCGCTCCGACGCCTACGACGTGTGGCGGAAGCCCCAGGGGAACCTTCCCATCCACCTGATAGAGACTCCTGCAAGGCTCTGGTCATAGCCGCCATAGACTGCGACACAGAGTCAGAAATGGACTGAGCAAAAACAGCCGTCCAAGGCGGAGGTACTGCTGGGTCCACCGGGCCAGGCGGAGATGCCAAAGACCCGGAACTGGGGGGGAGCTCGTGTACCAAGGCAGAGACCTGGATCACATTAGCCGGCGAGATATCAACCTCCTGCGGGGCACAAGCCGAGCAGTGAGGGAAGAGGATCCAGCAAGCAGCTGGGCCTGACATGCTGTGCAAGCATGATAACGTGTCTGCACTCTAGGAGCTTTATTCCTGGAGCTAGACATGGTGTCCCCACAGTGCATCCAATGATGGATCTCAGAGGAAGGGAATTGGGGTGCAATTGCGAACAGGGGGGAGAATGGAGCACCACCAGAGACTGGGGTGACCTACCAGACCTTATGTGCCCTCCGGAGACGCGCAGCCCTGCATCCAACAGCCAGAGCAGGGATAAGAGGACCCCAAGATGGCCGAAGATGCTGAGGGAGAGGGAGTGACCTCGGGAGTGTCCCCAGAAGCGCGCGAATCCGGGGGGCCGGCCCTTTCCCCCACTGCCGCACTGCCCCCTGAGCAGCAAACAGCCTTTCCCATAGGGGAGGAGGGCTCGGCCTGCCGCGGCCGGCCTCCAGGGGGCGGGCACAAGCCTCTCACTGTGGACAAGGCACAGCTCCGCCCCATGAAGCCCTGGCGCGGCTCCAGCAGATAAGCAGCATGAGGGCTCCAGCCCGTTGTACCCCAAGGGTACCTCAACCGCCTCCGCCCAGGGGAAGAGGAAGGAGACATGCTGGGGATCAAAAGATCCTCTTTGCTTCCATCCGACACTAAGTCTTTTTAGTGAGAGAGTATGAGTGTAGAGTGTGCCTCCTTCAACACAAAGCAAAGAACTGATGGGATTCTCCCGGGAGGGGGTGTATAGGCAGTAGGGAAGGAGTTACACATTTAGGTGTAATGCCTTGTGTGTCCTCCGGAGGTCGGAAGCTATACACCCAATGTCTGGGTCTCCCAATGGAGCGCAAAAGAAAAGGGTGTCTCATTACCAAGGTGCCACACAAGAAACATCTCACGATGGGTAAAACCAGTAAGCTGTCTCAAGACCTTTGCAATCTTATTGGTGCAAAATATACCAATGGCATTGGTTAAAGAAGAATTTCTAAACTGAAGATTCCAGTGAGCTCTGTTGGGGCCATAGTTCAGAAGTGGAAAAAAAGATAATTTCACAATACAACAGCCAAGGCAAGGTGCTCCCCGCAAGTAATATACATAGTTTTTAAGGATGAAGGAAGACTTGAAGACCATCTAGTTCAACCCATAGTCTAACATGTTGATCCAGAGGAAGGCAAAAAAAAAACCATGTGGCAACACTAAGCTCCACATTGGGGGAAAAAATTCCTTCCTGACTCCAGATATGACAATCAGACTAGTTCCCTGGATCAACGCCCTATCAAAAAAAGGCATCCAGGCCCTTCTAAAATGTTAATAGTGACTCACTCACTACAACATCATGTGGCAGAGAGTTCCATAGTCTCACTGCACTTACAGTAAAGAATCCACGTCTGTGATTATGATTAAACCTTATTTCCTCTAGACGTAGAGGATGCCCCCTTGTCCCCGTCTCAGGCCTAAGAGTAAAGAGATCATTAAAGAGGACCTGTCACCAAACCAGGCATGGTGATCTAATTACAGCACTGGATGCAGCATGACTGCTGCATCCAGGCAAGAGTTCACCCAGCCCTTGAGCCCCCCTGTACCTCGAGTAAATACACTTAGAAAACTTACATGCTGCAGCCAGAAAGGAGGTGGCTAGAGGCTGGAGCCGAAGGGCAGATTCACACCCCCTGCATGTTTAATCTGCCCACCGATTCCTCCCTGATGCCAATTATTGTCTCCCTCGTCTGCAGTATAACATAGTTTATTTTAGAAATGGCCGCTTAGCCTCGCCCCCTGCGGTGACGTCACCGCTTGTACCCGCCCTGCTCTATGATTAACATAGAGCAGGGCGGGGAAAGGTGGTGATGTCAGAGCAGGAGGCCAGCCGCCCCGCCTCCTGCAGTGACATCACTGCTTATATCCACCCTGCTCTATGTTAGCAGCTGCCCAATTAGCGACCTACGGAGGCCCCTCTGGTTTTTGTGCGCAGTACTGCAAGCTGTGGTAGCTCTGGCAGAGAGATACGTGAAGAAGGTAACACTGGCAGAAAAGTTATACAGGTGATAACCCTGATCCAGCAGTGGGTTCACTAAATCACACACAATTCTCCCACTCACTTCCAGGAAAGGGGGAATTCAGGGGTTGAATCAGGGTATCCTTCACTTCATAAACATCAAGATATGTGGGTGTATCCTGAGGTACTCTTGTATGGCTTGTAGAATTTAGTACTTGGCCCTCTTACTCATCAGGCATCGTTGGAATTTCAGCCTCCTCTTGAGGTGGATTAGGGGACTCATCCACACAGATCTCCCTTTGGGGAATGCTGCTGAGGTGATTGATGACAGGCCGAATTTTGAAAAATTGGTCAAAATTGGGGCAATCTCTGGGAGGACATTGTGCATTAGCTAATTAAAATGCAAAAATTGGTCGATGGGCTCAAAGTGATTGCAGGCCATAGCCATGGGGAACACTGAATTGTTATACAAAATATCAACACTCCAATATTAACACACTTCTGGCTTCTTCCCTAACCCCATGAAGAACCAGGTCCCAATGCTTCATAATTTCTACTGCATCTATGGGAGTGCAGTACAAAATTATGAAGTGGAGTTTGGGCCAAAATTGTTAGGCATATAAATTTGCCTGGAGCACCATGAGATTTATAAACTGCTCACAGAAAGACTCAGTCGATTTATCTCAGGCCAGCACTTCTAGTGGAGGCAGGGGAATGAGGATTGGGGTTAACTGGAAAAGAACAGGGGACTTGAAGAGGTCGGGAACAGCTACCGTAGAACAAAAAAAAAAAAAAAAAAAAGAGGGCTTCTTTTTCTTCGGTCTTCAAATCAATAGCCAAAGCAGTAGCAGCGCCACAGGCACACATCGCTTGTAGCACCACAAATCCCAAAAAGATAGGCTGCAAAACGACACAGTGACATATTGCCTGATTGGAGCTATCATGATATGATGTGCAATTGTTCCAATCAGTGCTGGGGCTAGGATACTGCCGTTGCAAGGTTCCAGCCTATGATCAGTGCTGTTATAGCATCTATTACAGCTGGACTTCAAGGTTTTAGGCAATACTATTGCCTGAAACCTTGAAATCCCTATTCATTATTGAACAGCCAATCACAGCAATCACCATTGCAGGGGTTTAGCAAAACCCCTTATGGCGATTAGCTCAGGTGTCCTGCTGTCAGAAACAGCAGGCACCTTATTGCGATCACCGGTCTTATTGGCGCATGATAACCATAACAAGTCTGGTATATCAAAGGTCAAAAATGCACTGACAAGGGTTGTGAAGGGGTTGAAGTACCACTACAGGGGTTTTGTTTTGTTTTTTTTATTTAACCACTGGAGTGGTGCTTTATATCTAAGACCTCACCACCAGTGTTATACTGACCCTCCGGCATTTGGTTAAATCTCTATTATGAGTATATAAAGAAACAGTACAAAATCACTAAGAAAAACAGTAAATATTAAGCAAAGAAACTGTGAAATTACAAGAAATTGTGAAATAATGAGACATATTAGATCAAGAGTGAGGAATTCTAAGACCGAGAACCTCACCCTAACAGTTCCACACAAGCAATCTCAGAACAATTTACAGCTCAAGTCACACTATGTGCGAGAAAAGAAGAAAGAAGGTAAGAGAGCCCAGAAAAGGAAGGAGAGAAAAGAATAGAAGGGGAGGAGAAAGGAAAAGGCCATTCCCCTAGGCCAGTGATGGCGAACCTTTCTGAGGCCGAGTGCCCAAACTGCAACCCAAAACAAAATTATTTATGGCGAAGTGCCAACACTGTAATTTAACCTAAATTACAGCAGTGGTTATCTATCACAAGCGCTGCACAGGGGTGAGAGCCAGCAGATGCTAACTCTCTTCACTGTACAGGGCATGTAGTCCTGAAACACTGATGATCAATTCAATTATTTTAACAATTAATTGATTTTAAACTTACCTTTGCAGTCTTCTCTTCTCTTCAGCAGTGGTCAGACAGCTCATGTGTACTGGACATTGAAGCTGAGCCGCTGCCATTGCCCTTTCTAGAAACAGCAGGTGGACTGATCTGTATGGAAAAACGCAGAATATTAAACAGAGCAAGCAAAATTTCATACTGAAATCCTGGTCCCTATTTTGTAGTAGTATCTGCATCCTGACCCTCTCCTTGTAGCTATGTGCTCCATCCTGACCCTCTCCTTGTAGCTATGTGCTCCATCCTGACCCTCTCCTTGTATCTATGTGCTCCATCCTGACCCTCTCCTTGTAGTAATGTGCTCCATCCTGACCCTATCCTTGCAGCTATGAGCTCCATCCTGACCCTCTCCTTGTAGTAATGTGCTCCATCCTGACCCTCTCCTTGTAGTAATGTGCTCCATCCTGACCCTCTCCTTGTAGTAATGTGCTCCATCCTGACCCTCTCCTTGTAGTAATGTGCTCCATCCTGACCTTCTCCTTGTAGTAATGTGCTCAATCCTAACCCTCTCCTTGAAGTAATGTGCTCCATCCTGAACTTCTCCTTGAAGTAATGTGCTCCATCCTGACCTTCTCCTTGAAGTAATGTGCTCCATCCTGACCTTCTCCTTGTTGTAGTGTGCTCCATCCTGACCTTCTCCTTGAAGTAATGTGCTCCATCCTGACCTTCTCCTTGTTGTAGTGTGCTCCATCCTGACCTTCTCCTTGAAGTAATGTGCTCCATCCTGACCTTCTCCTTATAGTTATGGGCTCCATCCTGACCTTCTCCTTGTTGTAGTGTGCTCCATCCTGACCTTCTCCTTGAAGTAATGTGCTCCATCCTGACCTTCTCCTTATAGTTATGGGCTCCATCCTGACCTTCTCCTTGTTGTAGTGCGCTCCATCCTGACCCTTTCCTTGTAGTTATGTGCTCCATCCCGACCCTCTCCTTGTAGTTATTTGCTCCATCCTGACCCTCTCCTGGCAGTAATGTCCCTATCCTAACTCCCTTCTTGTAGTAATGTCTCCAGCCTTATCCCCTTTTAGTATGGTCGATCCCTGTCCCCTTGTGGTAATGTCCCCATCCTGCAGTAATATGCCCCCTCCTTGTAATAAAGCCAACATCATCCCCCTTCTTGTAATAATGTAACTATCATGCCCCCTTCTACTGTCACCATCATGCCCCCTTCTAATGTCACCATCATGCCTCCTCCTAATGTCACCATCCTGCCCCTCTTGTCACCATCCTGCCCCTCTTGTCACCATCCTGCCCCTCTTGTCACCATCCTGCCCCTCTTGTCACCATCCTGCCCCTCTTGTCACCATCCTGCCCCTCTTGTCACCATCCTGCCCCTCTTGTCACCATCCTGCCCCTCTTGTCACCATCCTGCCCCTCTTGTCACCATCCTGCCCCTCTTGTCACCATCCTGCCCCTCTTGTCACCATCATGCCCCTTGTCACCCTCATGTCCCTCTTGTCTCCATCCTGCCCCTTGTCACCCTCATGCCCCTCTTGTCTCCATCCTGCCCCTTGTCAGCCTCATGTCTGTGTCCATCCTGCCCCCCTGTCAGCCTCATGTCTGTGTCCATCCTGCCCCCCTGTCAGCCTCATGTCTGTGTCCATCCTGCCCCTTGTCAGCCTCATGTCTCTGTGTCCATCCTGCCCCTTGTCAGCCTCATGTCTCTGTGTCCATCCTGCCCCTTGTCAGCCTCATGTCTGTGTCCATCCTGCCCCTTGTCAGCCTCATGTCTGTGTGTTCATCCTGCCCCTTGTCAGCCTCATGTCTGTGTCCATCCTGCCCCTTGTCAGCCTCATGTCTGTGTCCATCCTGCCCCCCTGTCAGCCTCATGTCTGTGTCCATCCTGCCCCTTGTCAGCCTCATGTCTGTGTCCATCCTGCCCCCCTGTCAGCCTCATGTCTGTGTCCATCCTGCCCCCCTGTCAGCCTCATGTATGTGTCCATCCTGCCCCTTGTCAGCCTCATGTCTGTGTCCATCCTGCCCCTTGTCAGCCTCATGTATGTGTCCATCCTGCCCCTTGTCAGCCTCATGTCTGTGTCCATCCTGCCCCTTGTCAGCCTCATGTCTGTGTCCATCCTGCCCCTTGTCAGCCTCATGTCTGTGTCCATCCTGCCCCCCTGTCAGCCTCATGTCTGTGTCCATCCTGCCCCCCTGTCAGCCTCATGTCTGTGTCCATCCTGCCCCCCTGTCAGCCTCATGTCTGTGTCCATCCTGCCCCCCTGTCAGCCTCATGTCTGTGTCCATCCTGCCCCTCATTATACCGTGGCTTGAAATTAAAAAAAAATCACTCTCACCTACGGTAGTACTCCCGCCTTCACGGCTCCTCTTCTCCTCACGTCTTCCGTCCCAGCGTCACATGACCGCGGTCATGTGACGCCGGCGGGGCGGAGCTTGGAGAGAGTCGGAGATGCGGAGGAAGGAGAATCCTCCGATCTGACACGGCTTTGAACTGCCGGCGCCACCATGCCGGCAGTTCAAAGCTGCAGTGACAGGCGACGCCGCGTGCCAGGGAAATCGGCTCTGCGTGCCATCCCTGGCACGCGTGCCATAGGTTCGCCATCACTGCCCTAGGCAGCTATGCCAAGATCCCTTCACACTCGGAGCACAAATGGGATCACCAGTAGATGTTGCCTATAAGACGACATTGGAAAACCTAGGAGAATCCCGGAAGAGGATCCATTCGCATCCTTCGGCTTTTTCATGGTTTTCTGAGCTGCTCTGGTTGCCCTCTGGCGATTTCTGACCTGCCAGCTGCTCCAGTGTTTCATGGAGCAAATAGGAGGTCACAACTCAATGCAAGTCTTTGAGAGCTTTGTTCTTGCTCACATAGAGTTGTCATGAACACTTGGAACACAACTTCTGACTTTGATTTTTGATCAGTCAGAAGTTACAATAACAAGATGGCACCACGGGATCTTAGCTATGCTGAAAAAAGATGAAAACACTGCAGGGTAAGTGTAAGACCTGGGACAGGAGACTTTAATCTCAAACACAACTCCAGAGCTAAAAAAAAGAGAAAAAAAAATACATAAAAATCACGCTGGAGTTAGCGCTATAGGCAGGGTACCGAAGATTGGAGAACATATTGGACAAAAAAACATGGCATATATGACAACACTAAAGGGGTTGTGCCCATTGATCATTTAGAACCTCTGCAAAGAATAGTTGATAAACATTTGATAGCTGGGGGCCAACCAATATTACTAGAATAGGGGTCCTGAGCTTCTCACAAGACCTCAATGCAATGGCAGAAGATAAAGTGCCCACCTGTCCATTCTCTATTGGACTGACATTGTATAAGGCTCAGTTACTTCCTTCAGTCCCATAGACATGGAGGCAAGCACTGCTTCATTCATACTATTCCTGACATAAGATGTGGAGAGAGAACAGAGCTCAGGATCAGTGTTCAGATCATTGGATGTCCTAGCGGGGGACTCCTAATGACGGGAAATGTATAATTTAATCTATAGATAGGTAATAAATGTCCATTGCAAAAACACAATAGTTAAAAGATGTCCCACTGTTGAACTGATGGTAATCCAGGAGTATGGAGTGTAGCCGAAACATGTAGGATTGTATCCTGGTGGTCTGTATAGGGCCCCCTATGCTGCTCTATGATTAAACGGATTTCACTAAAACTTGCTGTTTTATCATATCCCTGCTTCCTGTCAGCGCTGGATAGCCTTCTTATTTAAGTTCTATCGCCGCCCGAGACCATGGGCGTATACCTGAGCACCAGGAATGGGATCCATTGAGATCAAAGGAGGACTACATAGGGGTGAGCTGAATAACGTTTTGTATTTTTAATTGTTGGAATGTGGCACTAAAAAATGGCATGTTTACTTGTAGGGAAGTGAAATTTGCCAAGTTTGAATCACTTAGGCCAGCTTCACATCACGATTTTGTAGATCCGGCGCTGTCCGGTGTGATTTTGGCTCTATTATATCCCTATGGGGCTGGATGGCAGCTATTTGCCATCCGGTTTGGTGTCTGTCTGGCTGGATCTGGTGGATTTCGTTTTTTGTGTCGAATTTGTAGCATTTTGTGTGTCTGGGGCAAAAATAGATCCTCCTGGATCCGGCGCAATCTGGTGCCCCATAACATGGGGATCGCCCTGGATCAGTCAAAAAAATCGGACTGGTTCCCGGACGCTGAACAAGCGGCGGCTTTGAAATTCAAGCCGTGCTCGTTCAGCACTTGGACAGCGCAGCTAAAAGAGCTGCTGCTTGAAATTTCAGCACTTGGACAGCGGCAGCCGCGCGCAGGCAGGGTTCCGGCAGAAAATAGGATCCGAGGCCATATTTGCCCTCCGGTTCTGTTCTGCCCGTCCGGAGCTGTCAAGTTCTGTCTGATGCTTCCTGCAAAACACTGGACAGAACCTGACAGATGAAAATCGTGGCGTGAAACCAGCCTTAGGCTACCTTCACATTACGATTTTTAGGGAGCCGATGCTGTCCGATATAAATCGGACAGCATCGCCTCCCTTCTGATGCCTGGAATCGGGTGCCAAATAGGCACCAGATTCCGGCATAAAATCGTTCCCTGCGGGGTGAAGAAAAGAAAAAAAAAAAAGGTTATTCTCACCTCTCCACGAGCCCCCGCCGTCTTCCGCCATCTTCTTGGTGGCTCCCGCAGGCTGCCGGTGTCAGCAGAGGGCTTCCTCTGCCTTATAGGACCTGCGGTGATGTCACAGTCACGTGACCGCGGGTTCACCATGGTAACCCGCGGTCACATGACTGTGACATCACCGCAGGTCCTATAAGGCAGAGGAAGCCCTCTGCTGACACCGGCAGCCTGCGGGAGCCACCGGGAGCCTCCAAGAAGATGGCGGAAGACGGCGGGGGCTCGTGGAGAGGTGAGAATAACATTTTTTTTTTTTAACCCTTGTGCTCCTAGTTAGGAGCAGTTTTACTGTACTGAGCATGCTCAGTACAGTAAAACGGGGTCCGAGGAGATATCAGATGTTTCCTCGGACCCTTCTCCATAGGGCCCCATGTTATAGGGATCGGACCTAATCGGATGTGCACTAAATGCCATCCGATTTGGTCCGATCCGATTCTGTCCGATTTTATTTTCGGTGCAAAAATCGGAGCAAGCTCCGATTTTTGCACCGATAATAAAATCGGACAGAATCGGATCGGACCAAATCGGATGGCATTTAGTGCACATCCGATTCGGTCCGATGCCCATAGGGCTGCATGGAGGCCAAATTTTGATCGGACAGCATCGGAAATCCGAAAATCGTAATGTGAAAGCACCCTTAGTAGGCTGAGCAGCCCTGAACAATGCAATCATCTAATGCCAACACACTCACACCTGACAGCATAAATTGTGCACCAAACACAAGTAATCCTAGTGAATCAACACAACACAGGGACATGTACAGGACCTACCACAGATTCAGTAGCGGCTTTAAGATGTTGGTTTAGCGTCTCTTCTTGTTGCCGATTGTGCTGCTCTGATCGAAGAGTTCTCAGCGTTTTTAAATACAGATTATGGTAGTGCTGTTCCTCCTGCACACAACACATATATACATATATTTATATATTGTTTTCAAGGGAACTTGTCAGGTCTCCTGTACACACACAACCAAGAGACGTTCTTGTGGCATACCTATAATTCCAGGCTAACTGTTACTCTATACATTAAATACGTTTTTTGCAAAAGTTATGTACCAAGTACCCTGTGTTTTTAACAGCAGTAGTTTTTATTTATTTATTGCAAGGTATTTGGCACACACTTTTATTCTGTTGTTTCGTTACTCTATATACCGGTACCCGAAAATAAGACACTCATATTACTTTTTGCTCCAAAAAATGCACTGTCTTATCCTTAGTGGATTCTTATTTATCCATCATCCCCTTGCAGCCCTCAATATTCCCATGCAATATCTCCCCCTCGTCTTATTTTAGGGGGAAACAGGGTTGTAGCATACTTTTTCTAAAGATCTGTTAATGTATTTCTAAAGACCATTTAGGAGATGCTAAGTAGGGCTTTGACTAGTTGATGAGGCATTAGTTACCCGACTAGTCGGCCCACTTAGCATCTTATGCCCCTGTGGATGTGATAACCAGGGCTGTGGAGTCGGAGTTAGAGCCCATTTTTGGGTGGAGTTGGAGTCCCATCCCCTAAACATACTCCTCCCTCCATCCACAGGATTGGCTGCTCAAGTATGAGCCTCTTCCGCCCAGAATCTCTTTGACCTGGAGTTTGGATGGGTGTTGGGTGTCTCTTTTTCGTGTTCCCATCTTATCTGAGAGCAATTACCCCACACCAGCGGAGTAGGTGCAGTACCACTGTGGCGACCAAGACGCAAGGGTGCCACAATAAAATGCTAAGTGGGCCAAATAATAGGAGAAACTAACGCTCCTGCAACTAATCAAAGCCTTAATTAGCATCCCAAACAGTCTTTAGAATTACTTTATCTAAACACCTGTTTATTCATGCTTGTACATAGAGGGACAGTTAGGCAGGGGATATAGATATGTGCACAGAACTACTCAAGGTTTTTTGTGCCAGGGGGACCTGACTGGTTCCCTTTAAATAAAAAAGGAAACATACATTATTCAAACCAGTTACGACGTGCACATTAACATGAACAGTGATTTGTATCCATATTGCATTCATCATTAACTATAACTGTAGTACTGCTGTCATGTCAGTGTAAGGGTATGTGCCCACATAGTGGTTTTACGTCGGTTTAGTAGCGAAAACCGCCGGCAGTTTAGCATAGGTTTTATTTAAATTTATGTAAATCCTAAGCAGCGTTATGACTTACAAGTAACCCTATGTAATTTAGAAAACTCTGTGCACACAGTCGGTTTATGTGAGCGGATCTGCCAGAGGTTGAGCGGTTTCCTAGCGGTTTAGGAGCAAACAACATGTCAATTCTTCTCGGCGGTTTTTGATTGCTTCCATGAACAAAATCCTCCATAGAAAACCGCTTTTAAAACCGACTGAAAAACGCTGTGCACACGCTGAAAAAAACGCTGGGAAACCGCTGGGAAACAGCTGGAGACTTCAGAGCTCAGAACTCTAGGCTCCTGCAAATTTCCACCGGTTTACTGACGGTTTGAACGTCACTAAACCACTATGTGGGCACATACCCCAATATAATAATGTTCACAAACACAGCGCCTATCTGGAAGTGAATACAGTGGTTACGTTTCTGCTACGTCCAGCAATAGAAGCAGTGGATGAGATTTCTAGAAATCCCAGGCCCACTGGGCTATTTTTGTGCGCAGTGTTTTGGACCAATCCAGTGCTCAAAAAAAACAAAACAAAAGTGGTGCTTTAAGTGTATGAGGGAAGTCATGAAATTGTGAAAGATGCATTTTCCAAAAAATCCAAAAATTACAATAATGATCTGTCACTATTACAGTACTTTTTTTGATGGCAAGCAAGTGTTACCAGACTGGCTGATATTGAGAGCTGCTGTTTGGGCACTATTTTATTTTTAGTGAAAGCCTGCATTCTAAAAATAATCAGCAATGTAATTTGGACATGGCATACAAGCTAGTGACATGACCAAGTGAGAGGCCTCTTTCAAGCAGAGTCATTATTTCCCCGATGGATAGATTATCTGCTCCTTACCGTACTGGTGTAAGTGACACATGTCTGTGTGGAGCACTCCCTCTGCTCAGACGGTTTAGATGAAACTTGATTTTTTTGCCAGCCTTGAAGTTGTCGTGAGAGCACTTCAACTACAATCAAGGTCCCTTCCAACCGATCAATTAGCTCATCCCGAGATGCGTGGAGTAAAGTGTCCCTTGAAAAGCTGGAAGATGAAGCAAAAGATATCTAAAAACTGTGTCTACCACACACATCGGCTCTCCTGAGCATGGAAGTCAGAATTCTCATTTAAAAATGCTGCCCCATCAATGAACTCAGAGGTATTTTGTCTCCATCGTCACCACCGGGATCAATGATTGGTTGCAGGACTCATGTCATGTAGTCGTAACATGAAAGACCAGCTGATCGCATAGAGCTGGTGCTGAAACAGGAGCGGGTCATTAATTTTATACACACACAAAAAAATAAAGCAAGAAGTGCATCTGTCATTTCAGATGACTATTGAAAATAAGCCCATGTGTGAATATGAGCTATAACACTATATCTGACCAATTCAGGACTGGCATCCTGCATATTTAACTAGTTTTCCGCTCTGCATGATCCATCCAACTTCTTCAAGCAGTGGTACAGGAAGAAGTCGGTATCGTTCAAGAAAAACAATAATTATTATTATTATTAAAAACATGATTTTCATGCAGGACAATGCTCCATCACATGCATCCAACTACTCTACAACATGGCTGGCCAGTAATGGTCTAAAAGAAGAAAAATTAATGACATGGCCCCCTTCTTCACCTGATCTGAACACCATAGAGAACCTGTGGTCCCTCATAAAAAAGAGAATTTTGTTTACGTACCGTAAATTCTTTTTTCTTTAATCATCAATGGGAGACCCAGACAATGGGGTTTAGGGCACTGCCCTCCGGAGGTCACACTAGGTACTACAAGTTTGTAGACACCGCCTCCTCCGCTTATAAACCCCTACCGCAGGGAACATCCTCAGTTTGGTCCATAAGCTGCGAGGAGAAAATAAACCACACCCGAAACATCGGGAAGAATGCCGTGCACAGACGGTTCAACAACCCGGCAAACACTGTCTCAACAGAGAGCAGAACAAATGCAAAACATGCAAAGGAACAACTGGGTGGGTGCTGGGTCTCCCATTGATGATTAAAGAAAAAAGAATTTACGGTACGTAAACAAAATTCTCTTTTTTCTGGTCATCATAATGGGAGACCCAGACAATGGGGATGTCCTAAAGCAATACCCCAGGGCGGGAAGAGTTCCTCAACAAGACGGATAACACATGGTTCCCTTCAAAGGTGGGCAACCGCCGCCTGGAGAACCCGCCTGCCCAGACTTGCATCCGCAGAGGCATGGGCATGCACCATATAGTGCTTAGAGAAAGTGTGCAGGCTGGACCAAGTGGCCGCCTGACACACCTGTAGAGCAGACGCTCGATGTCGCAAGGCCCAAGAGGCACCTACAGCCCTGGTAGAGTGAGCCTTCAATCCCACCGGGAGAGGCAAACCAGAGGACCGGTAAGCCTCTTGAATGGAAGCCTTAATCCATCTGGCCAAGGTTGACTTCGAAGCCGCGGACCCCTTACAGCGACCTGTCGTAAGAACAAATAAGGAATCCGAACTCCTGAAGGAGGCGGTCCTGGACACATAAATGCGTACAGCTCTCACGAGATCCAGAGTATGGAGGTCGCGCTCCACCTGATGAACGGGAGCGGGGCAAAATGATGGGAGAACAATCTCCTGGTTCAGGTGAAAAGTTGAAACCACCTTCGGCAAGAATTCTGGCCGTGGGCGCAACACCACCTTGTCTTGGTGAACCACCAGAAAGGGTGACTTGCACGATAGTGCAGCCAATTCTGAGACCCTCCTTAGAGACGTAATCGCCACCAGAAAGGCCACTTTCTGGGACAGACGAGATAGAGAAACATCTCTCAATGGCTCAAACGGCGGTTTCTGTAATGCCGCCAGGACCATGTTAAGGTCCCAAGGGTCCAGAGGTCTCTTGTAGGGCGGAACCATCCGCGACACCCCCTGCAGAAATTGACGCACCTTCGGGAGGAGCGCCAATCGCCTGTCAAACAGCACCGAAAGTGCTGACACTTGACATTTCAAAGAGCCAAGGGATAATCCCAACTCCAAACCCGACTGTAAGAAAGCCAACAACGTCGGGATGGACAAGGGCCAAGGAGACCGTCCACCAGAGGCACACCAGGTAAAAAAGATCTTCCACGTCCGGTGGTACATCTTCCTGGAAACAGGCTTCCTAGCCCGATTCATAGTGGCCACCACTGTAGGGGAGAAACCCCTAGATGTCAGGAGCCAGGCCTCAAGAGCCATGCAGTCAATCTGAGGGCCCTGGAATTGAGGTGGAAGAATGGGCCTTGTGCGAGTAAATCTGCGCGTTCTGGAAGAGCCCACCTGTGTCCGCCTGACAGTTGCCACAGGTCCGGATACCAGGACCTCCTGGGCCAATCTGGAGCCACTAGAATGGCTATCCTGCACTCCGACCTGATCTTCCACAGGACCCTGGGAATCAGAGCCAGAGGAGGGAACACATACGGCAGTTGGAAGCTGGACCAACTCAGTATCAGAGCATCCGCCCCCAGGGACTGAGGATCCCACGATCTCGCCACGTACTGGGGCACCTGATGATTCAGCCTTGAGGCCATCAGATCCACGTCCGGAGTGCCCCATCTGCTGCAGATGTCCCGGAAGACGTCTGGATGCAGGGACCACTCTCCGGCGTCCATCCCCTGCCGGCTCAGGTAGTCGGCCTCCCAGTTCTCGACCCCTGGGATGTGAACTGCGGAGATCAAGCAGTCGTGTTCCTCCACCCACGATAGGATGCGGTGGACTTCGGCGAGGGCCTGAGCACTTCTGGTCCCTCCCTGATGATTTATGTAGGCGACGGCCGTCGCATTGTCGGACTGTACCCGAATGGGTCGTCCTGCCAGGAATTTCTGAAACGCCAGGAGCGCCAGATAGACCGCCTTGATCTCCAGGACGTTGATCTGCAACGTCGACTCCGCCTGAGTCCAGAGGCCTTGAGCCCTGCGGTGTAAGAACACCGCGCCCCAGCCCTTCAGACTGGCGTCGGTGGTCACCACTAACCAAGAAGGTTTGAGGAAGGATCTTCCCCGTGACAAGTGACGTGGCTGTAGCCACCACTGCAGGGAGTCCCTGGTCGGTTGCGATAGTGCCACCAACCGATTCAGAGAGATCGCTCTCTTGTCCCACGGCGAAGAATCTCCAGTTGGAGAGGACGGAGACGAAACTGTGCAAATGGCACCGCCTCTATTGCCGCTACCATGCGTCCCACCAGTCTCATCAATTCCCGAAGGGATGAGTGAGGTGACAGGAGAACGTGCTGTACTCCTGAGTGGATCGCCAGCTGCTTGGCCTGAGGTAGGGACACCAGGGCTGAGTCCGTGTGGAAATCCATGCCCAGATATGTCAATGACTGGGTCGGAACCAGGGTCGACTTCTGAGTATTGAGAAGCCACCCGAACTGTTCCAGAGACCTCATGGTCGCTTCCAGGCTCACCCGACAAAGGTCTTCCGATGGCGCCCTGACCAATAGGTCGTCTAGATAGGGTATGACGGCGTGACCCTGCACATGCAGGAGAGCCATCATAGATGCCATCACCTTCGTGAACACCCTTGGTGCAGAGGCCAACCCGAAGGGTAGGGCCACAAATTGGAGATGTTCGTCCCCCACTGCGAATCGTAACCAGCGTTGATGAGCCGGTGCAATGGGCACGTGAAGGTAAGCGTCCCTGATATCGATGGACGCTAGGAAGTCCCCCTGCGACAGAGCCGCGATAACGGAACGTAGGGATTCCATGCGGAACTTCCGCACCAACACGTGACGGTTGAACAATTTTAGGTCTAGGACCGGTCGAAAGGAGCCGTCCTTCTTTGGAACAATAAAGAGGTTGGAGTAAAAACCCCTGAACCTCTCTGCCGTGGGCACTGGGACCACTACTCCGTCTCTGCGGAGTCCCTCCAACACCCGGAGAAAAGCCTGAGTCTTTTCTGGGGATGGAACAGACCGATGGAATCGGGATAATGGTGTTGACGTCAGCTCTATCCTGTAACCTCGCGAGACTACGTCTCGAACCCACTGATCTTGAACGTGAAGTAGCCACTTGTCCTGAAAGCGAGACAAGCGGCCCCCCACCTGTGGGGAGGCAGGATGAAAGAGTGAGTCATGTAGAGGCGGGTTTGGGGGTGGTAGTTGCCGCCCCCGCCGGCTTCTTTGGACGACTCTTGGAGCGCCACTGAGAAGCGGGCTTGCCCCCTCGGTCCGTGCGAGCGGACGGTGCTGATGACTGTGAGCCGGACCGAAAGGACCACTGCTTTGGGTTCCTCTTAACGGTATACCGTGGCTTAGGCTTATTCTGCGGTATCTTAGACTCAGCAGAATCCTTGATCAGCTTGTCCAGCTCTGTGCCAAAGAGTCTGTCACCAGAGAACGGAAGATTCTGCAGAATCTTCTTAGATGTGGCATCTGAGTCCCAAAGACGCAGCCACAACAACCTGCGGATCGCTATCGCATTGGCCGAAGCCACAGCTGAGCGAGTGGCAGTTTCCAGAGACGCCGTCCTGGCGTAGTCCGCATAGGCCCTTGCTCTCTCAGTGAGTGCCAGGACCTCCGGACTGGACCTTGCCAGGTCAGTGATACCATCCAAGCAGGTAGTAATCGCTTGTAAGGTCCAGACCGTGGCAAAATTAGGGGCAAATGAAGACCCCACAGCCTCATAGGAAGACTTGGCGAGTTGCTCGACCTGTCTATCAGTAGCATCCTTCAGCGAGGAGCTATCAGAGGCAGAGAAAAGGGAGCGTGCAGCAATTCTAGTCATGGAAGCGTCCACCTTTGGAGACTGCGACCATTCCTGAAGCACCTCCTGGGGGAAGGGGAAGCGATTGTCCTTAGGTTTGCGGACATAGCGCCGCCCAGGATGTAACCTGGGTGCTCTAACCACCCTTCCAAAATTAGTGTGGTCCATGAAGGATCCACTTGGTCTAGCCTCTGGCCGCAGCCATTGATAGACCTCCTTCGGGTGCACGACAACCTCTTCAGGGGGAGTCACGAGACGCAAGGTCTCATTGATGGAGGACACCAGATCCTCCACCCCGTCTGGAGGTTCAGACACAGACACAGACCCGAAGTTTGAACCCCCATCATCTTCCTCACCATCAGAGGAACGCTCCTCCTCAGAGAGAGCCTGGAGCTCGGGTGAATCCTCACGACGAGCCCGCTTAGGGGGTCTCACAGCAGAAGAGGGAGACACCCGGGGGTAACTGGAAGGAGTAGCTGGGTTTTCCAGTCTCCTATGCAGTGCCTCCAGTGACTGCGACATGGAGGACATCTGGGACAGCAGGGATTCATTGATCCTATTCTGCGTTTCCCATGGCCCTTGGATTACCTGAATCTCAGGGTATAGCACCGGAGCTGCTGCTGCCTCAGCTGAGCCAGCCCGGGCTTCTGGGCGTCCGCAGTTATTGCAGGACCCCTCCACCAACGTTCCCTTGCAGGTAGCACAGGTAATGGTGTTATCCGCCGCCTTAGCAGCATGCTTCTTAACTGAGGACATATCCACAGTAGGGGTTGAGGCCAAGGCCAATAGACAAAACAAACCGGGAATCCCGGTGGCTTACCGACCGCAGTAACGCGGTGGGAGGAAGCGGTGTGTGTGTGTGACCTCCGCGAGTTCCGGTCTCCCTCTGAAGTGCAGACACGTGCTGCCGTAGATCCCAGCCGGGAAGTGAGAGAGAAGATGGCCGCCGCCAGCACAGACGTGGGCGGCGCCGGGAACACGCGGGAAGCACACGCACACGCCCCCCGGTGACGTCACCGTAAGGGCTGCCTCTCCTCCTCCAAGCAGCCTCTGTAATGGAGGTGCTGGAGCCCGCAGCGCGGGAAAACAGTGCGAAATCATCATGCACACATACCCAGACTGTCATCACATACAAACATGCACAGTCTACGGCCTCAGCCCCTGTGACACACAGGGCGGTCAGCCAGGGTGACCCCAGCACAGGGTACACCGCCAGATCCGCGGACCCGAGGGTAACGCGCGGTCTGAGTGTCAGGACACATAAAATGCCAGACACTACCCCCAGGCACACAGGAGACACAGAGTGCCTCAGTGCCGGTCCGGTCTGTAAGCACCATTTAGGGAGGCCTCGGACGGGGGTTCAGCCCAGTCCGGAGTGTAAGCACCATTTAGGGAGGCCTCGGACTGGGCTGGCTCCAGTCCGGTCTGTAAGCACCATTTAGGGAGGCCTCGGACGGAGCGGAGCTGTGCAAGGCTCCCATCTCCCACTCTCCAGAGCCCCCCAGAGAGGGATGGAAAGGAGCGCAACAGCGTACCGGGAGAACACAGAGTGTCCAGGCACTAGGCCCTCCGGTACCTCCACCAGCGTGTGCCACAAAGGGTGAGCGGGGAGGCTGTCGCAGGTCCCGACTAGGACCATATTACCTTGTCTTCAGACGCCATCACGTAAGTAGTGAGAGTGCAGTGAAGTGCAAGCAAAGCGTGATCCTCCGAGCACACTAAGTTTAAAACTGAGGATGTTCCCTGCGGTAGGGGTTTATAAGCGGAGGAGGCGGTGTCTACAAACTTGTAGTACCTAGTGTGACCTCCGGAGGGCAGTGCCCTAAACCCCATTGTCTGGGTCTCCCATTATGATGACCAGAAAATGTGAGATCTACAGGGAGGGAAAACAGTACACCTCTCGGAACAGTGTCTGGGAGGCTGTGGTGGCTGCTGCACGCAATGTTGATCGTAAACAGATCAAGCAACTGACAGAATCTATGGATGGAAGGCTGGTGAGTGTCATCATAAAGATAGGTGGCTATATTGGTCACTAATTTTTTTTTGTGTTTTGTTTTTGCATGTCAGAAATGTTTTTTTCTAATTTTTGTGCAGTTATATTGGTTTACCTGGTGAAAATAAACAAGTGAGATGGGAATATATTTGGTTTTTATTTGGTCGCCTAATAATTCTGCACAGTAATAGTTACCTGCACAAACAGATATCCTCCTAACATAGCCAAATCTAAAAAAAAAAAAAAAAAAAAACACTCCAACTTTCAAAAATATTAAGCTTTGATGTTTATGAGTCTTTTGGGTTGATTGAGAACATAGTTGTTGATCAATAATAAAAATAATCCTCTAAAATATAACTTGCCTAATAATTCTGAACACAGTATATATATGTCCTTGGTCGTGAAGGGGTTAAAAAGGACCTGTCACCCCCCCTGGTGCTATGCTAACTGAATGCAGCGTGTCTGCTGCATTCAGGGAAGGGGTCACCCATGCCTCTAGCCCCCCTGTAAGTTGTAAAAAAAGACTTTATGAAGTTTATGGATAAGACGTCCAGAGGGACTTAGTAATGAGTCATCGCTGTTGTATATTGTCCTCCCCATCTCTAGCCCTCTCTGGTCCACTTCCAGCCCTCTCTTATTCAGCCTCTTGTATGCATCATCGCTGTTGCTCCTGAGGGCTGGAGGCGGGGAGGACACTAGCAGCAGTGATGACACATACAGGAGGTTGAACAAGAGAGGGCCTTGAGGTGGGGAGGACACCATACAACAGTGATGACTCATTACTGAGTAAGTCCCTCCGGCCTCCTTATCTGGAATAATAATATAATAATAATAATAATAATAATAATAATAAATCCTAACTTATATAGTGCCAACATATTCTGCAGCGCTTTACAATACAGTGGTTCATAAGCTAAAAATATACAATACAATAAGTAATTACAGTAGAGGAAGAATACAGCACAATAATTAGATACAATACAATACAATAAGCATAGAATCAAATGTAAAAAATACAATACAATAAATAAAATAAAAAATAAAGGTGACCTTGCCAAAAGAGCTTAGAATCTACAACGGGATAGGGGTTGCACAAAGTACAGGGGCTTATTACACTGATGGTCCAGGCATCTTGATGAAATGGGGGATAGAAATAGAGTAGCATGAATGGTCACCAGACAATCTGTGTAGAGTTTTTACATTTGGTGGAATTTGAAGAAGAGTTATGTCCAGAGAGAAAGGAATTTTATTAGGGAGCATAATAGGCCGCCTTAAAAAGATGTGTTTTTAGGGAGCGTCTGAAGCCATGCAAGTTGTGGATAGTCCTGATTTTTTGGGGGAAAAGCATTCCAGAGAATTGGTGCAGCTCGGGAGAAGTCTTTGAGCCAGGAGTGGGAGGATTCGAACAGTGCAGATGTTAGTCGAAGATCGTTTGAAGAACGTAGAGAAGAGGTGGGGTGATAGACAGATGAGAGAGATGTAGAGAGGTGCTGCACTGTGAAGAGCTTTGTGGGTGAGAACAGGCAATTTGAATTTGATCCTGTAGAGTACAGGCAACCAGGGCAATGACTGGCACAGAGCGGAGGCATTTGAGTAATGGTTGGCCAGATGGGTGATCCTGGTTGCTCCATTAAGAATGGACTGAAAAAGGGAAAGTTTAGAGAGGGGGGGGCAATTAATACAGCATTGCAGTAGTACACTTTCTAAAGTCTTTTTAACAGCTTACAGGGGGGTAGAAACATGGGAGACCCCCTCCCTGCAGCAGACACGCTTCATTCAGTTTGCATAGCACCAGGGTGGTGAGAGGTCCTCTTTAAAGAGGTGGTTCACTATAATGCATAGGGGCCGCTTTGATTTAAACCTGTGATAGAAGTCTCTATTTCAAATACTTACTTTGTGCCTGTGTCAGGTGATCTGATCAACTGAGAAGTGTAGCGAACGGCACTAATCAGATAGGCGACATAATCAGTGCCGTCAACACTTTGAATCGCGCTGTCAAATCACTGACATTGTGATCAAAGCACTGAGATCCACACTGGCATCGGAGGTTCCATGATCGCATCATGGAACCCCTATGTGTTACCTGGACAGCCTGGGGTCCGACATTCACAAAATGTGATGATTTCTCCTGTGCACAGACGAGCAGCAGCTGATCTGTGCAGTGGAGAAGCAAATGAAGTGTGGAATGATGTGGCCCACTAGGGGGCAGTGTAAAATAACGGACAAAAAAAAAAAAGTTTAAAAGTATGATAAAGAAAAACAAGTTCAAATAACACGTCTTTTGCCCCACTACAAATTACCGTATATACTCGCATATAAGCCAAGTTTTTCATCCCAAAAATTGGACTGAAAAGTCCCCCCCTCGGCTTATACGCGAGTCACTGTATACTGTATACACTGTATACAGTGTATACAGTATACAGGCCCCCCTGCCTTGTGCACAATCCTGTAAAGGAAGAGATTAGTATACTTATCACTGTCCCGCTGCCGCTGTCCCGCCGCCGTCATCGCGCTCCTCCGTCTTCTTCCGGCTTCCTCCGGTCGGCGCAAGCAATGACGTCATTGTCTGCGCGATCGAGGAGGAAACCAGAAGAAGACGGAGGAGCGCGATGACGGCGGCGGGACAGCGGCAGCAGGACAGTGATAAGTATACTAATCTCTTCCTCTGGGGCTGCTGTATACTATCACTGGGGCTGTATATACCACTGGGGCTGCGTGTATACTACCACTGGGGCTGCTGTATACTACCACTGGGGCTGCTGTATACTACCACTGGGGCTGCTGTATACACCTCTGGGGCTGCTGTATACTACCACTGGGGCTGCTGTATACACCTCTGGGGCTGCTGTATACACCTCTGGGGCTGCTGTATACACCTCTGGGGCTGCTGTATACACCTCTGGGGCTGCTGTATACTACCACTGGGTCTGCTGTATATACCTCTGGGCTGCTGTATACTACCACTGGGTCTGCTGTATATACCACTGGGGCTGCTGTATACTAACTACTGGGGCTGCTGCTGTATATACCACTAGGGCTGCTGCTGTATACTACCACTGGGGCTGTATATACCACTGGGGCTACTGCTGTATACTACCACTGGGCTGCTGTATATACCTCTGGGGCTGCTGTATCCAACACTGCTGGGGGCTGTATACCTGTGCTGGGGTCCACCCTCGGCTTATACACGAGTCAATAGGTTTTCCCAGGTTTTGGGGGCAAAAGTAGGGGGTCGGCTTATACACGAGTATATACGGTAAACTCTTAAAAAAAATATATATATACATATTCGGTATCTCTGCATTCACAAATGCCCAATCTATCAATATATAAAATCAAATCAATCAGATCGATAAACTGCGTAACGGGAAAAAAGTCCAAACATCAAAATTATGGGGTTTTTTTGTCGCCGCAACATTGCAATACAATGCGAAAACGGGTGATCAAAAGAGCGAATCTACCCTAAAATAGAATCATTAGAAACATCCATTCAAGATGCAAAAAATAAGCCATCACACAGCCCCAGTTCCAGAAAAAAATGAGAACGCTATGGGTCACGGAAAATGGCACAAAAGCACAATTAGTTTTCTTTGATTTCCCCCATACTACAGATAAAATTAAAAATATACATATTTGGCATCTATGAACTCTTACTGACCCAAGGTATCATAGGGTCATTCCATGTCAAGTGAACCAATGATTTTTACCTCTATATTTTTAATTCTTTTGAGATTTTGTTATTTGATAATGGCATGCCAGACAATGCAAAATGTGAAGAGAGAAAATTAAAAAAAATAATGTTTTTATATTTTTAATCGATATTCAAAGTTTGGAAAAAGTGTGAATTTCGGTGTTTCCTGTCTTTACATTTCTCCTCATAACTCAGGCTAGAAATAAGATAGAGAAACAAAATTAACACCATTCTACTCAGAACTGTACATGCTTTCACCAGATATGTCACAAGAAGATCTTTGTTAATATTTTACCCATGTGAACACAAACGCAAAATTTTAAAATGCATTTCCGAAAAACGTATAATTTAAAAATTCCCAAAAATGCACGTGTGTCTGCTATTTGCTTAGCTACATAGAAGTGCCTCCTCCACCGCCAGAAGATCCCGGAAGTTTGAAAACTGGCGACTGACCGAGCGACTTCAAATCCCCAGGAACGGTGTGCGATCCACCATCGCACCCCAACCGGAACCGCTGGCATCTATGGTAACGGAGGTCACAGGAGCCTGCAGCCAGGCCACCCCCGTCCGGAGTTCCTGGGATTCATCCACCAGGAAAGTGAGGATACCACCTGGGGTCCAGACCCGCAAGTTTAAGGAATCCTGACGTCTATCCCAGGAACTCAGTATGTGTTCCTGGAGCAGTCACGAATGAGCCTGAGCCCATGCTATCGACTGAATGCAGCCAGTCATGGACCCTAACAGGGACATTGCTTCCCGCAAGGAGGGCGATCCCCTTGCCCGGAAGCGGGTCAGTTTCTCGCGGAGCAGAAGCCGATGTGCCGCAGTAAGGAACGAGGTCTGTCTGGAGGAGTCCAGCAAGACTCCCAAAAATTGACGACGGGTTGCCGGCACCAGTTCCAATTTGCGAAGATTGGGCACCCACCCCAGGGACTGAAGAATCTCCAATGTTTTGGAGACCTGTGTGCGCAGAACCTCTGCCGAAGGAGCCACCACCAACATGTCGTCTAAATAGGGAATCACACATATCCTCTGGGTCTGGATGAACGCGATCACTTTCCCCATGAGTTTGGCAAAAACTCTGGGGGCCGACGAAATCCCGAAGGGCAACACATTGGACCGATAATGGACCGTCCCGCCTGCCCCGGAGATCGCGAATCGCAGAAAGCGCTTGTGGGACGGGTAAATGGGGACATGACAATACGCACCCTTTAGGTTAATGGAGGCCATCTTGTAATCGAGACCTATAAGGGGGATTGCCGAGCGGATCGATTCCATCTTGAAACGCCTGTAGAGGACATGGCGATTGAGAAGTTTTAGATTGAATATGACATGAGGTGCCCCTGAGGGTTTTCGCACCACAAACAACCTGGAGTAGTGCCCCTGGTCCTCTTCTCCAGGAGGAACTGGGGACACCACTCCCGAATCCAACAGGTCTCGCAGACCTGAAAAAATAGCGTGCGAGAGTCCCCATGAGGAAGGGAGGTGACTCAAAGAGACCGAGGGGGCTGGCTCTCGAATTCCAAGCGCAGACCCTCCCAAATGGTCGAGAGGATCCAAGGGCACGAGGAGATTGCTTGCCACTGTGGAAGAAACCGCAGGAGCCATCCCACAATGGGGAAGGCGTCATTGTTTAGGGGGCGGCTGGTGATGCCGCTGCTGGGGGAGCAAGATATTATGGGTCTTGTCCCCTTTATGGTAGGTCCAGCGACCGGACTTACCCTTCCTTTTATACTGGGAGGGTTGGCTGCGCTCAGGCCAAAAGGACTGCCTCTGAAAGGGCTTCTGTTCCGGGAGACACTTCTTCCGGTCTGACACCTTTTCCAGGATGTCATCCAACGCCAGACCAAAGACATAAGACCCCTGAAAGTGGATGCCACACAGCTTGAGCTTAGACGTGACATCCCCATTCCACATTTTAAGCCACACTGCCCTGCGAGCTGTGTTAGCCAACACTGCGCACCTGGTGCCAATGCGGATCGACTCACCAGAGGCATTGGCCAGGAAGCCCGTAGCACGTCTTAGAAGTGGAATGGAGTCCAAAAGCTCCTCCCTGGGAGTACCCTGCAGGTTGAGTTCTTCCAACTGGGTGATCCACTTAAAGAGAGATCTGGCCACACATGTAGAGGAAATGTTCACCTTTAAAGACATAGCTGCCGCATCCCAGGATTTTCTGAGGACACTCTCCATCTTACGATCGAGGGGGTCTTCAACTGGGAGGAATCTTCAAAAGGTAACATGGTCTTTTTTTGCTACCCTGGCCACCTGGATGTCCATCTTCGGGACCTCCCAGACAAAGTCATCACCCTAAAAAGGAAACCTCAGTTTCAACTCAGATGGGGTGATCAGCCTATTTTCCGGAGACTCCCACTCACGGCAGATGAGATCCCGGTTGACCTCATGGACAGGGAAGCCCAACTGCCACTTAGCCTTCAGGCCTCTGAACATTTCGTCCTGCACAGAAGAAGGGGATTGCACCACTTCTACTCCCATGGTACTACGGACAATGACCAGCAATTCACCCATGGACTCCGTGGAAAAATACTAGTGTCCAGATTCTCGTGCCTGGACAGAGGCAACAGAGGCAATATCCTCGCCGTTCTTTGACGCTGAGCTCTGGGCAGCCTCCATGAGATCCATAGACTCTCAATCACAATCCTGGAGCTTCGTCTTTTTGGAGGGGAAGGCCTGGATGCTGCAGCAAAAACCGGCAGTGCCGAGATAGAAGCCTGCAACTCTTCCCTAAACCGCTTGAACTTCATGTCTAACCATGGGATTGGAGCTCCTCAAGCAGGGATGGGGATTCTTCCCTGACAACACTGTCAGTACATGGCTGACAACATCTTTTTGTAGGAAGAGGGAAATTTCATGCCGCAGATGCCACATTGCCTGGACGGGTTTTTGCTCCCTTTCACAGGCGGGCCCTTGTCTCCCTATAGAAAAAAAGGGAAGAGAAGGGGGTCCCAGTGTGAGTGCAGGGCCCTAATTAACTCTACTCCTAGTGACCACCCCCAGAAACACTTACATGAGCTGGGGGAATACTGGGCTCTGCAGAAGCAGAGGTGGAAGACCTATCACCTTTCATGTCTTCAGGGATCAGCCTTACCTGGTTGTAGCTTCCGGCGGGTAGTTATCCAGAAGTACCGTGCCCCCAAGGAGGAACACCTGTTCCCTCCCTCCTCCTGGTCACAGGCCGCGGGCAGTAGCGCGCGATCGGCCTGCTGGGTTCCCTGGAGCCGCACTCAGCCCGAACAGGAGCCACCACCCGAAACCGGAAGTGCCATCCTGGAACCGGAAGTGCCTGTGCGCGCTCCAGGGATCGCAGCTGGAGGAGGGAGACGCCGGAGAGCTGAAACAGGCCTCCGGCGCTCCAATACACGGCCTGCTTTGCCCCGGAGGACGAGGAAGGCTGGATGGTCCCACCACGGGAGCCCCGAGAAAAATGAGGAGGCCGCCCCCGACATCCATCCCTGGCCCGGCTGTAAGTACACCCCAATGCTGCCTCTGCCGGCCCAACAGCACTGGAACCTCTCCATGCCTCAAGGGGGACAGGAAGACACTGGAGTACTGAGTAAGGGGAGGGGCTTTTAACCTCTCTGTGTTCCTGTCCCCCAATAGGCGTGGACGACATCCTCCAATGCTGTTGTGGAATGCGAAGGGAGAAATATGAACTACTCAAACAATTAATAGTACATTTTTAAGTGGCCTTTTATCATCAATTTGTCCCTTTAAGTGAGTGAAATATAATCTTGTCCATAAGCCCTTACTAGCAATGGCCATTTCCTTTTGTGTTAAAGAGTATGCACGGCCTGTTATTGTGTTCCGCTCCACCTGAGTTAATATCGGATTTTTGTGTACTTTTAAAATGTCTAGTTTTCTTGGATAAGGATGGCGCTGGACCAGAAGCATGCAAAAAAGTCAATTCTACTTCTTCATTTTCACAATCTTTGGAGCGTACAATAGCCTGAATTCAGCTGAAATGTTACCTATTAATCTGCCAGTCTATCTCCTCTAAGATGTAGACTGACTGCCTCATTCACATAAGAAAATGTAAGTGTATAAAATTATGCGTTTGCATGGGTAAAATATTAACAAATATACTCTTGTGACATATCTGGTAAAAGGCAGGCCAAAATTCGTGCTTTTTTATAACTTTCAAAATCTGTAAAAAATTAACTGATAAAGGAAAAAAATGTAAAAAAAACTTTTCATTTGTAATTAGCTAAAGTTGTACTTCATATAGAAAAAAAAAAAATAAAATCTTAAGACATCTGGTAAAAAAATATTCATATTTAGATCCCTTGACATGGAATGACCCATTGACGCTATAATAATTAAATACTTTAAAATATGATCCCATTGTGATCCCAACTTGAATTTTGGTACAGATGTGGCTAAGAGCAAAGTAGACGGGCTTTTTTGGGAATTTTTAAATTATACATTTTTTTGGGAAATGCATTTTAAAATTTTGCGTTTGTGTTCGCATGTGTAAAATATTAACAAAGATCCTCTTGTGACATATCTAGTGAAAGCCTGTACAGTTCTGAGTAGAATGGTGTTTATTTTGTTTCTCTTATTTCTAGCCCGAGATATGATAGAAAATGGAAAGCCATACCAGGCCAAAATTTGCACTTTTAAAACTTTAAAAATCTGTAAAAAATTAACTGATAAAAAAAAAAAAAAATTTATTTGCAATTAACTAAAGTTGTACTTCATATAGAAAAAAAAATTTAAAAAATCTAAAGACGTCAGGTAAAAAAAATATTCATGTCTGGATCACTTTATATGGAATCATGATCCCATAACGACATGTCAGTTTTACCATATAGTGAACATGGTGAATAAAGAAAAAAACATTTTCCAGTACACTATATGGTAAAACAAAATAATTTCATTAAAAATACAACTTGTCTGCAAAAAACAAGCCCACATATGTCTATATTGACAGAAAAATTAAAACGTTATGGCTCTTGGAAGAAGGCAACAAATGAAAACGGAAAAATCACCCAGGCATGAAGGGGTTAACTTTTTCCACCCCTAAATTTGCTTATTCTCTTCATTTATACAGTTTCTTAAAACAACAGCGACTACAAAAAGCACAACACTTACTTCCATAGAACTGAATCCGTCTCAGAAGAATTATCCTTTGCACTATTGCTCCCCTTCAGCATAGTGTCCCCAGATGTGTTCATGCTTTTGTTCAGAAGCATTATAGGTGTAGTCCAGGTTACCCCCTCAGTGGTCGATACGGGAGTCATAGACGTCCCAGTATCATGTGGGGAAGCAAACGTCTTTGGAGTAAGATTTTTTAAGAATTTTTTGCCAAATAACGGGAGGTCACAAGCTTTTAAAGGACTGGGTAACATTGGGGTGGGACAGAAGTCTGACAATTGAGTACATTCCACTACATATCCTTGATCAGGGTTAGGGTCCGACTGGGGCACCTCATTCATGGCATTAATTGGAGAAATCCATTTAGCACGTGCTGACGGAGTGACATCTCTTTCAGTCAGCACATAATCTGTGGTAGCTCCATCTAGAGCTGTACATTTGTTAGATCTCCTCTCGGGTGTACAAAGCTCCACTTGATATAAAGACAGTTCTGAATCTTTAAATTCTACTTCTGTAAAAAGAGAGTCCTCTATAGGAAAGTTATCAGTAAGAGAGCTCTCACAAGGACCGCTGACTAGAGGGTCAAGTCTAGGGTCATTCATCACTGAAGGCAATATTCCAACAGCTGGACAGCCCTCAACCTTGACTTCATCATCAGCCAGCTCGCTTTGTAAGCAATCTTCATTATCATTTACAGATAAGTTCAAGTTTTCAAAAATCTCCGTTACAGAGAGCAGATCTGTTCCTGTACAAGAGATTTCCTGTGAGGCCGGATCTAGACTACAATCTACTATATAGGTGTCATTTATCAATGTGACAAAATTTGGCTCAGACGTGAACTGAACTCCATTAATCTCATCTGTGAGCAGATCTTCTGGCTGACTGTCATTCACCAATGAAGGACGAACAGGGTCAGGTTTACAAGTGTGCAAAGCACTAGGGGTTAAAACATTTGCTGCAACATTTTCTTCATTTTTAGAGTTAAGATGGTCTAATAATTGATCATCATGTTCTGTGTTATGCTTAATAGACCGTCGAAGTGTTAGGACCCCTTGCGCATCATGACTTTCAGGAGCATTAGACATAAGGGTCACCATTTGCGATGCATCCTCTTCTAGAGCAGAATTTGTATCTAATTTTGAAGGTATGTTAGTAGTAGTGAAATAAGGTAAGATTACCAATCTGTCACACTTTATGTATGGGCTATGAGCTACTTCATCTTCTGGTTGTGTAAGATTTTCTTCATGGTCCCCAACAGTAGTTGGGCTGTCCAAAGATTCATTAGGATGGGGTAATACAATGTCACACGACTGATCTAAGTGATCAGAGTTCCCAGGACCAATAACCAAGGAAGGCAAGACTTCTACTGACAATGCGATCTCCGAGAACTCCGTTCCTGAACTTTCTGTCAAACTATTGTTGTGACTAGAGTCAATCCAAACATTGACTGGTGTGCCAACGCCAACTCTTGTAGACTCCTAGAGAAGAGAATAGTTACAAAAGTCTTCAAGTAACAGAATTAGAGTTATTAAAATAAAATGAAAACTATTTTATAAGATATTCTACTTAAGAGCATTATAGATCATCATAAACACAAAAGTCAACTTTCTGGGAAGAATAACTGCAAAGGAGCACTCTTTCCCTGCTTACCCTATAGCCGCATAAAGGGTGGTCTACAGTTTGACAATAGATTTTGAAGGGAACCTTTAATGTCTCATACTACTATTAACCTGCACATATAGGGTTAATCTGCAGGCTAATAGCTTTATGAAGATGCCCGGCCGCAGTACTGAAAGTGTGGCACCTGGGAAAAAATAAACATCATTTCTCCCGGGGGCCACTGGCTTTCAGTCATGCAGGCGGGTCTGGAGCAATTGCAGTCACCGCTCACAGCACTGAAAGCAACAGCTGCAAACACATCCCAACACTGACTGACAGCCGACTCTACAGTATACTGAGCTGTCAATCACCCCAGGGGCGGTGACTGAAATTGACCCAGGCCCGCCTATATCACTGAAAGCCAGTGCCCCCGAGAGAAAAAAAGTTGAAGGACTATCCTCAATATTGTAATAATTGTATCAACAGTGCCCCCCTAGGTCTGCTCCAGTCAGGTAATTATTGGGGTGGCTGTGGATGGCACTGCCGCTCATTCAAATTGAAATGACTGAGCTGTGGTACCAGATGATATGTCCCTATTCCTGGAAAGGAAAACCCTCTAAGGCCCCTTCACATGTACATGCTTGATTTTTAACATCTGTATGGAAAAAAAAATGCACGATAATGAAATTTATATGTTTTTTATGTGGAAAGGATCGATAGAAAGCTCTATATGTTACCCATTAAGCCAAATAATTAAAATAATAAAACCACATGGAGTCCCTCTCATTTTTGATAACCAGTAAAACCAATGCCTCGATTGCCAAAGCACCAAGGCATCAAGAAGAGCCAAGTATTGAAGAATGTTGCGATGCTCCACTTTTGGGGTGCCTGCGGGCTGGTATTTTCAGGTTAGGAAGGACCCAATAACCATGGACCTTCCCAGCTTGATAATATCAGCTGACAGTTGTCTGCTTTACCTTTACTGGATATAAAAAAGGGGTTGGGGACCTTACCTTACATAATTTGGTTAAAACTTGCACAAGCTAATTAAAAAAAAAAAAAAGTATATAAAAAACACACACACACACGATCATCTTTCCACATCTTTAACACTTAAAAACAACCTTTTTAAAAGGGAAATCCACGGAGAAAAAAAAATGGTATGGTCCCTGCACTCCTAGACTATATTGTTAAGCTGCCTGTTACATTTGTAAATTGTTTAGACTATAAATCAGTTATTCACCAATGCTGCTTACCAGTCACCACTCCCAGAGGGGTCACATCTGGGTGAGCAGCTGTCCCCTCTCCCTCTCAGAAACTTCAGTTCCATTCAACACTTCCTCATTCAAACATGGGTATGAAGTCATAACAGGTCTAATTGACTAAGGTCTCCCCTCCAGCTCTATGCACAGGAAGATCTCCAGACTCCAGCTTAGCACAGGACCTCATACCCACGTGATTGAAGGAGGAATGAGTGAAGGGTGGCACTGAAGCATTCTGAGAGGGAGGGGAGAAAACTGCTCATAAGACATGACGTATTGACCCCTATGGGAGTGGCTATGTGTAAGCAATCATTTCATGTGTGGGCACCCTCACCGAACAAATTTCTGGGTGGATAGAGGGTGTTCTCAAACCCCTGGTAAAAGAGATACCCAGCTACATTCAGGACACAACTGACCTATTGAATAAACTGTCAGCAATAGGTCCTCTACTAGAAGGAACCATCCTCACCACCATGGATGTGGAATCTCTGTACAGCAACATCCCACACCAGGATGGATTAAATGCCTGCAAAACCTTCCTGGAAAACACAGGGATTAATGCTGACTCTGTGCTAGAACTCACAAAATTCATCCTCACGCACAACTACTTTACATTTGACAACAACGTATATTTACAGGAGACTGGAACAGCAATGGGAAGCAAAATGGCACCACAGTATGCAAATCTTTTCATGGCCAAGCTTGAAGGTGACTTTTTATCCTCTTGCCCCATCAGGCCTCTGGCCTACTACCGTTATATTGATGATATTTTAATCATCTGGACAGAGTCGGAGCAACAGCTGAAGACGTTCCATGAACACTTTAACAATTTCACCCCATTATTAACTTAACACTCAATTACTCCTGCACTGAAATCAGCTTTCTGGACACCATCATTAAGCTACAGAACAATTAAATAGAGACATCCCTGTACCAGAAAACCAATTGACCGTCCAACATATCTCCGATGGGATAGTTTTTATCCAAAGCACATAAACTCTATTGTGTACAGCCAGGCCATCAGATGCAATCGGATATGTTCCAAACCTACAGACAGAGACAATAACCTTGAGGACCTCAGAAAGACCTATTTGAACCACGGCTACCATCCAAGAACAATCGAGTGGCAGATTACAAGAGCCACCAGAATATCAAGGAATCCTCTCCTACATTACAAAACTAGACAAGAAAACAACAGAGTTCCTCTCGTAATCACCTACAATCCAAGTCTGGAGGTGCTAAGAGAAGCCGCACGAAACTGCAACCACTACTACAAAACGATGTCTGACTTAGGCCCCTTTCACATCAGCGTTATTTTTAAATCACGGCAGATGCGGTGAAAAAAACGCATCTGCCGTGATTAATGCATAACCGCGACACCTGCGGCACAGTTGCGGCAAGCCCCATGCAATGTCTATGGGGCTTGCGGTAAGGGTGCGGCATCGGCACTTGCGGCAGGTGCGGCCGCAAAAAAAACGCGGCTGACCGCGCTTTTTTTCGCGGCCGCACCTGCCACAAGTGCTGAAACCGCACTTGCCGCAAGCCCCATAGACATTGTATGGGGCTTGCCGCAACTGTGCCGCAGGTGTCGCGGTTATGCGTTAATCACGGCAGATGCGTTTTTTTCACCGCATCTGCCGCGATTTAAAAATAACGCTGATGTGAAAGGGGCCTAAAATCAATATTTCCGGATCCCCCACTCTTGTGTTTTAGACAATCTCCGAATCTAAAAAACATCATTGTCAGAAGTGCCCTGTCCTCACCAGCAGCTACAGGAACCTTTCCCTGCAACCAGAACAGGTGCAAAACCTGTCCATCTATAATGACAACAGACAAGATAAAGATTCTGGGACAGATCAGGACAACAAGATCCCAGGTAACTTCAGTTGCACCACAAGCAATGTGGTGTATTTAATTATATGTACCAAATGTCCAACAGGTGGCATGTATGTAGGGGAGACCGGATTACAATTCAGAACAAGAATGAATTCTCATCGCCACTCAATAAAAGAAAAGCGTATGGATCTACATGTAGCAAAACATTTTTGCAGCCCTGACCACAGTGAAACCGATATGAATCTGCTCATTTTAAAAAGTAACTTCAAATCTCAGAGAGAAAGAAGAATTTGGGAATACAAATTGATAACAACCTTTGACACATTCAAAACAAGACTAAATGCTTCACATGGATTCATGGGATTTTATGTAAAATGAATGGACATTTGGGGATAGCAGATTCATGCATTTTTATATAAAATGAAAGTGCATTTGGAGACAGCTTGCAACACACTGAAATCATAGGACTATGAACTCTTCACACTTCGGTGAACTGTCTCACTTAGAACTCTGCTCTCCACAACTTGACTAAGTATTTTCAGGTTTCCATGGGTTGCTATCCATTTACCGAATACAATTTGTTCCACTTATCTTAGAAATCTGGTTTCTCTGTCCCTGATCCTCCACCCCTCCCTAACCCTACTCTGCTTTACGTCACGTCGTATCCACCAGAGCATATAACACTGTTTTGCCTTTTTTTTCCCTTTTGTTTGCTTATGTATATATGTATATATATAATGTGTCTTCAGAATTTGTGTCATTACCAGCCTGACGAAGGGGCCACAGTGTCCCGAAAGCTTGCTATGTTTACCATCTTTTCAGTTACCCATTAAAAGGTATCAATCACTGAGGACTCTCAGATTGCAATATATTTTTCTATGTGTAAGCAGTATTTAGTGAATAACTGATTTATATTACAGTAATTCTAAACATTGTACGAGTGAAACAGGCAGCTCAGCATTATAGTATAGGAGTGCAGCGACTGATGCCATCTGTATGCAGTACATATTTTTCAATGACCCATTGACTTCTATAGATCAGAGTAATCAGTGCTGCAGGGAAAAAACAAACCAGACATGTTCCCATGTGATTCACACAACACGGTCCATGTGAATACATGGACATGTAAAGTTTACCATAGATTATAATAGGTACATGTGGTATCCATGAAACAAAAAACATGCCACACGCACAGAAAACACTGACATTTAGGGTATGGACATACATCCGAGTTTAAAAATGCTCAGATTCTCGGATCCGAGAGTCGGACGAGTGTCATCTGACTTTTGGTCAGTGTGGCTTGCGAGTGCTGTCAGAGTGCAATCCATTTTTTTCCTCAGCAGCTAGTTCCTGTATAATCATTTACAGGTGCATTTTGTACAGTTGTCTGAGCTACAGAATGGTAATGTAGATGTCCTCCTGCACTGAGCTGTCCGGGGTCCTGAAACTTCAACGTGATATTACTATAATATGACGCTGGAGCTTCAGCACTAGGGACAGCGGCTGCCATGGTACGCTTTTTGTGTACTTACACCAATTGCAATCGCAAAAAGCGTACCATGGCAGCCGCTGTCCCTAGAGCTGAAGCTCCAGCATCATATTACAGTAATATCACGCTGAAGCTTCATGACCCCGGACAGCTCAGTGCAGGAGGAGCTGAGCGCCTTCACAGTAGTGTAAAATCACCCGACAATTGTCAGGAGCAGTAAAATAAAGGAATTAACCCCTGCACTGCCATGGGGTGTTGTCACCATGTATACACATAGTCTATATACTCTGTGTATACATGATGGCAGCACACCCACAGCAATTTAACCCTTTTAACGCCGGTTTTTATTAGCCACATCTGCAGGCTCTATGCCGACATGTAGCGAATAGCCTGTAGAGGGGGTTAAAATGATTAATAACACACAGCACATTATTATTGAGATTTCTAACTGAGTTTATTAAACAATGTTTCAGCACTGCTGTGACAGCAATGGAACAAAGAGAATTTTGTTTACGTACCGTAAATTCTTTTTTCTTGAATCATCAATGGGAGACCCAGACAATGGGGTTTAGGGCGCTGCCCTCCGGAGGTCACACTAGGTACTACAAGTTTGTAGCACCGCCTCCTCCGCTTATAAACCCCCACCGTAGGAGACATCCTCAGTTTAGTCCATAAGCTGCGAGGAGAAATAAACCACACCCGAAACATCGGGAAGAATGCCGTGCACAGACGGTGTAACAACCCGGAAATACTGTCTCAACAGAGAACAGATCAAATGCAAACATGCAACGGAACAAATGGGTGGGTGCTGGGTCTCCCATTGATGATTCAAGAAAAAAGAATTTACGGTACGTAAACAAAATTCTCTTTTTTCTGATCATCATAATGGGAGACCCAGACAATGGGGATGTCCTAAAGCAATACCCCAGGGCGGGAAGAGTTCCTCAACAAGACGGATAACACATGGTTCCCTTTTAAAGGTGGGCAACCGCCGCCTGGAGAACCCGCCTGCCCAAACTCGCATCCGCAGAGGCATGGGCATGCACCATATAGTGCTTAGAGAAAGTGTGCAGGCTGGACCAAGTGGCCGCCTGACACACCTGTAGAGCAGAAGCTCGATGTCGCAAGGCCCAAGAGGCACCTACAGCTCTAGTAGAGTGTGCCTTCAAACCCACCGGGAGAGGCAAACCAGAAGACCGGTAAGCCTCCTGAATGGGAGCCTTGATCCACCTGGCCAAGGTCGACTTTGAAGCCGCGGACCCCTTACAGCGACCCATCGTGAGGACAAATAAGGAATCCGAACTCCTAAAGGAGGCGGTCCTGGACACATAAATGCGTACAGCTCTCACGAGATCCAGAGTATGGAGGTCGCGCTCAACCTGATGAACGGGAGCGGGGCAAAATGATGGGAGAACAATCTCCTGGTTCAAGTGGAATGTTGAAACCACCTTCGGCAAAAATTCAGGCCGTGGGCGCAACACCACCTTGTCCTGGTGAACCACCAGAAAGGGTGACTTGCACGAAAGTGCGGCCAATTCTGAGACCCTTCTCAGAGACGTAATCGCCACCAGAAAGACCACCTTCTGGGACAGACGAGAGAGAGAGATGTCTCTCAGTGGCTCGAACGGCGGTTTCTGCAATGCCGCTAGGACCATGTTGAGGTCCCAAGGGTCCAGGGGCCGCCTGTAGGGCGGAACCACCCGAGACACCCCCTGCAGAAATTGGCGGACCTTCGGGAGGAGCGCCAAGCGTCTGTCAAATAGCACGGAAAGTGCTGATACTTGACCTTTCAGAGAGCCAAGGGATAATCCCAACTCCAAACCCGACTGTAGGAAGGCCAACAATGTCGGAATAGACAACGGCCACGGTGAGCGACCACCAGATGCACACCAGGTAAAAAAGATTTTCCACGTTCTGTGGTATATCTTCCTGGAAACAGGTTTCCTTGCCCGATTCATAGTGGCAACCACTGTAGGAGAGAAACCTCTGGATGTCAGCAGCCAGGCCTCAAGAGCCATGCAGTCAATCTGAGGGCCCTGGAATTGAGGTGGAAGAATGGGCCTTGCGCGAGAAGATCTGCGCGCTCTGGAAGAGCCCACCGGTGTCCGCCTGACAGTTGCCACAGGTCCGGGTACCAGGACCTCCTGGGCCAATCTGGAGCCACTAGAATGGCTACTCTGCATTCCGTCCTGATCTTCCACAGGACCCTGGGAATCAGAGCTAGAGGCGGAAACACATATGGCAGCTGGAAGCTGGACCAACTCAGGATCAGGGCATCCGCCCCCAGAGACTGAGGATCCCATGATCTCGCCACGTATTGGGGCACCTGATGATTCAGCCGTGAGGCCATCAGATCCACGTCCGGAGTGCCCCATCTGCCGCAGATGTCCCGGAAGACGTCTGGATGAAGGGACCACTCCCCGGCGTCCATCCCCTGTCGGCTCAGATAGTCGGCCTCCCAGTTCTCGACCCCTGGGATGTGAACTGCGGAGATCAGGCAGCCGTTTTCCTCCACCCAAGCTAGAATGCGGTGGACTTCGGTGAGGGCCTGAGCACTTCTGGTCCCTCCCTGATGATTTATGTAGGCGACGGCCGTCGCATTGTCGGACTGTACCCGAATGGGTTGTCCTGACAGGAATTTCTGAAACGCCAGGAGCGCCAGATAGACCGCCTTGATCTCCAGCACGTTGATCTGCAACGCCGACTCCGACTGAGTCCAGAGGCCTTGAGCCCTGTGGTGCAAGAACACCGCACCCCAGCCCTTCAGACTGGCGTCGGTGGTCACCACTAACCATAACGGTTTTAGGAAGGACCGTCCCCGTGACAGATGATGTGGCTGTAGCCACCACTGTAGGGAATCCCTGGTTGGTTGTGACAGCGTCACCAGCCGATTCAAAGAAATCGTCCTCTTGTCCCATCTGCGAAGAATCTCCAGCTGGAGAGGACGGAGGCGAAACTGTGCGAACGGCACCGCCTCTATCGCCGCTACCATGCGACCCACCAGTCTCATCAATACCCGTAGGGATGACTGTGGAGACAGGAGGACATTCTGTACTCCTGATTGGATCGCAAGCTGCTTGGCTTGAGGTAGGGACACCAGGGCCGAGTCCGTGTGGAAGTCCATGCCCAGATATGTCAATGACTGGGTCGGAACCAGGGTCGACTTTTGAATGTTGATAAGCCACCCGAACCGTTCCAGGGACTTCATGGTCACCTCCAGGCTCACCCGACAAAGGTCTTCCGATGGCGCCCTGACCAACAGGTCGTCCAAATAGGGTATGACGGCGTGTCCCTGCGCATGCAGGAGAGCCATCATGGAGGCCATCACCTTTGTGAACACCCGTGGTGCTGAGGCTAGCCCGAATGGCAGTGCCACAAATTGGAAGTGCTCTTCCCCCACTGCGAATCTCAACCAGCGCTGATGAGCTGGTGCAATGGGGACGTGAAGGTAAGCGTCCCTGATATCGATGGACGCTAGGAAGTCTCCCTGTGACACAGCCGCGATCACTGAGCGCAGGGATTCCATGCGGAACTTCCGAACCAACACGTGACGGTTGAACAACTTGAGGTCCAACACCGGGCGAAAAGAGCCGTCCTTCTTTGGGACAATAAAGAGGTTGGAGTAAAAACCCCTGAACCTCTCTTCCGTGGGCACAGGGACCACCACTCCGTCTCTGCGGAGTCCCTCCAACACCAGGTGAAAAGCCTGAGCCTTTTCTGGGGATGGAACCGACCGATGGAATCGGTGTATTGGTCGTGACGTCAGCTCTATCCTGTAACCTCTTGAGACTACGTCTCGAACCCACTGATCTTGAATGTGAAGAAGCCACTTGTCCTGAAAGCGGGACAGGCGGCCCCCCACCTGTGGGGAGGCAGGATGAGAGAGCGAGTCATGTCGAGGCGGGCTTGGGGGTGGCAGTCGCTGCCCCCGCCGGCTTCTTCTGACGACTCTTGGAACGCCACTGAGTAGCAGGCTTGCCCCCTCGGTCTGAGCGAGTGGACGCCGTTGATGACTGTGAACCGGAGCGAAAGGACCACTGCTTAGGGTTCCTTTTCACGGTGTACCGTGGCTTAGGCTTGTTCTGCGGTATCTTAGACTCAGCAGAATCCTTTATCAATTTGTCCAGTTCGGTGCCAAAAAGCCTGTCACCAGCGAACGGAAGATTTTGTAAAATCTTCTTAGATGTGGCATCTGAGTCCCAAAGACGCAGCCACAACAGCCTGCGGATCGCAATTGCATTGGCCGAGGCCACAGCAGAGCGAGTGGCAGTTTCCAAAGATGCCGTCCTGGCATAGTCCGCATAGGCCCTTGCTCTCTCAGTGAGAGCCAGGACCTCTGGACTGGACCTAGCTAGATCAGTGATCCCATCCAAACAGATAGTAATCGCTTGTAGGGTCCAGACCGCGGCAAAATTAGGGGCAAACGAAGACCCCACAGCCTCATAGGAAGACTTGGCGAGTTGCTCGACCTGTCTATCAGTAGCATCCTTCAACGAGGAGCTATCAGAGGCAGAAAACAAGGAGCGCGCAGCAATCCTAGTCATGGAAGCATCCACCTTGGGAGACTGCGACCATTCCTGGAGCGCCTCCTGGGGAAAGGGAAAGCGATTGTCCTTAGTTTTACGGACATAACGCCGCCCAGGATGCAACCTGGGAGCTTTAATCACCCTTCCGAAATTAGTGTGGTCCATGAAGGAGCCACTTGGTCTAGCCTCTGGCCGCAGCCATTGGTATATCTCCTTGGGGTGTACAGTCACCTCCTCAGGAGGAGTGACAAGACGCAATGTCTCATTGATGGAGGACACCAGATCCTCCACCCCATCTGGAGGTTCAGACATAGACCCAAGAGTAGAACCCCCATCATCTTCCTCACCATCAGAGGAACGCTCCTCCTCAGAGAGAGTCTGGAGCTCAGGAGAAGCCTCACGGGCTCGTTTAGGGGGTCTTACAGCAGAAGTAAGAGACACCCGGGGGTAACTAGGAGGAGTAGCTGGGTTCTCCAGTCTCCTATGCAGTGCCTCCAGGGTTTGCGACATGGAGGACATCTGGGACAGCAGAGATTCATTAATCTTATTCTGCGTTTCCCATGGCCCTGGGATCACCTGAACCTCAGGGTATAATCCCGGATTTGCAGACTCAGTAGTAGCAGACCGGGCCTCTGGGCGTCCGCAGTTATTGCAGGACCCCTCCACCAGTGTCCCGTTGCATGTAGCGCAGGTAACGGTGACCACTGCCGCCTTAGCAGCATGCTTCCCAACTGAGATCCTCCACCCCATCTGGAGGTTCAGACATAGACCCAAGAGTAGAACCCCCATCATCTTCCTCACCATCAGAGGAACGCTCCTCCTCAGAGAGAGTCTGGAGCTCAGGAGAAGCCTCACGGGCTCGTTTAGGGGGTCTTACAGCAGAAGTAAGAGACACCCGGGGGTAACTAGGAGGAGTAGCTGGGTTCTCCAGTCTCCTATGCAGTGCCTCCAGGGTTTGCGACATGGAGGACATCTGGGACAGCAGAGATTCATTAATCTTATTCTGCGTTTCCCATGGCCCTGGGATCACCTGAACCTCAGGGTATAATCCCGGATTTGCAGACTCAGTAGTAGCAGACCGGGCCTCTGGGCGTCCGCAGTTATTGCAGGACCCCTCCACCAGTGTCCCGTTGCATGTAGCGCAGGTAACGGTGACCACTGCCGCCTTAGCAGCATGCTTCCCAACTGAGGACATCTCCACAGTGAGGGGAATATAAGCCAAAGTTCACAAACAAACCGGGAATCCCGGTGGCTTACCGACCGCAGTAAAGCGGTAGGAGGAAGCGGTGTGTGTGTGTGACCTCCGCGAGTTCCGGTCTCCCTTGCAAGTGCAGACACGCGCTGCAGCCAGATCCCAGCCGGGAAGTGAGGGAGAAGATGGCCGCCGACAGTGAAGATGTGGGCGGAGCCAGGAACACGCGGGAAGAACACACAACACGCCCAGCGGTGATGTCACCATAAGGGCTGCCTCCTCCTCCTCCAGACTGCCTCAGCAATGGAGGTGCCGGAGCCCGCAGCGCGGGAAAAGAGTGTGAATATCACCACACACACTCTCAGACTGCATGTACACATAAAAAAAAACACTCGCAGTCTACAGCCTCAGCCCCTGTGACACACAGGGCGGTCAGCCAGGGCGACCCCAGCACAGGGTCACCGCCAGAACCGCGGACCCGAGGGTAACCGCGCGGTCTGAGTGTCATGACACCACAGTGACAGACACTACCCCCAGGCACACAGGAGACACACCAGGTGCCTCAGTGCCGGTCCGGTCTGTAAGCACCTTTAGGGAGGCCTCGGACGGGGGTACAGCACCAGTCCGGAGTGTAAGCACCATTTAGGGAGGCCTCGGACTGGGCTGGCTCCGTCCGGTCTGTAAGCACCATTTAGGGAGGCCTCGGACGGAGCGGAGCTGTGCAAGGCTCCAGGCTCCCCCTTACCAGAGCCTCCATGGAGGGATGGAAAGGAAGGAGCGCGACAGCGTACCGGGGGAACACAGAAGTGTCCAGGCTAAAAGCCCTCCGGTACCTCCACCAGCGTGTTCCGCAGAGGGTGAGCGGGGAGGCTGTCGGGGATCCCGAGCGGGACCATTTTACCTTGTCTTCATACGCCATCACGTAAGCTGTGAGAATGCAGTGAAGTGCAAGCAAAGCGTGATCCTCCGAGCACACTAAGTTTAAAACTGAGGATGTCTCCTACGGTGGGGGTTTATAAGCGGAGGAGGCGGTGCTACAAACTTGTAGTACCTAGTGTGACCTCCGGAGGGCAGCGCCCTAAACCCCATTGTCTGGGTCTCCCATTATGATGATCAGAAAATTATTGATTACTGTACAGGGAAAGCGGTACATTCACACTCGCCGGCTTTGACAGTCGGCGAGTTTAAATTCACCGCAAATGCTGTCCGCAGTCCTTCAAGACCATGGACAGCATCACACGCACACACACTCGCAGCACACTCACATGAATACAGGCAGCCACACTCACCACACACACACACAAAAACACGCATATCACTCGCATCACTGTTGTGCATCAAACACGCTCCGTGTTTGATGCATGACAGTGTGCCTTCAGCCATAAAGAGGACCTGGTACAAATTTGGAGCTCAACCCTTAATTACTAGGGTATTGACTAGAAGTACTAGTGTACGATCGTTTTGTATGTGTGCGACTATGAAAACACTGGAGGAAATCTCAATTTCCTGCTCTTTCTTCAAATATGGGGGGAACAAAGCAAATTGAGGATCTTCTGTGGATGAAATTGCCTAATATTTCTGTCAAGTTGCTTTAAAATAATGCAATGTAATACTCAATTCTGATGGACAATGCTCCCCTCCTTCTTTCCTTTTGCATAGTTTCTAAGTTATAAAGCCTTTAACAAAAGGTGCAGATGAATATTTACCTTGTTAATAAGAGCTGAATGACTGGATGGTTTAGATAGAGAAGATCTTCTTTTATCCTGAGTATTTGGATCTAGCACAGCAAGCTGCTGACCAGTGTGAACCTTCAAGGGGATCCGTCCAACAGATTTACAATGTACCTTAGGGCCAACAAAGAAAATCAGAAGGAAAAAAAAAAAGGCGCAGCACGTTTTACACTTGAGATTGAAATCACCTTACTGGATCAGCAGTCCAAGAACAGTCTTAGGTCTTATTCACCTTTCAGTATTTTTCCATTAATGTTTGTATACCAAAGCCAGGACTGGAATTACAGACTAAAACTGAAAGATTGACACCTGGTCTGTGTTTTGAAAACACTCCTGGTTTTGGCAAATACTGAGGGAAAAACTGATCAAAAATACGATGCGTGAATGAGGCCTTACATGTGATGATGAAGATACGACAGAATGATGTCCTGTTAACGTATCAGTTGCAAGTAGACTTGTATTAAGCCCCTTTCACTTCAGCGACTTTCGCTGATTGCAGCAGATCTGGCAGATTTACCGCATCTGCCGCCTAACGGCCACATTTGCGGCTCACTTGTGGCAAGCCCAATGCATTGTCTATGAGGCTTGTGGCATTGCCGCAATCCGGCACTTGCAGCCGGAAAAAAAACCCTGCAGCTGACCACGTTTTTGTTTTTTTTGTTTTTTTTTTTCGCGGCAGCAACTGACGCAAGTGCCGGATCGCGGCAATACCGCACTTGCAGCAAGTCCCATTGACAATGCATGTGGCTTGCCGCGAGAGCGACGCAAATGCGGCCGTCAGGCGGAAAGATGTGGTAAATCTACTGGATCTGTGGCAATCAGCGAAAAATGTTGGTGTGAAAGGGGCCTTACCTAATTTTTAGAAAGCGGTTCACGGTGGCGTTTTTTGACCTGGTTGCATAAAAAAACTGCAAAACCACATATTCAAAACACTTTACCACTCTACAACAGCTTGTGTTTTTAGGTGTCAAGTCTTTCACTTTATATATTTGCTGCCTGAAGTCAGATGGAAATCTGCATATAACATATGAGGAACCTCCACTTACATTCTGCCCAGCTGGTATACTGTTTTCATCTCTACTTGGGTTGTCTGAAGACCACATGTTGCTTTTGTTTCAAGATCTAAAGTCAAGTTAGGATTTAAATAAAAAAACAAAAAAACAAAAAAAAAAAAAAACACAATTACCTTTAAGATTTATTCCAGGTATTTCAAGAAAATTGTTACTGAAGTCATTTTTTCATCACACCTACAGATTACAGTATTCCAATAATTTAAAAAAGAGAATTTTGTTTACGTACCGTAAATTCTTTTTTCTTTAATCATCAATGGGAGACCCAGACAATGGGGTTTAGGGCACTGCCCTCCGGAGGTCACACTAGGTACTACAAGTTTGTAGACACCGCCCCCTCCGCTTATAAACCCCTACCGCAGGGAACATCCTCAGTTTGGTCTACAAGCTGCGAGGAGGAAAATAAACCACACCCGAAACCTCGGGAAGAACACCGTGTACAAACGGTTCAACAACCCGGCAAACACTGTCTCAACAGAGAACAGAGCCAATGCAAAACAAGCAAAGGAACAACTGGGTGGGTACTGGGTCTCCCATTGATGATTAAAGAAAAAAGAATTTACGGTACGTAAACAAAATTCTCTTTTTTCTGGTCATCATAATGGGAGACCCAGACAATGGGGATGTCCTAAAGCAATACCCCAGGGCGGGAAGAGTTCCTCAACAAGACGGATAACCTGGTTCCCCTTTAAAGGTGGGCAACCGCCGCCTGTAGAACCCGCCTGCCCAAATTTGCATCCGCAGAGGCATGGGCATGCACCATATAGTGCTTAGAGAAAGTGTGTAGGCTGGACCAAGTGGCCGCCTGACACACCTGTAGAGCAGATGCTCTATGTCGCAAGGCCCATGAGGCACCTACGGCTCTGGTAGAGTGAGCCTTCAATCCCACCGGGAGAGGCAAACCAGAAGACCGGTAAGCCTCTTGAATGGAAGCCTTAATCCACCTGGCTAAGGTTGACTTTGAAGCCGCGGACCCCTTACAGCGACCTGACGTAAGAACAAACAAAGAATCCGAACTCCTAAAGGAGGCGGTTCTGGACACATAAATGCGTATAGCTCTCACGAGATCCAGAGTATGGAGGTCGCGCTCAACCTGATGAACGGGAGCGGGGCAAAATGATGGGAGAACAATCTCCTGGTTCAGGTGAAACGTTGAAACCACCTTTGGCAAGAATTCCGGCCATGGACGCAACACCACCTTGTCTTGGTGAACCACCAGAAAGGGAGACTTGCACGATAGTGCAGCCAATTCTGAGACCCTCCTCAGAGATGTAATCGCCACCAGAAAAGCCACCTTCTGGGACAGACGAGAAAGGGAAACCTCCCTCAGAGGCTCAAATGGCGGTTTTTGCAATGCCGCCAGGACCATGTTAAGGTCCCACGGATCCAGAGGTCTCTTGTAGGGTGGAACCATCCGCGACACCCCCTGCAGAAATTGACGGACCTTCGGGAGAGGCGCCAATCGTCTGTCAAACAGCACAGAAAGTGCTGAGACCTGACCCTTTAAGGAGCCAAGGGATAATCCCAACTCCAAACCCGACTGTAGGAATGCCAACAATGTCGGGATGGACAAGGGCCACGGGGACCGGCCCCCAGAGGCACACCAGGTAAAAAAGATTTTCCACGTCCTGTGGTACATTTTCCTGGAAACTGGCTTTCTAGCCCGATTCATAGTGGCAACCACTGTAGGGGAGAACCCCCTGGATGTCAGCAGCCAGGCCTCAAGAGCCATGCAGTCAATCTGAGGGCCTTGGAATTGAGGTGGAAGAATGGGCCTTGCGCGAGAAGATCTGCGCGTTCTGGAAGAGCCCACCTGTGTCCGCCTGACAGTTGCCACAGGTCCGGATACCAGGACCTCCTGGGCCAGTCTGGCGCCACTAGAATGGCTACCCTGCATTCCGACCTGATTTTCCACAGCACCCTGGGAATCAGAGCCATAGGAGGGAACACATATGGTAGATTGAATCTGGACCAAGTCAAGATCAGGGCGTCCGCTCCCAACGACTGGGGGTCCCATGACCTCGCCATGTATTGCGGAACCTGATGATTCAGCCGTGAGGCCATCAGATCCACGTCCGGAGTGCCCCATCTGCTGCAGATGTCCCGAAAGACGTCTGGATGAAGGGCCCACTCTCCGGCGTCCATCCCCTGCCTGCTCAGATAGTCGGCCTCCCAGTTTTCGACCCCTGGGATGTGAACTGCGGAGATCAGGCAGTTGTTGTCCTCCGCCCAGGATAGAATGCGGTGGACTGCGGCCAGAGCCTCTGCACTCCTGGGTCCTCCTTGATGATTTATATAAGCGACGGCCGTCGCGTTGTCGGACTGAACCCGGATGGGATGTCCTGAGAGGAATCTCTGAAAGGCCAGGAGTGCTAGATAGATCGCCTTGATCTCCAGCACGTTGATCTGTAATGCCGACTCCGACAGAGTCCAGAGGCCTTGGGCCCTGTGGTGTAAGAACACCGCACCCCAGCCCTTCAGACTGGCGTCGGTGGTCACCACTAACCATGACGGTTTGATGAAGGACCGGCCCCGCGACAAGTGATGTGGTTGAAGCCACCACTGCAGGGAATCTCGGGTCGGTTGTGACAGTGTCACCAGCCGATTCAGTGAGATCGTCCTCTTGTCCCACCTGCGTAGTATCTCCAGCTGGAGAGGACGGAGGCGAAATTGTGCAAACGGCACCGCCTCTATCGCCGCCACCATGCGACCCACCAGCTTCATCAACCCACGAAGGGACGATTGTGGTGACAGGAGCACTGCTTGCACTCCCGATCGGATCGCCACCTGTTTGGATTGTGGCAGAGACACCAGGGCTGAGGACGTGTTGAAGTCCATGCCCAAATAAGTCAAGGACTGGGTCGGAACCAAGGTTGACTTCTGGACATTGAGGAGCCAACCGAATTGTTCCAGAGACCGCATGGTCACATCTAGGCTCGCTTGACAGAGGTGTTCCGATGGCGCCCTGACCAGCAGGTCGTCTAAATAGGGAATGACGGCATGGCCCTGCACGTGCAGGAGAGCCATCATAGAGGCCATCACTTTTGTGAACACACCGTGGTGCCGAGGCCAAGCCGAACGGCAGCGCCACAAATTGGAAGTGTTCCTCCCCCACTGCAAATCTCAACCATCGCTGGTGGGCCGGTGCAATGGGCACGTGAAGGTAAGCGTCTCTGATATCTATGGACGCCAAGAAGTCCCCCTGTGACACAGCCGCGATCACTGAGCGCAGTGATTCCATACGGAACTTCCGAACCAGCACGCGGCGGTTGAACAACTTCAGGTCCAGAACCGGGCGGAAGGATCCGTCCTTCTTTGGGACGATAAAGAGGTTGGAGTAAAAACCCTGAACCTCTCCCCGGAAGGCACCGGGACCACTACTCCGTCCCTGCGGAGTCCCTCCAACACCAAAGAAAAGGCCTGAGCTTTTTCTGGGGAGGGGACCGACCGATGGAATCGGGATATCGGTTTTGACGTCAGCTCTATCCTGTAACCTCGCGAGACCACGTCTCGAACCCACTGATCTGGAACGTGAAGTAGCCACTCGTCCTGAAAGCGAGACAAGCGGCCCCCCACCTGTGGGGAGGCAGGAAGAGAGAGCGAGTCATGTAGAGGCGGGTTTGGGGGTGGCAGCTGCTGCCCCCGCCGGCTTCTTTGGACGACTCTTAGAGCGCCACTGAGAAGCGGGCTTGCCCCCTCGGTCCGTGCGAGCGGACGGTGCTGATGACTGTGAGCTGGACCGAAAGGACCACTGTTTTGGGTTCCTCTTAACGGTATACCGCGGCTTAGGTTTATTCTGCGGTATTTTAGACTCAGCAGAATCCTTAATTAGCTTGTCCAGCTCTGTGCCAAAAAGCCTGTCACCAGAGAACGGAAGATTCTGCAGAATCTTCTTAGATGTGGCATCTGAGTCCCAAAGACGTAGCCACAACAACCTGTGGATCGCTATAGCATTGGCCGAAGCCACAGCTGAGCGAGTGGCAGTTTCCAGAGTCGCCGTTCTGGCGTAGTCCGCATAGGCTCTCGCCCTCTCGGTAAGTTCCAGGACCTCTGGACTGGACCTTGCCAGGTCAGTGATACCATCCAAGCAGGTAGTAATCGCTTGTAAGGTCCAGACCGTGGCAAAGTTAGGGGCAAATGACGACCCCACCGCCTCATAGGAAGACTTGGCGAGTTGCTCGACCTGTCTATCAGTAGCATCCTTCAGTGAGGAGCTATCAGAGGCAGAGAAAAGGGAGCGTGCAGCAATCCTGGTCATGGAAGCATCCACCTTCGGGGACTGCGACCACTCCTGAAGCACCTCCTGGGGAAAGGGGAAGCGATTGTCCTTGGGTTTGCGGACATAACGCCGCCCAGGATGTAACCTGGGGGCTCTAATCACCCTTCCAAAATTAGTATGGTCCATAAAGGAGCCACTTGGTCTAGCCTCCGGCCGCAGCCATTGATAGACCTCCTTCGGGTGCACCGTCACCTCCTCAGGGGGTGTCACGAGACGTAAGGTCTCGTTGATAGAGGACACCAGATCCTCCACCCCAACTGGTGGTTCAGACACAGATACAGACCCGAAAGTCGAACCCCCATCATCTTCCTCACCATCAGAGGAACGCTCCTCCTCAGATAGAGTCTGGAGCTCGGGTGAAGCCTCACGACGAGGCCGCTTAAGGGGTCTCACAGCAGAAGAGGGAGACACCCGGGGTAACTGGAAGGAGTAGCTGGGCTATCCAGTCTCCTATTAAGTGCCTCCAGGGATTGCGACATGGAGGACAGCTGAGACAACAGAGATTCATTGATCCTGTTCTGAGTCTCCCAAGGCCCTGAGATCACCTGAACCTCGGGGTATAGCACCGGAGCTGCTGACTCAGCAGTGCCAGCCCGGGCCTCTGGGCGTCCGCAGTTATTGCAGGACCCCTCCACCAGTGTTCCATTGCACGTAGCACATGTAACGGTGGCCTCGGCCGCCTTAGCAGCAAGCTTCCTAACTGAGGACATGGCCACAGTAGGGGTAGATAAGCCCAATTGCAGACAATAAAACCGGAGATCCCGGTGGCTTACCGACCGCTGTAAAGCGGTATGAGGGAGCGGTGTGTGTGTGTGACCTCCGCGCCGTCTTCCGGTCTCCCCTCTTGGAGTGCAGACGCACGCTGCATACAGTTCCCAGCCGGGAAGTGAGGGTAAAGATGGCCGCCGACAGAGAAACTGTGGGCGGCGCCGAAGACACGCGGGAAACACACGCACACGCCCCGCGGTGACGTCACCGCACGGGCTGCATCCCATCCTCCAAGCATCCTTCTCATGAGGGAGCTGGAGCCCGCAGGGCGGGAAACAGTGTAAAATACATTGTACACAGACTGCAAATACATATCACACATCCGCAGCCTACGGCCTCAGCCCCTGTGACACACAGGGCGGTCAGCCAGGGTGACCCCAGCACAGGGTACACCCGCAGAACCGCGGGCCCGAGGGCAACGCGCGGTCTGAGTGTCATGAAACACAAAAAGTGCCAGACACTACCCCCAGGCACACAGGAGACACAGAGTGCCTCAGTGCCGGTCCGGTCTGTAAGCACCATTCAGGGAGGCCTCGGACGGGGGTGCAGCACCAGTCTGGAGTGTAAGCACCATTTAGGGAGGCCTCAGACTGGGCCGCTCAGCCCAGTCCGGAGTGTAAGCACCATTTAGGGAGGCCTCGGACTGGGCTGGCTCCAGTCCGGTCTGTAAGCACCATTTAGGGAGGCCTCGGACGGAGCGGAGCTGTGCAAGGCTCCATCTCCCACTCACCAGAGCCCCCCAGAGAGGGATGGAGAGGAGTGTAACAGCGTACCGGGAGAACACCAGGTGTCCAGGCCCTAGGCCCTCCGGTACCTCCACCAGCGTGTGCCACTAAGGGTGAGCGGGGAGGCTGTCACCGGTCCCGACTGGGACCTTATTACCTTGTCTTCAGACGCCATCACGAAAGTAGTGAGAATGCAGTGAAGTGCAAGCAAAGCGTGATCCTCCGAGCACACTAAGTTTAAAACTGAGGATGTTCCCTGCGGTAGGGGTTTATAAGCGGAGGGGGCGGTGTCTACAAACTTGTAGTACCTAGTGTGACCTCCGGAGGGCAGTGCCCTAAACCCATTGTCTGGGTCTCCCATTATGATGACCAGAAAATGACGGCGTATCTTCTCCACATAGGGGATAATCTAAGGATCAATGCGGAGCTGACTGCTCAAACCAGACACCACACCCATGGCTACCGCGCTCCTGTATGCTGTAATGGTATATTATGTGACCCCTTTAAATGTTTTCACTCTTTGTTTCATTGCAGCCATTTAGTAAATTCCAAAAAGTTTTTTTTTTTTTTCATTAATGTATACACTGCACCCCATCTGACAAAAAAACCCAAATGTAAATATTAGTGCAAATTTATTAAAAAAAAAAAAAAAGAAGAATAAAACTCCTTTCCTTTCACACTGGCTTTTTTTGAAAATCCAGCAGATCCGGCAGATTTACCGCATCTGCCGCCTGACGGCCGCACTTGAGGCTCCCTTGCGGCAAGCCCCATACATTTCTATTGGGCTTGCGGTCAGGTGCGGCAAGTGCGGTTTTGCCGGTTGCGGCCACGAAAAAAAAAAAAAAAAAACCACGGACAGCCGCGGTTTTTTTTTTTGCCACCGCAAGTACTGCATCTACTGCAACCAGCAGAACCGCACTTGCCGCACCCGATCGCAAGCCCCATAGATAATGCATGGGGTTTGCTGCAAGTGCGGACGTTAGGCAGCAGATGCGGTAAATCTGCCGCATTTTAAAAGAACGCCAGTGTGAAAGGGGCCTAACTGAAATATCACATGGTCACAAGTATTCAGACTCTTTGCTCAGACACTCATATTTGAGTCACATGCTGTCAATTTCCTTGTGATCCTCCTTGAGATGATTCTACTCCTTCATTGGAGTCCAGCTGTGTTTAATTAAACTGATAGGACTTGATTTGGAAAGGTACACACCTGTCTATAGAAGACCTCACAGATCACAGTGCATGTCAGACCAAATGAGAATCATGAGGTGAAAAGGAACTGCCCAAGGAGCTCAGAGATCGAATTGTGGCAAGGCACAGATCTGGTCAAGGTTACAAAAAAAAATTCTGCAGTACTCAAGGTTCCTAAGAGCACAGTGGCCTCTATGATCCTTAAATGGAAGAAGTTTGGGACTACCAGGAGTCCTCCTAGACCTGGCCGTCCAGCCAACCTGAGCAATCGTGGGAGAAGAGTCTTGGTGAGAGCGATAAAGAAGAACGTCAAGATCACTGTGGGCGAGCTCCAGAGATGCAGTAGGGAGATGGGAGACAGTTCCACAATGTCAACTATGACTGCAGCCCTACATCAGTCTGGCCTTTATAGGAGAGTGGTCTGACGGAAGCCTCTCCTCAGTGCAAGACATATGAAAGCCTGCATAGCGTTTGAAAAAAAAAAACACATGAAGGACTCATAGTTTATGAGACATAAGATTCTCTGGTCTGATGAGACGAAGATAAAACTTTTTGGTGATAATTCTAAGGCCGGTTTCACACCAAGGTTTTCTGGATCCGGGGATGTCCGGTATGAACCGGACACCCCCGGATCCGGTTTCGGCCCCATAGCACTCCTATGAGGCCAGATGGAGCCGGATGGCAGCTATTTGCCATCCGGTTTCCATCTGTCCGGGAGGATCCAGGACAATTCAGATTTTTCTCTTGGGGAAAGGAGGGGTAAAAAAAAAAAAAAATATCGGATCGTCTCGGATCCAGCACCCCCTAACATGGGGGTCTATAGCGCCAGATCGCACCGGATCCAACATAAAATCAGATCCGTGAGCCAGGTGCTGGAGTTTAGCAGCGAGCGCTACGAGCTGTCCCCTCCACAGATTTCAGGATCTTGAAATTTCAAGAATACCGCACATTTGAAGATGTCCTGGTGAGTGCCGTCTCTTTACTTTTACAAAAATGATCGCTGTCTCATAAGTTACAGGATTGTGCAACGCCAGAACCTGTAAATCCACAGCTGGTGACCTGTCTTTAAAAGGAAGGCCTGTACAGCATTCCTAGTGCCCAGAATTCTCAACCCACATTTGAAAGAAAACATTTTACCTCAAAGAAACAATTATATGTGATCCTGTGCTGTAATGTCTGTATACTCTATATCATCCTCCCCTGCCCAGGATCAAACCAATGCTCTGTGCACGGTCAGAAACAAAAATAAAACTGTACGTAGTAGAGGCACATTTATAAGATCTCGGCACAGGAACATTTTTTTTAATCACATTTAATTGTGGAAATTATTATTATTTAAATGAACTTTGTTTGTGGGAAAACCCCTTTAAATAATTGGCGGGAAACATTATACACCAAGTTACAAATTATTATGTTAATGTTTTTTTTCTCTGATTTTCTTAAATGGTCAGTGCAAATGACAGTCAGTGTAATAAAAGTCATCACACGTTAGAGGATACATCGAATTTTATTGAAGAAACCTCCCAATGATAACAGTATAATCTTCAAAATTAAAAAAATAAAACTAAATGCACCGTTCCAAATTATAAACCTAAAAAACCCAAATCCCAACCACCCCACCCGGTAGGGGGTGAATGAGACCGTGGTAACGATCAAAGAAAAAGAGATTTTATTGCAGTGTGCAAGAACTTTATTGTGTATTACACATTTTTAATGTTATTAGTTATTTGATTTTAATTGCCCTTTTGTTTTTCTAGATATTTAATTCTTGTCCATATGTGTTGCGACCAGATGTTTCTGCCGGATGATATCAGCCCTATAAGTGCTACGGAATTCTATAAGGAATCTGTCAATCCCTATCAAGATATATGTCAACATGCAGGCGTTGGACACACTTTGAAAATGTGTAATCCAGATTCATCATTTTTGTTTGATATTTATAGTTTTGTAATGTGCTGTATGTGTATATAAATCTGTATGTAACTGATGTGGTAGTTGCCACTATTCATAAGTGCACTTTCACTGTGGAGTAAATGAATGAGATTATTTACATATAGCTGTCAATGGGCATGTTCAGCTGACGTCGCGCTTACATGTGCTACCGCAAGCGTTGTTTGCTGTTGCCGGAGGGGATGATGTTGTTCCTCCCCGCGTCACTTCCGGTGCGCAATGGCGTCCTGCGGTTGCCGGGCAGCTGCATCATGAGGCGGCGACGCCGGTCACAGCTGCTGGGTATTACAATATTCACTTATGGATGATATATAAAGGGACATTTTACACATATTGGCCACGCCTCCTGACGAAGCCATCATTACGGGGAAACGCGTTGAGGAGGATGTGGTATGTTAGCTGGTCCCTGCTTAGCCAAGTCTATAAAGATGTCACAAGGTATGGGTGCGTTTTTCTATACAACTCCAGGTTTACCTCCTCTTTAGCACTCTGCCTATGATGATACTACTGACAATGCTTTAATGAGAGCTTGTGGTGTTTAATATTTAGGAGTACAGAGCACTCATATAATTTCGTGGGGGGGCAGCAGGTGCCTTTTCAGGTACTTAAGACCTAGTTATTTTGGGACTTACGTTGGTATACGTATTTAAGTACTAGACTTTCCTTTGATATAGGATATATACTGGTGACACGTATATGTGCGACCCCCTTGACCCTGCTTTTGTTCAGTCAATATAGTGTTAGGGTGCTTTCACATTAGCGTTCCCCTCCGCAGCGTTCTGCGGAGGGGAGCCGCAATGTAAGCGCAGCACCGCAAGTCCCTATCTTTATAATGGGTGCGCACGGTGCTGCACTTGACTGCGCATGACTGTGCGCACCCATTCACTCCCTTATGTGATCTGTGCGCAGGCGGATGCCTGCGCACAAATCACCCAGTCTCGTCCACACAAGAAATGCAACATGTTGCATTTCTTGTGCAGACGAGACCGAGTGATTTGTGCGCAGGCATCTGCCTGCGCACAGATCACATGTGGGGGTGAATGGGTGCGCACGGTCAAGCGCAGCACCGTGCGCTCCTATTATAAAGATAGGGGCTTGCTGTGCTGCACTTACATTGCGGCTCCCCTCCGCAGAACGCTGCGGAGGGGAACGCTAATGTGAAAGTAGCCTTAAACCTTTGGTTGTCAGCCCTGTGCTCATAACACCTAATATTGTTCTGCTACACATCACTTTTTGATTTCATACTCCTCTGTTTTTGATCTGCCAATCCTGTTTGTCACTATATGGTGTAATATTTATATTTTCACAATAAAGTTCTTGCACACTGAAATAAAATCTATTTTTCTTTGATCGTTACCAAGGTCTCATTCACCCCCTACTGGGTGGGGTGGTTGGGATTTGGGTTTTTTAGGTTTATAATATGGGATCCAATTGGACCTAGAGTCCAATTTTTTTAGGTTATAATACTGTTCCAAATTATTAGGCACAGTAGACTTTCTAAACATTTGATATGTTTGAAAGAACTGAAAATGCTCATTTGTTGAATTTGCAGCATTAGGAGGTCACATTCACTGAAATAAAAAGCTATTCAACTCCAAAGCATCCTAACAGGCCAAGTTACATGTTAACATAGGAACCCTACTTTGATATCACCTTCACAATTCTAGCATCCATTGATATTGTGAGTTTCTGGAGAGTTTCTACTTGTATTTCTTTGCATGATGTCAGAATAGCCTCCCAGAGCTGCTGTTTTGATGTGAACTGCCTCCCACCCTTATAGATCTTTTGCTTGATTATACTCCAATGGTTCTCTATAGGGTTGAGGTCAGGGGAAGATGGTGGCCACACCATGAGTTTATCTCCTTTTATGCCCATAGCAGCCAATGACACAGAAGTATTCTTTGTAGCAGGAGATGGTGCATTGACATGCATGAAGATGATTTTGCTCCTGAAGGCACGTTTTTGCTTTTTGTACCATGGAAGAAAGTTCTCAGTCAGAAACTCTATATACTTTGCAGAGGTCATTTTTACACCTTCAGGAACCTTAAAGGGGCCTACCAGCTGTTTCCCAATGCTACCGGCCCAAAACATGACTCCTCCACCTCCTTGCTGACGTCGCAGCCTTGTTGGGACATGGTAATGG